>CM069135.1:120646844-120966844 GCA_035221665.1 Okamejei kenojei | reverse complement strand
TTGTGAGAGGTCTTCTATGGTTGTGAAAGGTCTCCTATGGTTGTGAAAGGTCTCCTATAGTTGTGAGTGGTCTCCTATAGTTGTGAGAGGTCTCCTATGGTTGTGAGAGGTCTCCTATGGTTGTGAAAGGTCTCCTATAGTTGTGAGTGGTCTCCTATAGTTGTGAGAGGTCTTCTATGGTTGTGAAAGGTCTCCTATAGTTGTGAGAGGTCTCCTATGGTTGTGAGAGGTCTCCTATGGTTGTGAAAGGTCTCCTATAGTTGTGAGTGGTCTCCTATGGTTGTGAGAGGTCTCCTATGGTTGTGAAAGGTCTCCTATGGTCGTGAGAGGTCTCCTATGGTTGTGAAAGGTCTCCTGTGGTCGTAATAGGTCTCCAAAGAGTCGTAGCATCTTTCTGGTCCCCGCTGAATTTTCAGCATGTTGACAACTTTGGCGACCTATCTCGGGTGCCAGCAGTCGCTGTAAAGGTTGCGTAAGTGGGACAGGCCATTTACCACTCAGATTACTATGAAAGGTGACTGTGGAGACGGCGGAGAGGTTTAATGCCGACTGCTCTTCTCTTTCAGGTACTACAATGGAAAGACTGCTCGGTGGCCTACTGCTGTTTGGAATGGCAATGGCAGTGTGCGCTTGTCCCAAGTACTGCGTGTGCCAAAACCTGTCTGAGTCTCTGGGGACCCTGTGTCCGTCCAAGGGCCTCCTGTTCGTGCCCCCGGACATCGACCGGCGCACGGTGGAGCTGCGGCTGGGGGGCAACTTCATCGTGGCCATCGGCCGGTACGACTTTGCCAACATGAGCGGCCTTGTGGACCTGACCCTGTCCCGCAACACCATCGACCACATCCAAGCTGACTCCTTCGCCGACCTGGAGAGCCTGCGCTCGCTGCACCTGGACGCCAACAGGTTGACGGAGATCGGGGCCAACGCGCTGCGGGGGCTGCTCAACCTCCAGCACCTGATCCTGAACAACAACCAGCTCCGCAGGGTGGAGGAGGGGGCGCTGGACGACTTCCTGGTCACCCTGGAGGACCTGGACCTGTCGTACAACAACCTGGCCGGCCTCCCCTGGGAGGCGCTGAGCAAGATGACCAACCTGCACACGCTCAGCCTGGACCACAACCTGATCGACTTCATCCCCGAGGGCACCTTCACCGAGCTGCACAAGATGGCCAGGTTGGACCTGGTCTCCAACCGGCTGCGTAAGCTGCCCCCCGACCCCGTCTTCGCCCGCTCCGACTCCCCGGACGTGCCCACCACCACCGCCGCGCCGTTCTCGCCGCCGCTCAGCCTGACCCTCGGGGGCAACCCGCTCCACTGCAACTGCGAGCTCCTGTGGTTCCGCAGGCTGAGCCGGGAGGACGAGATGGAGACCTGCGCCTCGCCGCCCGGCCTGAAGGGCCGCTACTTCTGGTCGGTGTCCGAGGAGGAATTTGTCTGCGAGCAGCCCCTCATCACCCAGCACAGCCTCAAGCTCCTGGTCCTGCAAGGGCAGATGGCCTCCCTGAGGTGCAAGGCCATCGGGGACCCCCAGCCCGTCATCCACTGGGTGGCCCCCGATGACCGCCTGCTGGGCAACTCCTCCCGGACGGTGGTGCACGACAACGGCACCTTGGACATCCTCATCACCATCTCGCAGGACAACGGCACCTTCACCTGCATCGCGGCCAACGCGGCGGGCGAGTCCACCGCCCCGGTCGAGCTGTCCGTCGTCCAGCTGCCGCACCTGACCAACGGCACGGGGCGCTCCCTGCAGCCGGGCTCCCGGCACTCCGACATCACCGGCTCCAGCAAGTCCCACCGCGGTGGCGGCGAGGCCAAGGGCAGGCTGGAGAAGAAGGTCACCGTGTCGCAGGTGACGGCCAGCACCGCCCTGGTCCGGTGGACGGTGGGACGCTCGGCACCCAAGGTCAAGATGTACCAGCTCCAGTACAACAGCTCCTCGGACGAGGTCTTGGTCTACAGGTAGGCAGGGGAGGGGTGGGGGCTGGGGGGCGAAGACTTGGTCTACACGAAGACTTCAAGAGACTTCAAGAGTTTATATATATAATTCAAATCCTCTTAATATATATTAAGAGTCCATATATATTAATGATTTGGAAGAGGGAATTAGGAGCAACACTAGCAAGTTTGCGATGACACAAAGCTGGGTGGCAGTGTGAACTGTGAAGAGGATGTTAGGAGGTTGCAGGGGGACCTGGACAGGTTGAGTGAGTGGGCAGATGCGTGGCAGATGCAGTATAATATAGATAAATGTGAGGTTATCCACTTTGGCTGAAACAAGGGGACAGATTATTATCTCAATGAGGTTAGGTTAGGTAAGGGGGAAGTACAGCGAGACCTGGGTGTCCTTGTACACCAGTCACTGAAAGTTGGCGTGCAGGTACAGCAGGCAGTGAAGAAAGCTAATGGAATGTTGGCCTTCATAACAAGAGGATTTCAGTACAGGAGTAAAGAGGTTCTTCTGCAGTTGTATAGGGCTCTGGTGAGACCACATCTGGAGTATTGTGTACAGTTTTGGTCTCCTAATTTGAGGAAGGACATCCTTGTGATTGGGGCAGTGCAGCGTAGGTTCACGAGATTGATCCCTGGGATGGCGGGACTGTCATATGAGGAAAGATTGAAAAGACTAGGCTTGTATTCACTGGAGTTTAGAAGGATGAGGGGGGATCTTATAGAATCATATAAAATTATAAAAGGACTGGACCAGCTAGATGCAGGAAAAATGTTCCCAATGTTGGGCGAGTCCATAACCAGGGGCCACAGTCTTAGAATAAAGGGGAGGCCATTTAAGACTGAGGTGAGAAAAAACGTTTTCACCCAGAGAGTTGTGAATTTGTGGAATTCCCTGCCACAGAGGGCAGTGGGGGCCAAGTCACTGGATGGATTTAAGAGAGAGTTAGATAGAGCTCTAGGGGCTAGTGGAGTCAAGGGATATGGGGAGAAGGCAGGCACGGGTTACTGAATGGGGATGATCAGCCATGATCACAATGAATGGCGGTGCTGGCTCGAAGGGCCAAATGGCCTCCTCCTTCACCTATTTTCTATGTTTCTATACACCACTGGGATCTCTTCTGGGGTAGGGGTGACCTGTACAAAAGGGACAGGTTACATTTTAACAGGAGGGGGACCAACGTTTTGGCAGGCAGGTTTGCTAGTGTTACATGTGTGGGTTTAAACTAAATAGCAAGGGGGAGGGGTTGACAAATTGGGAGTATAAAGATGGAGTTGAAGGGGAAGTGAGTACAGGAAAAGTTACAAAAGACTCCCGAATCAATGGGAAGGAAAGTTCGAGAAGGGACAAGAGAGAAAGGTCAGGGCCAATAATAACCAGTGTGAGAGGGGAGGTGAATACTGAAGTTGAAGAAATAAAGTGGATGAGCTTGAGGCTCAGTCAGAGATTGGTAAGTTTGATGTTGTGGGAATTACAGAGACATGGCTGCTAGAGGGCCAGGGCTGGGAACTGAATATTCAGGCGTATATGTCCTATCGAAAAGACAGACAGGTGGGTAGAGGGGGTGGTGTAGCTCTTTTGGTGAGGAATGAAATTCAGTCCCTGACATAGAATCAGGAGATGTCGCGTCAGTATGGATAGAACTGAGGAATTGTAAGGGGAAAAAGATCCTAATTGGACTTTTCTACAAGCCCCCAAACAGTAGTCTTGATATAGGGTGCGAGTTGAACCAAGTGTTAAAATTGGCATGTAGTAAAAGTAATGCTGTGGTTGTTATGGGAGATTTCAACATGCAGGTAGACTGGGAAAATCAGGTTGGTACTGGACCCCAAGAAAGGGAGTTTGTGGAGTGTCTCCCAGATCGATTCTTAGAGCAGCTGGTACCGGAGCCTAGCATGGAGAAGGCAATTCTGGATTTGGTATTGTGTAATGAACCAGATCAAGGTAAATGAGCCAATAGGAGGTAGTGACCTTGATATGAACAGTTTTAATTTGAGAGGGAGAAGGGTAAATCGGAGGTGTCAGTGTTACAGTTGAGCAAAGGGGACTATGGAGGCATGAGGGAGGAGCTGGCCAAAGTTGACTGGAAAGAGACCCCAGCAGGGATGACAGTGGAACAACAATGGCAGGTATTTCTGGGAACAATACAGAAGGTGCAGGATCAGTTCATTCCAAAGAGGAGGAAAGATTCTAAGGGGAGTAAGGGGCGACTGTGGCTGACAAGGGACGTCAGGGACCGTATAAAAATAAAAGAAAAGATGTATAACATAGCAAAGATGAGCAGGAAGCAAGACGATTGGGAAACTTTTAAGGAGCAACAGAAGATAACTAAAAAGGCAATACGGGGATAAAAGATGAGGTACGAAGGTAATGCTAGCCAAGAATATAAAGGAGGATAGTAAAAGCTTCTTCAGGTACTGTGTGAAAAGGAAAAAAATTAGTTAAGACAAATGTGGGTACCTTGAAGACTGAAACAGGTGAATTTATTATGAGGAACAAGGAAATGGCAGACGTTGAACAGGTACTTTGGATCCATCTTCACTAAGGAAGACACAAACAATTTCCCAGATATAGTAGTGGCCAGAGGATCTATGGTGACGGAGGAACTGAAGGAAATCCACATTAGGCAGGAAATGGTGTTGGGTAGACTGATGGGACTGAAGGCTGATAAATCCCCAGGGCCTGATGGTCTGCATCCCAGGGTACTTAAGGAAGTGGCTCTAGAAATCGTGGATGCATTGGTGATCATTTTCCAATGTTCTATAGATTCAGGGTCAGTTCCTGTGGATTGGAGGGTAGCTAATGTTATCCCACTTTTTAAGAAAGGAGGGAGAGAGAAAACAGGGAATTATAGACCAGTTAGCCTGACATCGGCGGTGGGGAAGATGCTGGAGTCGATTATAAAAGATGAGATAGCCGCACATTTGGATAGCAGTAACAGGATCGGTCCGAGTCAGCATGGATTTACGAAGGGGAAATCATGCTTGACTAATCTATTGGAATTTTTTGAGGATGTGTCTAGGAAAATGGACAAGGGAGAGCCAGTGGATGTAGTGTACCTGGACTTTCAGAAAGCATTTGATAAGGTCCCACAGAGGAGATTAGTGGGCAAAATTAGGGCACATGGTATTGGGAGTAGAGTGCTGACATGGATAGAGAAGTGGTTGGCTGACAGGAAACAAAGAGTAGGGATTAACGGGTCCCTTTCAGAATGGCAGGCAGTGACTAGTGGGGTACCGCAAGGCTCGGTGCTGGGACCGCAGCTATTTACAATATACATCAATGATTTAGATGAAGGGATTCAAAGTAACATTAGCAAATTTGCAGATGACACGAAGCTGGGTGGCAGTGTGAACTGTGAGGAGGATGCTATGAGGATGCAGGGTGACTTGGACAGGTTTGGGGGAGTGGGCAGATGCATGGCAGATGCGTTTTTAATGTGGATAAATGGGAGGTTTTCCACTTTGGTGGCAAGAACAGGAAGGCAGATTATTATTTAAATGGTGTTAAGTTAGGAAAAGGGGAAGTACAACGGGATCTGGGTGTCCTTGCTCATCAGACACTGAAAGTAAGCGTGCAGGTACAGCAGGCAGTGAAGAAAGCGAATGGCATGTTGGCCTTCATAACAAGAGGAGTTGATCCCCACACATTAACACCATCCTAAACACACACACACAGGGCAATTTTTTTAAATATTTACCAAGCCAATTTACCTAAGTACCTGTATGGCTTTGGAGTTTCTATGCTGTAAGACTCTATGACTCTATGTTGGTTGTTGTGGCCAAACCTGCCCACATCAACCAACACGGAGTCATAGAGTGTACAGCGTAGAAACACACCCTTCAGCCCAAATTGCCAACATGTCCCATCTACACTAGTCCCACCTGCCTGCATTTGGCCCATAGCCATCCAAACCTGTCCTATCCGTGTACCTGTCTACATGTTTCTTAAACATTGCAATAGTCCCAGCCTCACCTACCTCCTCTGCAGCTTGTTCCCTACACCCACCACCCTCTGCGTTAGAAAGTTACGCCTCATGTTCCCATTAAATCTTTCCCCCCGCACCTTAAACCTATGTCCTCTGGTTATCGATTCCCTTACTCTGGCCAAAAGACTTTACCAGAACTATTTCTCTTATAATTTTTTACACCCTTCATCCTCCTGCGTTCAAAGGAATAAAGTCCCAGCCTGCTCAACCTCCCCCTATAGCTCACACCCTCGAGGCCTGGCAACATATCTGTAAATTTTCTCTGCACATTGGTCAGCAGTCTGAGTATTGACACCAGCCTGACAACATATTTCCCACGTGTTGAAGAAGGAACTGGAGATGCTGGAAAATCGAAGGTAGACAAAAGTGCTGGAGAAACTCAGCGGGTGCAGCAGCACCTATGGAGCGAAGAAAATAGGCAACGTTTCCGGCCAAAACGTTGCCTATTTCCTTCGCTCCATAGATGCTGCTGCACCCGCTGAGTTTCTCCAGCACTTTTGTCTAACATCTTTCCCATAACAGGGTGACCAAAAGTGAACACCTTTCTCCAAATCAGTTTCAGTTTAGATTCAGTTTCAGTTTAGTTTATTGTTGCCTTGTACAACTGTAGCGTGACCTCCCACCCTTCTATGCTCAATACTTAGACTAATGCCCAATGTGCCAAAAGCACTCTCTCATCTCATGTCTAGTCTGACGAAGGGTCTCGACCCGAAACGTCACCTATTCCTTCGCTCCATAGAGGCTGCCTCACCCGCTGAGTTTCTCCAGCATTTCTGTCTACCCTCTATCTCACTAACCTATTTACCCCATATGATCATGAAACATGGAGAGACACACTTGTGCCATGAGCATGAACACAAGCAGTAGAATTACAAAGGCACAGTGGCATAGCAGTGGAGTTGCTGCCTTAGACCCAAGACCTACGGACTATCCTCGATCAGACTTTGCACGGCTTTACGAATGCAGCGCCGGAGACCCGTGTTCAATCATGACTACGGGCGCTGTCTGTACGGAGTTTGTACGTTCTCCCCATGACCTGCGTGGGTTTTCTCCGAGATCTTTCGTTTCCTCCCACACTCGTACAGGCTTGGTATAAATGCACAAAATGTAAAATTGTCCTTAGTGTGTGTAGGATAGTGTGTTAGGTGTGCGGGGATCGCTGGTCGGTGCGGACTTGGTGGGGTCGAAGGGCCTGTTCCCGCACTGTATCTCTAAACTAAACTAAACTAAACAAAGGGGGATGTAACCAGAGGGCACATCTTTATGGTGAGAAGGGCAAAGTTGAAAGGAGGTGTGTGGGGTAAGCTTTTTTCCCCAAAGGATCTTGGGTGCAAGATCTCTGCTCATCCCCATCTGTTGCAATGAATAAAATCCGAGCCTGTCCAAGCTCTCCGGCTTTCGAGACCTCATGAATCTTCTCTGCACCGTTTCCAGTGCAATGACGTTGTTTCCATATCAGGGGGACCAAAACGGAAGGCGGTGTTCCAAGTGGAACCTCACCGATGTTTGGTACAACTATGAGATAACTTCTAAACTCTGACGAGTCTGATGAAGGATCCCAACCCCAAACCTGTCGTCTGTCCATTCCCTTCACAGAGACTGCCTGACCTATTGAGTCATAGAGTGATACAGCGTGGAAACAGGCCCTTCAGCCCATCTTGCCCACACCGGCCAACATGTCCCATCTACACTAGTCCCACCTGCCCGTGTTTGGTCCATATCCCTCCAAATCTCTCCTATTAATGTACCTGTCTAACTGATTCTTAAACATTGGGATAATCCCAGCCCCAACTACCTCCTCTGGCAGCTAGTTCCACACACCCACCACCCTTTGTGTGAAAAAGTTACCCCTCAGATTCCTATTAAATCTTTTTCTCTGCACCTTAAACCTATGTCCTCTGGTCCTCGATTCATCTTCCCTGGGCAAGAGACTGTGCATCTACCCGATCTATTCCTCTCATGATTTTGTACACCTCTATAAGATCACCCCTCATCCTCCTGCGCTCCAAGGAATAGAGACAGCCTACTCAACCTCTCCCTACAGCTCACACCCTCTAGTCCTGGCAACATCCTCGTAAATCGTCTCTGAACCCTTTCCAGCTTAACAATGTCTTTCCAATAACACGGTGCCCGGAACTGAACACAATAATCTAAATGTGGCCTCACCAACGTCTTACACAACTGAAACATGACCTCCCAACTTATATACTCATATATACTCTGCTATTCTATAGGAGTTCCAAAAGAACTTTGTGATTTGCTCAAGATTCCAGCATCTGAAGTTCCTTGATGGACACAAAAAGCTGGAGTAATTCAGCAGTTACTCCAGGCAGCATCTCAAAAAGGCTGCCAGCATCATCAAGGACCCACACCATCCTGGCCACTCACTCATCTCCCCGCTGCCTTCAGGTAGAAGGTACAGGAGCCTGAAATCTGCAACGTCCGGGTTCAGTAACAGCTCCTTCCCCACAGCCATCAGGCTATTAAACTCAACTCAAGCAAAACTCTGAACATTAATAGCCTATTGCACTTTATCTACTTATTTATGTGTGTATAGATATATTCATTGGTACATGGACACACTGATCTGTTCTGTATTTATTTATGCCTACTATATTCTGTTGTGCTGAAGCAAAGCATGAAGGAATAGTTGACGTTTCGGGTCGAGACCCTTCTTCAGACTGATGTCGGTGGGAGAGGGAGATACGAAGATAAGGAAGTCTAAGGTGTGAAAGCAGGACAACGGAATGGAGATCAAGAAAATGTAGAGTAGATCATTGTTAGTTGGGAGAAGGTGACAACAAAGCAAACAGAGATAAAATGTAGTCGGAGACAGTCAGACTGGTCAGGAACTGGGAAGGATGGGAGGGATGGAGAGAGAGGGAAAGCGAGGGTTACTTGAAGTTGGAGAAGTCAATAATAATACGCTGGGGTGTAAGCTGCCCAAGCAAAATATGAGGTGCTGTTCCTCCAATTTGCGCTAGGCCTCACTTCCTTGTATCTCCACTCTGCTCTCAAATCCCTGCCTGATGAAGGCCCGTATGACCAAAAGCCTCCTTCACCTTCTCTCGATTGCAACCCTGCTCTCTCTGTCCGTTCCTCATCTCTACCAGTTTGTTTTGGGATCATTAAACCCTTTCTCTGGTTATCAACCCGTGGCAGTTTTACTTTCTCCTTTTGGGCATTTGCCTGCCTGCAGGGCCAAGCTAAACTCTTCAACTTGGCCCCCTCCCTTTCCCACAATGACCTTTCTGTCCTGGGCCTCCTCCATTGTCAGAGTGAGGCCCAGCACAAATTGGAGGAACAGCCCCTCATGTTTCACTTGCTTACACCGCAGCGGTATGAATATCGACTTCTCTAACTTTGTAATCCTTGCTTTCCCTCTCTCGCCATCCGTCCACCATCTTAGTTCTCCGACTAGTTCACCTGTCTTCATTAAATATTACTGATTGTACGCCTCATTTCACCTTCCCCTTAGCTAACAATTATCCATTCTAGATAGACACAAAAAGCTGGATCAGGCAGCATTTCTAAATAGGAATGCGTGATGTTTCGGGTCGAAACCCTTCTTCAGAATTCTTCACCCATTCCTTCTATCCAGAGATGCTGCCTGTCCCGCTGAGTTACTCCAATGTGTCATTCTACATTTCCTTGCCCAATTTCCCCTTTGATCTGTGTTTTCACACCTTACCCTTTCGTATCTCTGCGCCTCCCTCTCCCCTGACTCTCAGTCCGAAGAAGGGTCTCGCCCCGAAATGTCGCCCATTCCTTCTCTCCGGAGCTGCCTGACCCGTTGGGTTACTCTAGCTCTTTGTGCCTACCGGTGACTTGGTTATATGGATTCAGAGCTGGCTTGTTCATAGAAGACAGAGGTTTGTGATGGAAGGCAGGTACTCAGGCTGGGGGTCTGTGACCGGTGGAGTTCCATAGGGATCTGTGCTGGGGCCACTGTCGTTTGTGATATTTATAAATAATGGGTTAAATGTAGTTGGGTTTTAGTTTTTGTTTTAGTTTTAGGTATACAGCGCAGTAAGAGGTACTTTGGCCTACCTCGCCAACTAGCGATCCCCATGCATTAACAGAATCCTACACACACTGGGGACAATTTTTACATTGATACTAAGCCAATTCACCTACAAACCTGTACGGCTTTGGAGTGTGGGATGAAACTGAAGATCTCGCTGAAAACTCACATGGGTCACAGGGAGAAGGTACAGACAGTGTAAATAGCTCATTCTAAGCTTCCCCCCAGTCTAGTTTCAGTCAACAAAATACTGAGTCAAGCACTTGCGCATCTAAACTGTAGTTTGGAAAAAACGCAATAACTGTTCCCCACTACTATACCTAACCACCGAGGGTTCAATCCTTGTATCTGCCTGGCCAAGCCCTCCTAGCCTCGTTCAAGCAGACACACTCCAGAAGGTCACACAGTCCTCAGCGTTCTCCAAGAAGATCAACACTGGACCTCGTGGCCTTTTATAGGTCCCCAAACCTTGAGGGACCGAACCATCTGGGGGTGGTCTCTGTACTGTCCAATAACAGATATCGATTAACACAGTACATTAACCCATTAATGCAGTCACTAATACAATGTATCTGACAAAGTTTCAAGGTGCAACTTAAAAGAGATGAATTATGCAACATGTGCCTTGATGGTCAGGAAATCCAGACAAGATTCAACACTTAACCCAATCAACATCTTGCAAAGTAAAGCTTTGCAACAATATTTCAATGTGTATGTCTGGTTTGCACCCGCCCAATCCGTCCCATGCAATTTGCACCTAATTGTCAGAATCTGCAGGGGTTCCATTCTCTTCCTGCAGCTCTTATCTAGGCTCTGGACAAAGCTGGCAACCATTCTGCAGCTTGTCCCATTTCTGCAGAAGTCACATTTAAATTGACCAAATGGCCCAGCAGCCCAGAGGCTTTTACTCAATTTTAGTGTCCTGGCCTCTCCAACCTGGCCAGAATTAACAACTGCGCCCGTAGTCAGGTCAAAGGCTGTAAGGCAGCAACTCTAACAACCAGAGGAGTTCCTGATACAGCGGGACATAGATAGTTGCAGAAATTTGAGAGGTGTCGTGATTTGGAAGGTATGGGGAGAGTATACAGTTAATGGCAAGACCCTTAACGGCGTTGATGTGCAGAGGAATCTTGGAGTCCCAGTTCGTAGCTCACTGAAGGTGGAAGCACGTCTAGATAGGGTGGTCACAAAAGAAAGGCACGTGACTTGAAGATAGGCGCAAAATGCTGGAGTAACTCAGCGGGGCAGGCTCCATCTCTGGAGAGAAGGAATGGGAGAAGTTTCGATTCGAGACACTTCTTCTGACCCGAAACGTCACCCGTTCCTTCTCTCCAGAGATGCTGCCTGTCCCGCTGAGTTACTCCAGCTTTTGCGTCTATCTTCGATTTAAACCAGCATCTGCAGTTCCTCCAACACAGGTATATGGGTTAATTGATGATGCAGCTCTGTAAAACTTTGCTTCGACCAACTGAGTGTAGTTCTGGTTACCCCATTACCGGAATGGTATAGAGGTTAGGGAGAGGGTGCAGAAGAGGTTTACCAGAACGCTTCCTGGAGTTTAGTTTATTGTCACGTGTACCGAGGTACAGTGAAAAGCTCTTGTTTAGTGTAGGCCATAGTCCAGTAAAGCCTTACTAAAGATAGTCAAAGGGTCTCCAAAGCAGTAGATTAGAGGATTTAACACAAACATTGTGGGCCGAAGGGCCTGTTCCTGTGCTGTACATAGGGTTGCCGACTTTCTCACTCTCAAATAAGGGACCAAAGGTCAAAATACGGGACAAATTCCCGACGGCAATTCGTTGACCGACTCGGCCGTGGCTGGGTGAATGATGAGTTGGCCCGGGTGCTGGACTGCACACAGAGCCCAGCCGGCGGGCCAGCTGAGGAGTTTTGTCCCGGGCCGCGCGACATCGCGCGCAAAGTCCGGCGCCCCATCCAACTCATGAACCGATGATCAGCCATGAGAAGGAGGGGGGGTGGTGGAGTCGGCGGTAAGCGAAGGTCCGAAGGTCGGACAGCTGGCCGGGCTGCCGACCGACGGGGCCACGGGCGAGGCGCTGCTGCTGCTGCACTCCATGGGCTGCACTCCATCGGGACGGGTGAGGCGGGGCCGGACGCAGCGCTCCAACCCAACAGTCCCCTCGACCCGAGTAGTAGCAGTCAAATACGGGACAAGGCCGGTCCCGTACGGGGCAAACCAATTTAGCCCAAAATACGGGATGTCCCGGCTAATACGGGACAGTTGACAACCCTAGCACTACTGTTCTATTTTCTAAACATACAGTATGGCATGGTAGGGGAATTGAGAACCAGAGGACAGAGATTTCATAGGAACCTGAGGGCGAATTTTAGTGGAATTTGGAACGGGCTGCCAGTGGAGGTAGTTGAACCAGGCATTATCACAAAATTCAAGAGAGCAGCGCTGAACTACTATCTACCTCTTTGGTGACCCTCGGACTATCCTTGATCAGACTTCGCTGGCTCTACCTTGCACTAAACGCCATGTATCTATAAACTGTAAATGGGTCAATTGTAATCATGTATTGTCGTTCCACTGACTGGTTAGCACGCAACAAAACTTTTTCACTGTACCTCGGTACACGTGGCAGTGAACTAAACCAAACTAAACTAGACAGGTTCATGGACGAGGTAGGTTTAGAGGATTATAGGCCGAGAACAGGCAGGTGGGACTAGTGGGGATGGGAGATATGGGTCGGCATGGGCAGGTTGGGCCTGAAGGGCCTGTTTCCATGTTGTATGACTCTTTGACTATGAACAAAAATGAAATAGCGAGGCAGAGAATTGGACGTGTGTTTGGTTGTGAATGTTGGATGACTAATATACAAGTGTCTTCTGCAAAGATACTGCAAAGATCTGGTTTGCTTCTAGTGCTGGTGTTAAATTGGCATTGAACCATGGCTGAGACCTAACCAGGTGACCTGTGCAATGCATTGCAAAGCATTTTGAATATTGAAGAACGTCGGAAGTCCAGAAAAGATCTTGAAGAGGTTCTCAAAACTGAGGTAGAGACCCGATAAAAGACTTTGGGTGTCACAGTGGCGCAGCGGTAGAGTTGATGCCTCGCAGCACCAGAGACGTGGGTTCCATCCAGACCTTGAGTGCTGTCTGTGCGGAGTTTGCATGTTCTCCCCGTGAACGGGTGGGTTTTCCCTGGGTTTGTAGGTTTATTGGCTTCCGTAAGTTCCCGGTAGTGTATGGAGTGGATGAGAAATTGGAATAGCTTAGATCTAGAGTACAGGAGGTGACAGAGCGGACTCGGAGGGCCAAAGGGCCTGGTTCCCCTCTGTACCACTAAACTAAACTAAACTAACGATAAAATTGCGAGAGGTATAGATGGGTGGAGAGTCAGAATAAAAATATTAGAGGGCAGAGCTTGTGGGGAGAGGGACGAAGTTTAAAGGAGGTGCCCAGAACAAAAGTTTGTTTACGCAGAGGGTGGTGGGTGCATGGAACGCGCTGCCAGGGGTGAGGCAGATGCGATAGTGGTGTTGAAGAGGCTTTTAGATAGTCACATGGATATCGAGGGAATGGAGGGGTATGGATTACGTGCAGGCAAATGAGATTAATTCTTCTTAGCAAAGAGTCAGCATCATAGAGTGATACAGTGTGTAAACAGGCCCTTTAGCCCAACTCGCCCACAACGGCCAATATGTCCCAGCTACACTAGTCCCACCTGGATGTTGCCAGGACTAGAGGGTGTGAGCTCTAGGGAGAGGTTGAGCAGGCTGGGTCTCTAGTCCTTGGAGCGCAGGAGGATGAGGGGTGATCTTATAGTGTATAAAATCATGAGAGGAATAAATCGGGTAGATGCACAGAGTCTTTTACCCAGAGTAGGGGAATCGAGGACTAGAGGACACAGGTTTAAGGTGAAGGGGAAAAGATTTAATAGGGTGGTGGGTGTATGGAACAAGCTGCTAGAGGAGGTAGTTGAGGCTGGGACTATCCCAATGTTTAAGAACCAGTTAGACAGGTACATGGATAGGACAGGTTTGAAACATAGAAACATAGAAAATAGGTGCAGGAGGAGGCCATTCGGCCCTTCGAGCTAGCACCGCCATTCATTGTGATCATGGCTGATCATCCACAATCAATAACCCGTGCCTGCCTTCTCCCCATATCTCTTGATTTCACTAGCCCCTAGAGCTCTATCTAACTCTCTCTTAAATCCATCCAGTGATTTGGCCTCCACTGCCCTCTGTGGCAGGGAATTCCGCAAATTCACAACTGTGTGTGAAAACGTTTTTTCTCACCTCAGGTGGCCCCTGGTTCTGGACTCGCCCAACATAAGGAACATTTTTCCTGCATCTAGCTTGCCCAGTCCTTTTATATGTTTCTATAAAATTCCCCCTCATCCTTCTAAACTCCAGTAAATTCAAGCCCAGTCTTTTCAATCTTTCCTCATATGACAGTCCCTCCATCCCAGGGATCCCAGGGATTTGGAGGGATATGGACCAAGCGCAGGCAGGTGGGACTAGTGCAGCTGGGACATCGTTGGCCGGTGTGGGCAAGTTAGGCTGAAGGGCCAGTTTCCTCGCTGTATCACTCTATGACTCTATGTTCGATGATACAGAAAACCTGATGGACTTTACACTGTCGGTTCTAGGCAATGCCATGCACAGAAAGTAATCTTTTCAATTTCAGCAAGAGCTTTGACACTGCTCAGATTCAGATTCAGATTCAGATTCCTTTATTGTCATTCAGACCTTTCGGTCTGAACGAAATTTGTTGGATCGTTTCCCAGACCAGTCAGGATCGACCACGGGAACGCTGGAGCCGCCGGAGCGCCGAACTGCTCGCTGCTGCTGCTGGAGCCCCGCTGCCTTGCTGGCCGCCGCCGGGACACCCGCTCTGGAGAATAGCGCCGAAGCCGCTAGAGCGCCAACTGGAACACCCGCTGGAGCCAAACCCGCTAATTTCAGCTCCGCCATTAGGCCTCAGCACAGACGGAGATGGTGACGGGGGACACGACAAGAAAAGGTCGCATCCCCCCGAAGGGAGAGACTAAAACCTTGTTTCTCCCACCCTCCCCCCCCCCCCCCACACAAACACAGCCTAATAAACCAAAAATTCCAACTAAAAACAGACCATGAGCCGCAGCTGCCACGCAGCGCCGCCACTTCCGGATGCTCATAATGAACAAGGTTTTGCAAGACGTTGGGCATTTTAATTTTTAATTTTTTCCTGAGTAAATAAGTGGCAACAAAATCAGATTAAACCGTGATGTAAACGTCTGCACGGTACATTGCGTGTGGCACGATTCATTTTCCTATGGAATGGAAAGGCCCTGGGCAACTGATGGATTCCAAAGTGTTTTTGTTCTGACGAGCAGTCGTAACAGTAAATTACGTACACTGTCTTGCATGTTCCGTCAAAGGGCTGCCAGTTGTAAATTGAAACCTGTCTCCAAAGGGGAAAGGCAGGCAAAGTGAATGAACGAAAAAAAAGAGGTTTGGATGAGAAAAGCCTTCACGAGACGCAGGTACAACCTGCACTATTCTTCAGCTTCAAGAGTTTGGGGGTGGCGCGGCGGTAGAGTTCGCTGCCTCACAGCGCCGGAGACCCGGGTTCAATCCCGACTGTGGGCGGCGTCTGTACGGAGTTTGCACGTTCTCCCCGTGACCGCGTGGGTTGTCTCCGGGTGCTCCGGTTTCTCCCACACTCCAAAGACGTGCGGGTTTGCAGGTTAATTGGCTTGTGTGGTAGAGCTAGTGAGTTGGGTTTAAGTGTAGTTCATTGTCACGTAGACCGAGGTACAGTGAAATGCTTTGTATGGGGCTAGTGTATGGGGTGATCGCTGGTCAGAGCCGATTCGGTGGGCTGCTGCCTGTTTCCACAGTGTATCTCTAAGCTCCAAAGTCTAAAGTTGATGGGAACAAACAACATACGAGAAGGTGTACGGTTGTGGGACGCCTCAAGGCTGTTCCTCCTTTCACTAAGGTGAGTGAAAACTGAACACAATACTCCACTCTACCTGCCGCACCACTGTGCCACAAGAAGGTTGGCGTGGATGTGGAGCAGGAGTAGGCCATTCAGCCCTTCAAGCCCTTCAATGCTATCATCCAGACTCAGTGCCCTGTGCCATTGTGCCAGAGGTTGGTCGGTAGAACATTGAGCTTAGAACAGCACAGCACAGGAATGGAGCAGCCAACACACAGGTGTAGAGCGTCCCTTGTAGCCAGGGTCCAGAGGGCAAGGAGCACCGCCACTCCACCCAGGGTCCGTAGGGAGAGGGGCGGCTCTGCTGTCAGCATCCGGAGGACTGGTGACGGGACCTAGGGAGTGGGCAGGGCTGAAGATGTCCTGGTTGGGTTGCTCCTAGGCCTGGCCAAGCTGGACATCCGTGAGTCACAGCGCCAGGCGGAAGAGGGCTTTGCCCGAGCCGGATGCTTGCCCCTTTACCGGGGTTACGTCCGTGTCCGGGTGGTGTTAGAGAGGGGACATAGTTGTATAGTAGTTATTTAGTATATTTGTAAGGATTGTAACATCGTTGTTTGAACATTTAGTGTCCAGATAACTTGGTGATTTTGGACTATGGTGGTGGGCGCGTCACCACGGTTTGTGTTGTATCGTGATCAGAATTAAATAAATTATTTTTGATACAAAAATAAAACACACAATGTTTGTACCAAACATAACATCAAGTTCATCTAATCTCCTCTGCCTGTACACGATCCATATCCCTCTATTCCCTGAACCTCCATGTGCCTATCTAAACACTCCTTAAACATCACTATTGTCTCTGCCTCTACCAGTACCCCCGGCAGCGCCTTCCAGGCCCCCACCGCCCTCTGTATAAAAGATATTGCCCGGCAAGTTTAATCTCCATTAAACTTTGCCCCTCAAGCCTTATAGTTATGGCCTCTAGTTATGGCTGGACATTTCCACCCTGGAGAAAAGGTTCTGCTTGTCTACCCCATCTACGGCTGTCATCATTTATATAACCATATAACCATATAACCATATAACCGTATAACAATTACAGCACGGAAACAGGCCCTCTCGGCCCTTCCAGTGTGTGCCGACCATTTGTTTTCCCCTAGTCCCATCTACCTGCACTCAGACCATACCCCTCCATTCCCTTCACGTCCATATACCTATCCACTTTACTTTTAAATGTTAAAATCGATCCTGCCTCCACCACTTCTGCTGGAAGCTCATTCCACACAGCCACCACCCTCTGAGTAAAGAAGTTCCCCCTCACGTTACCCCTAAACTTCTGTCCCTTAATTCTCATGTCATGCCCTCTTGTTTGAATCTTCCCTACCCTCAATGGGAAAAGCTTATCCACGTCAACTCTGTCTATCCCTTTCATCATTATAAAGACTTCAATCAAGTCCCCCCTTAACCTTCTGCGCTCCAAAGAATAAAGACCTAACTTGTTCAACCTTTCTCTGTAACATACTTCCATCCGGTCTCAACTCCTCCTCTGACGTTCCAGAGAAAACAATCCAAGTTTGTCCAACTGGAGTTTAGAAGGATGAGGGGGAGGGGGAACCTCATTGAAACTTATCAAATAGTGAAAGGCCTGCATAGAGTGGATGAGGAGGGGATGTTTCCACTAGTGGGAGAGTCTAGGCACAACTTCAGACTAAAAGAAGGTACCTTTAGAAAGGAGATGAGGAGGAATTCTTGGGTGAATCTGTGGAACTCATTGCCACAGGCAAGAATGGAGGCCAAGTCAGTGGGCATTTTTAAAGCGGAGATTGATAGGTTCTTGATTAATAAGGGTGTCAAATGGTATGAGGTTTGGCGGACGAGATAGATCAGCGTTGATTGAATGGCGGAGTAGACTCGATGGACCGAGTGGCCAAATTCTGCTCCCATGTCTTGTGAACTGATGAACTTCTCCCTGTAGCTAAAACCCTCCAATGCCAGGCAGCAGTCTGGTAAACCTCATCCACACCCTCTCCAGAACCTCCACATCCTTCCCGTAATGGGGCGACCAGAAGTGCAGGCAATACTCCAGACGCAGCCTGACCAAAGCATTATCGAGCTGCGTGTTCAACCTGGCGCCATGTTCAGCACAGGCGTTGTGGGCTGAAGGGCCTGTTCCTGTGCTGGACTGTTCAATGCTCCACGAACCTCGGTGAGCCGGTCGCCATGGCAGCAAATGCGGGCCTGACGATGATGCCACTTTATCGTCACTTGTTCCAGCAGTGGCGAGGTTTTGTGAAAATCTGTTTCTGCTCACTAAGTACACAGAGGAGTCTCTGCAAAGGATAAAGTTGAACAAAGTAAACTGTGACCCCTACGTTCTGGACTCCCCCCAACATCGGGAACATTTTTCCTGCATGTCTCCTGTCCAATCCCTTAAGAAATTTATACGTTTCTTTAAGATCCCCTCTCATCCTTCTAAATTCCAGTGAATACAAGCCCAGTCGACCCATTCTTTCATCATATGTAAGTCCCGCCTAGGGTTGCCAACTGTCCCGTATTAGCCGGGACATCCCGTACATTGGGCTAAATTGGTTTGCCCCGTACGGGACCGCCCTTGTCCCGTATTTGACTGCTACTACTCGGGTCGAGGGGACTGTCGGGTCGGAGCGCCGCGTCCGGCCCCGGCTCACCCCGTCCCGACGTAGTGCAGCCCATGGAGTGCAGCAGCAGCAGCGCCTCGCCCGTGGCCCCGTCGGTCGGCAGCCCGGCCAGCTGTCCGACCTTCGGACCTTCGCTTACCACCAACACCACCATCACCTCTCCTTCTCATGGCCGATCATCGGTTCACGAGTTGGATGGGGCGGCCCGGGACAAAACTCCTCAGCTGGCCCGCCGGCTGGGCTCTGTGTGCAGTCCAGCACCCGGGCCAACTCATCATTCACCCAGCCACGGCCGAGTCGGTCGACGAATTGCCGTCGGGAATTTGTCCCGTGTTTTGTTTGACCTTTTGTCCCTTTATTTGGGAGTGAGAAAGTTGGCGACCCCGGGAATTAACCTGGTGAACGTAGTCTGCGCTCCCTCATTTTCGTCTGTCCGTAACCTCCTTGTTTGCCGTGACCTTGTAAAGGCTTCTGCTTCCCTTGCAGGATGATCCCGGCCTCCAGCAAGGGGTTTGTGGTGAAGGACCTGGTGTCGGGGGCGGGCTACGACCTGTGCGTGCTGGCCATCTGGGACGACACGGCCGCCACCCTGACCGCCACCAACGTGGTGGGCTGCGTGCGCTTCGCCACGGCGGTGGACTACAGCCGCTGCGCTTCCTTCCACGGCCAGTTCCTGGGCGGCACCATGATCCTGGTGGTGGGCGGCATCATCGTGGCGTCCCTCATCGTCTTCATCGCCGTGCTGATGCTGAGGTACAAGTACTGCCAGGGCCGCCACAAGATGGCCGCCGCGTCCGCCGCCGCCGACGTCTACTCCCAAACCACCGCCACCGCAGCCGCCGCCGCCGCCGTGCCGGCCCACAACGGCGTCCTGCCCCAGCTCCGGCAACCGCCGGCCACCGCCAGGCCCGGCCCGGCCCAGTTCGACTGCTCCTCCCTCAGGAGCAGCCTGTCGTCCTCCACCGGCTCCAGCCAGGACTGCTACAGCCTGCACAGTGACTCCAGCACCCTGTCCAAGAAGTGGCGGCACACCTCCAGGTCCCGGCACAACATGGACCGCCTGATGGGGGCCTTCGCCTCGCTCGACCTGCGCTGCCAGCGGAGGGAGGACAGCTACGAGTCGGGCGCCTCCACGCTGGCCCGCTACTCGGACAAGGAGCCCCTCCTGGGCCGCAGCGAGTCGCGGCTCAACAAGCTGCTCGCTCTGCCCATGGAGGGCAAGGCCCGGCGCAGCCAGTCCTTCGACATGGGCGACTTCTCCGCTGCTGCCGCCGCCGCCGCCGCCGCCGCTGCCTCCGCCCAGGGCTGCGGCGGCTACACGCAGAGGGTCACCAACATCTGGACTAAGAGGAGCCTCTCGGTCAACGGGGTCCTCCTGCAGTACGACGAGGACGGACTGGAGATCACCAGAGGGGCCTGTTGCAGCTCGGACTGGGTGATGGAGAGCACGGTCTAGAGAGAGCGCGGGGAGGATAGGAAGCAGGAGGAGGAGGAGGGGAATGTGCGCGGAGGAGAGCGGGGTTGGGGTGAAATTCTGCAGGAGGAGGTGCGGTGGTCAGTGAAGGCCCCCCCCCTACCCCCCTCAAATCCACCGTGGGAGAAGGAGTGAGAAAGGATTTCACTGCGCGGGGACTCTGAGAAACACTCGGTGGGTCAGGCAGCATCTGAGGAGAGGGAGAGAGAGAGAGAGAAAGAGAATCGCCAATCATTTCAGGTCAATCTCACTTCCCCCCGCCCAGTACCAACACGACTCTGTGGTCATTCACCAGTTATATTCTAGCTTAGAGGCACAGCGTGGAAACAGGCCCCGTCGGCCCACCGAGGCCTCGCCGACCATCCAGCGCCCGCTCACACTAGTTCTGCGTTATCCCACGTCCTCATCCACTCCCTACACACAAAGGGGCCAAATTTTACAGAGGGCCTGTTAGCCTACAAAAAAAAACCAACACGACTTTGGGATGTGGGAGGGAAACCGGAGCAACCCGGAGGAAACCCACTCCGTCACTGGGAGAACATGCAAACACACACACACACACACACACACACACACACACACACACACACACACACACACACACACACACACACACACACACACACACACACACACACACACACACACACACACACACACACACACACACACACACACACACACACACACACACACACACACACACACACACACACACACACACACACACACACACACACACACGCACGCACACACACACACACACACACACACACACACACACACACACACACACACACACACACACACACACACACACACACACACAGACACCACACACACACACACACACACACACACACACACACACACACACACACACACAATCACACACACACACACACACACACACACACACACACACACACACACACACACACACACACACACACACACACACACACACACACACACACACACACACACACACAGACACAGACCCACACACACACACACACACACACACACACACACACACACACACACACACACACACACACACACACACACACACACACACACACACACACACACACACACACACACACACACACACACACACACACAGCAGCCGAGGGGAGGATCGCACCCGGGTTTCAGAGGCTCTACCAGCTGGGGGATAATGCTCTGGAGATATGAGTTTGCATCCCATCCAGGTCGGCGTTTGAATTTATTTAATTAAACCGTGTGGAATTTTTTATTTAAAAAGTCAGATATGTTGATGGTGTTGGGGAAAGAAAAACGTTGATATGTGTCAGGGATGGACTTGTTCTATCCTTCCATGGCCTACGAGACTCAGGGGCCTTGCACTAACATGGTTGACTCTCGGCCACCTTCTCCGCACCGCAAACCGTCAGATCCGCCATTGACTGCGGCAACCCCTTCACCGCCCGCCTGGTCAGCGGCAGCTCAAGGCAGCAGCCCACTGCCGGGCTGGGATGGTTCACCCACGCTTGCCTCGCTCAGTGGCAACAAAAGAATCGCCTTCGTTGGCGAATCCTGATCCCGTCACGTGATTCCCATCCCGTCATCCGATCCAGATTATGTCACGTGATCCCGATCCTGTCATGTGACCCTGATTCCATCATGTGACCCCGATTCTGTCATGTGGCCCTCGGCCAATCATCTGATCTCGATCCTGTCATGTGATCCTGATCCAGGTCATGTGATCCCAATTAAATCTTGTGATCCCGATTCAGTCCTGTGATCCCGATTCAGTCATGTCATTCTGATCCCGTCGTGTGATTTTGACCCAGTCAAATGGCCGTGGTCCATTCAGGGGGAGCTCAAACTGAGGGAGTGCCTTGCGGCCAAAGCTCTGGGAAGGAAAGAGAGTTGTGGAATTTGGCATGGAAGACATATAAGCTGTCGGTTGGACTCCGGGGAAACATGCCACGTGCGGTGTGGTGCCAACGCACACAGAGGATACAGCAAAGGTTCTCTCTGTTACCGGGCACGAGAAGATTTAGTAGCCAATAAACACTCAGGCACTTTCGCCAGAACAGTAAAAAGGTGGGTCTCACTTTATCGCAAAAGGCGCAAGGGATCGTGACACGGAAGGCCCTGCAGAAGTTGGAACCTTGCGCAAAAACACAAAGTGCTGGAGGAACCACGTGGGCCAGGCCGCATCTGTGGAGAGAATGTACAGGTGACGTTTCGGGTTGGGGACCCTTCTCCAGTCTAGTCAGTTTCTTTCCTTTGGAACGGAGAAAGTTGAAGAGACCCGACTGAGGTTATAGAGTCGTAGAGCGATACAGCATGGAAACAGGCCCTTCGGCCCAACTAGCCCACACTGACCAACAATGTCCCATCTACACTAGTCCCACCTGCCTGCGTTTGGCCCTTTATCCCTACAAACCTGTCCTATCCATGTTAGACAAAAGTGCTGGAGAAACTCAGCGGGTGCAGCAGCATCTATGGAGCGAAGGAAATAGGCAACGTTTCGGGCCGAAACCCTTCTTCAGACCTATCCATGTACCTGCCTATCTGTTTCTTAAACGTTGGGATAGTCCCAGCCTCAACTACCTCCTCCAGCAGCTTGTTCCAAACACCCACCACCCTTTGTGTGAGAAAGTTGCCCTTCAGATTGCTACTAAATCTTTTCCCTTTCCCTTCAAACGTATGTCCTCTGGTCCTCAATTCACCTACTCTGGGCAAGAGACTGTGTGCCTCAATCTATTCCTCAAAATTGTGTATAAAAGGTGTACAAGATTTATGAGGGGCATCAACAAGGTGGATAGGGATAGACCTTTGCATTTAGCAGAGATGGCTAAAATGCTAGGGCCATTGGTTTGAGGTGAGGGGTAGATAAATTGAAGGGTATTTAAGACATGAGTCCTTTCACCTAGAGGCGATGGCAAAGTGGGGCACACTGCCTTCATAAGTGATAGGAGCATAATTAGGCCATTCGGCCCTTCAAGTATTCGGGCCGTCCAGTGATCTTATAAAAACATATAACGTTAGAAAAGGACTGGACAAGCAGGAAAAATGTTCCCAACGTTGGGCGAGTCCAGAACCAGGGGGCCACAGTCTTAGAATAAAGGGGAGACCATTTAAGACTGAGGTGAGAAAAAAACTTTTTCACCCAGAGAGTTGTCAATTTGTGGAATTCCCTGCCACAGAGGGCAGTGGAGGCCAAGTCACCGGATGGATTTAAGAGAGAGTTAGATAGAGCTCTCGGGGCTAGTGGAATCAAGGGATATGGGGAGAAGGCAGGCACGGGTTATTGATTGGGGACGATCAGCCATGATCATAATGAATGGCGGTGCTGGCTCGAAGGGCCGAATGGCCTCCTCCTGCACCTATTTTCTATGTTTCTAAGTCTTCTCCATCATTCAATCATGGCTGATTTATCTCTCCCTCCTAACCCCATTCTCCTGTCTTCTCAATATAACCCCTGACACCCGCACCAATCAAGAATCTATCTGTCTCTGCCTGAAAAATATCCACTAACTTGGCCTCCACAGCCGTCTGTGACAATGAATTCCACAGATTCACCACCCTCTGACTGAAGACATTTCCCCTCATCTCCTTCCTGAAAGAACATCCTTTAATTCTGAAGCTGTGTCCTCTAGTCCTAGACTCTCCCACTAGTGGAAACATCCTCTCCACATCGACTCTATTCAGGCCTTTGAGTTGGTGGTGGAGTTAGACACACTCACAATATTTAAGGACTATCGAGATATTGTTGAATCATGGAGCCAAGTAAGGTTTTGGATGAAGGGGTGACAAATCGGGCCTGCATTTGGCCAAATCCCTCTAAACCTTTCCTGTCCATGTCCCTGTCAAGTGCCTTTTAACTGTTTCAGTGGTTTAGTTTAGTTTGGAGACACAGCGTGGAAACAGGCCCTTTGGCCCACCAAGTCCGTGCGGACCAGCGATCCCCGCACACCAACACTATCCTGCACACACTAGGAACAATTTACATTTACACCAAGCCACTTAACCGACACACCTGCGCGTCTTTGGAGTGTGGGGGGAAACCGGAGTTCCCGGAGAAAACCCACGCAGGTCACGGGGAGAACGTGCAAACTCCGTACAGACAGCGCCCGTAGCCAGGACGGCACCCGGGGTCTCTGGCGCTGTGAGGCAGCAACTCTACCCGCTGCGCCACCCTGCCGGCCCGCAGTACCTGCATCAACTACTTCCTCTGGCAGCTCGTTCCCTGCACCCACCGCCCTCTGACCACAAAAGCCCAGGTTCCAATTAAATCTATCCCCTCCCACCTCAAACACACCCTTCTGTAGTTTGAGACCCAACTCTGGGTAAAAGACTGTGCATTCATTCTATCTATTCCCCTCATGGTTTTATACACCTCTCTAAGATCAGACAACTGGACCATTCCACCACCAACTAGAGAGCAGTCTTGAGCGACTATCTACCTCATTGGAGACCTTCGGACTATCTTTGATCAGACTTCACTGGACTTTACCTTGCCCGAAAGGTTATTGACATTATTCCCATTATTTTGTATCTGTACACTGTGAATGGCTCGATTGTAATCATGTATTGTCTTTCTGTTGACTGAATAGCACGCAACAACAGCTTTTCACTGTACCCCAGTGCAGGTGACAATAAACTAAACTCAACTAGAAAAACACTAAATCCCTCGTCCTCCTGCGCTCCAAGGAATAAAGTCCTAGCCTGCCCAACCTCTTCCTGTAACTCAGGCCCTCGAGTCCTGGCAACATCCCTAAATCTTCCCTGCACTCCCAGTTTCATGACACCCTTGATAGTTAAAAAACGTAATCTACCCTTCTTATGCTTATTAATTTATCCAAAAATGTCTTAAACCACTTTCTGGGGCGGTCATATTCCACATTCCACTTTTATTGTTCATTCGGAATCGTTCAAGTTGATCATTAAACCAAGATTCCTGACCCGTACAAGGGTAAACTATTTATTTTCAATCCATCTTCTATAATCTCACAGAGCACGGTGGCGCAGCGGTAGGGTTGCGGATTTACAGCGCTTGCAGCGCCGGACACCCGGGTTCGATCCCGACTGCGGCAGCTGCCCGTACGGAGTTTGCACGTGACCCACGTGGGTTTCCTCCGAGATCTCCGGTTTCCTCCCACACTCCAAAGACGTACAGGTTTGTAGGTTAATTGGCTCGTGTTTGTGTACTTGGCATAAATGTAAATTGCCCCTTGTGTGTGTAGGGTAGTGTTGGTGTGCGGGGATCGCTGGTCGGCGCGGACTCGGTGGGCCGAAGGGCCTGTTTCTGCGCTGTATCTCAAAACTAAAAAAACTAAACTAAACTAAACTAAAGCACTGTCGTATTGTTATGGGCCCGTCCCACCTAGGCAACTCTTTAGGTGACTGCCAGGGACTAGTTTAATGGAATTCTCCTGCGACAGCCTACGACAACCTACGACCTAAGCAAATATTGTCGCCACTGTCGCCGAAATGTTTTAACAATGTTGAGAATTTTGCAGCAGTCGCCTGTAGTTGCCCAAAAATTTGCCTAAGTGGGACAGGCCCATAAAACTCAGCCTCTCCTTTGACGTGTTGAGGCAGATGGAGACAGGGAGGTGAGGAGGAATAGTGGGAGGAATGACAAGAATTGTTTTAGACAGGTGGCAGGACATAGAGAGAGTCGTATAGAGTGATACAGTGTGAAAACAGGCCCTTCGGCCCAACTTGCCCACACCCACCAACATGTCCCATCTACCCTGGTCCCACCCGCCCGCGTTTGGCCCTTATCCCTCCAAACCTGTCCTATCCATCTGAACCTACACTATCCAATGATGTATACCACAATTGTAAGGAAATGATGGAGGTACATTCATTGTTTTGATGTAAAAGTCTTTGACTGGACAGCGGGTGAACAAAACCTCCTCACTGTACCTCGGTACACGTGGCAATAATAAGCTGAGGGAAACTAAACCCAAACAAGGAACTGCAGATGCTGGAATCGTGAACAAAACAGAAAAGTGCTGTACAGGTTGATGGGATGTGGGAGGAAACCGAAGCACTTGGAGAAAACCCACGCGGTCCCAGGGAGAGTGTCCGCACTTCTGTACAGACAGCGCCCGCGGTCGAACTCGTGTGGCTCTGGCGCCGTGAGGCGGCGACTCTTTCACCGCCCCACTGCGCTGCTTGCCGTCTGTGTGGAGTTGGCACGTCCTCCTTCTGTCCACTTGGGTTTCCTCCGGGTCATCTCCCACTTTTCTCCGACATCCCAAAGTCGTCGGATTAATTGGTCGAAAGGTTGGCATGAGCGCACGCTCTCGCAACGCGCAGCGCGGGAAACCGGCCCTTCGGCCCGCCAAGCCCGCTCTGACCAGCGCTCACCCCATACGCTAGCACTAACCAACACATACTAGGGGCAAGTTGCAATGTCACTGAAGCCAATTCACCTACATTTCCTTCACGTCTTTGGAGTGTGGGAGGATACCGAAGATCTCGGGGGAAACTTGCAACTGCAGTTGGGATTGAACCTGGGTCTCTGGTGCTGTAAGGCAGCAACTCTTACCGCCCTGGGTTCTAATTAGACAACTAGCCATCCCTACCTGTCGTGGGTTGTGCTGGGGCTTTGAGGAGGCTGACCTCGTTGAGGCTGTGGATTTGTCAGTGGGATGGTGTGGTTCGGCGTGGATCCTCCGGGTCAGTGTTGTGAATACCCTGATCCCAGTATCCCTGGGTCCAAATCATAGCAGACAGACACAAAGTGCTGGAGTAACTCAGCGGGACAGGCAGCATCTCTGGAGAGAAGGAATGGGCGACGTTTCCGGGTCGTGTTTCATCTCCTCCCCGAAACGTCACCCATTCCTTCCCTCCAGAGATGCTGCCTGTCCCGCTGAGTTACTCCAGCTTTTTGTGTCTGTCTTCGGTGTAAACCAGCGTCTGCAGTTCATAGATAGAAACATAGAAAATAGGTGCAGGAGGAGGCCGTTCGGCCCTTCGAGCCAGCACCGCCATTCATTGTGATCATGGCTGATCGTCCGCTATCAATAACCCGTGCCTGCCTTCTCCCCATATCCCTTGACTCCACTAGCCCCTAGAGCTCTATCTAACTCTCTCTTAAATCCATCCAGTGATTTGGCCTCCACTGCCCTCTGTGGCAGGGAATTCCATAAATTCACAACTCTCTGGGTAAATTTTTTTTTTCTCAGCTCAGTCTTAAATGGCCTCCCCTTTATTCTAAGACTGTGGCCCCTGGTTCTGGACTCGCCCAACATTGGGAACATTTTTCCTGCATCTAGCTTGTCCAGTCCTTTTATAATTGTATACATTTCTATAAGATTTCCCCTCATCCTTCTAAACTCCAGTGAATACAAGCCTAGTCTTTTCAATCTTTCCTCATATGACAGTCCCACCATCCCAGGGATCAATCTCGTGAACCTACGCTTCACTGCCTCAATCACAAGGATGTCCTTCCTCAAATTAGGAGACCAAAACTGTACACAATACTCCAGACGTGGTCTCACCAGAGCCCTATACAACTGCAGAAGAACCTCTTTGCTCCTGTACTTCCTACCTATGCATTGGAACTACTTCATGAATGATGCTCATTGTCAGAACTGAGCTCAAAGTGTAAATAGGATTTAAAAATGAGTTTTCTTGTCGGCTGATGGGGTGGGGAGCATAGGAATGTTTTTCTTTAAACCGTTTAAAAACAAATAAATGGAAGACCCATACATTCTTCGTTCCTGAGCCTGAGCTATTCCATCAAACCTTATAGTGATTATTCAGGCAAGGAATATGCGTTCATTGAACACCAGATAAATCAGTTTCCCCAGCCTCTTTGTGGCACTATGATGCATTTTAAGGGATTTTAAGTACAGGCATTAATCTCTTTTTGTGAACAAACCGGTCTCTCGAAGGGGTTGCTTGAACGCTTTTATCTTTAAGTGTTTTGGTTTCAAATCTGCACTATGTCATGCCAACTAGATATTTTTATGAGGTTTAGGGGGAAAGGCTTTTCCAAACTGGGACGATATTTGATTTGGGCTCCAGGACATGTTTTGGAGCACAAACCTAACGTTTAAGAAGAACTGAGGTAATTGAAGCAGGAACGTTTATAAGCTTATGGCTAACTACTTATTTTAGTTTAGTTTCGAGATACAGTGTGGAAACAGGCCCTTCGGCCTACCGGGTCCGCACCCGACCAGTCTTCTTGCGAATGGAACACAAACAAAAGGAATAGTTGGATCACAAGCCGGGTGTTGAGCAGCCAGGTTGTTGTCTCTGAGCCAATGTCTGCCAGGCCCTGATAGAGCTCCATTTGGTGGGTGGTAGAGCGGGCACCCAGAGATGACATGGTTGGATGTCTGTTGTTCTGCTCCACATTCACAGGCTGGGCTCTGGCGGAGCCCCCATCTCCACACGCTGGCGTTGAAACGCCCAATTCCAGTACCAAGTCTGTTGAGCTTACCCCATGCTCCTCTGGGGAGGTGAGACCCTGGACAGCTTTTATCTGGTGAAGGGATGCAGCTGTATAATGGAGGCGAGGTTGCCTTCCACTCCTGGTTGACCAGCGATCCCCGCACACTACCGCTATCCCACACACACGAGCGACACATTTTTCAGTTTTTGCCGACACCTATTAACCTGCAAACCTGTGCGTCTTTGGAGTGTGGGTGGAAACCGGAGCACCCGGAGAAAACCCACGCGGTCACGGGGAGAACGTACAAACTCCGTACAGACAGCACCCGTAGTCGGGATCAAACCCGTGTCACTGGCTCTGTGAAGCAGCAACTCTACCCGCTGCGCCTCCGTGCCAACCCGTCTCAAGTATTTCAAGTCTAATGTCTAATACCCAACCTTTCCAATCCCAGCTCCATTAGAGGCGGTTGTCTATCACCTTTGTGATAATAGGTGATTGAATAAAGGCCTATGGCCCTATGACAAAAAAGGTGATTGAATAAAATGCACATCAGGCAGCACGGCGGGGCAGCGGTAGGAGTTGCTGCCCTCACAGCGCCGGAGACCCGGGTTCCATCCCTGACTACGGGCACTGTCCGCACGGAGTTTGTACCTTCTCCCCGTGACCTGCGTGGGTTTTCTCCGGGTGCTCCGGTTTCCTCCCACACTCCAAAGACATGTGGGTTTGTGGGTTAATTGGCTACGGTGTAATTGCAAATTATCCCCCGTGTGTGCAGCATGGTGCTAGTGTAGGGGGTATCGCTGGTCGGCACGGACATGGCGGGGCGAGGGGCCTGTTTACGCACTGTATGTCCAAAGTCTAAAGGAATGAAGTTCTATGGCTCTAGGAATCGATGGCCGTAAGGTTAATTCAGTGAAGTGAGAGGAGAGTGAGATGGAGATAGGGAGGGCGGTCTAGGCTTATGGGGCTGTCCCACTGTACGAGTCCATTCCAAGAGCTCTCCCGAGTTAAAAAAAAATCAAACTCGCGGTAAGCACGTTGAATGCACGTAGCGCGTACGTCGGAGCTCGGGGACGTCTCTTAGCGGCTCGTAACGCTAACGGCAGGTACTCGGGAAACGCGGTAAGCTCGGGAAGACTCGTGAAGATTTTCCAACAAGTTGAAAAAAAATGTCCACGAGAGAGAGCCCCGAGTACCGACGAGCGGCCATTACCGTAATTCTCCGAGTTCGAATCAGGGCAAACTTCGGGAGGGCTCTTGAATTAGCTGGTACGGCGGGACAGCCCCAGTAGGTTTATTAATGTTCCATGTACCCAGGGACAGTGAAAAGCTTAGTTGTATATGCTACCTATCAAATCAGATAATATACACAAATCGTGTAAAGGTCACTTGGCATAGTAGAACCAAGGAACTGCAGATACTGGGTTTTTTCTAAATACACAATGTGCTGGAGTAACTCAGTAAATCAGGCAGCATCTCTGGAGAACCTGGACCAGGTGAAGTTTCTGGTCTGACCCAAAGCACACGTCACCTATCTATGATCGCCAGGGATTGCCCGATTCGCTGAGTTGCTCCAACGCCTTGTGTCCTCGCGTACAACAGGTAGAGCAAAGGGGGAAGATACAGAGCGCAGAATATAGTTCTCAGCATTGTAGCGCACCAGTTCCAGAGGGAAAGTCCGACGTCCGCAATGGGGTAGAGGTGAATCGGACAGTGCCCTAGCTTATGGAAGGAGCGTTCAGAAGCCTTTGATTGATGGTCGGAGCGGACTGGGTGGGCCGAAGGGCTTTTTTCCATGCTGTACCTCTGAACTAAACTGATCTAAACCAAACTGTCTTCTCCACTGTGTACATTGTGGGGAGCATCCTTGTAAATCTTCCCAGAACCTTGTATATGCAGTCACATCAAGCTTAGATAAAGACCTAACCGCACCATGAGGATAGGCCCATTCCTCTCTCCAGAGATGCTGCCTGTCCCGCTGAGTTACCCCAGCCTTTTGTGTCTATCTTTGGTGTATACCAGCATCTGCAGTTCCTTCCTGCATCTAACCACGCCCTGAGGTGGTTCGGTGACCTCTGACAGGCTCGAAGGGCCGAATGGCCTACTCCTGCACCTATTGTCTATTGTCTATCTGATCGCTGCAAGGTGATGGAAGCCCGCCACATCCAGTAGATGATGTGTTGGGCCATGGAGAGTAAGGCATCGGCGCAGGCACGCCATTCGGCCATCGTGTGTCTGCTCCACCATTCATTCAGTCATGGCTGACCTATTTTCCCCTCTCAACCCCCATTCTCCTGCCTTCTCACCGAGACCTTTGGCGCCCATTACTAATCAAGAACCCAATCTGGTTCGTCTGGTTAGTCTGAAGAAGGGTCCTGATCCGAGATGCCACTGATCCTTCGTCTCCAGAGATGCGGCCTGACCCGCTGAGTTACTCCAGCACGTTCTGTCTTATCTTCGGAAATAATCTCTGCTATAAGAGTACCCAATGACTTGGCCTCCGCAGCCATGTGCGGCAACGGAGTCCACAGATTCACCGCCCTCAGGCTCAAGAAATTACACCTCATCTCCTTTCTAAAGACACGTCCTTTAATTCCGAGGCTGTTTGCCCTCTGGTCCTAGACTCTCCCACCGGTGGAAACGTCCTCTCCACATCCGGTCTGTCCAGGCCTTTCACTATTCGGTGAAGTTTCAATGAGGTACCCCGCTCATCCTTCTAAACTCCAGCGAGTACAGGCCCAGTGCCGTCAAACGCTCCTCGTAAGTTAACCCCGGGATCGTCCGTTGTTGTCATCGTTTGCGGACCTGACGGAGGTGCGGAAAGGCGGGGGATGGGATTGGGGGAGGGGGGGGGGGGGGGGGGGGGGGGGCGGTTAGTAGGGAGAGACCCCATTAACGTTGCCTGGCTGTGAAGCTAGTTGTTTAAAATATTGTGCGAAATGACTGCAAAAGGAAAAAAGTCGTTAAATAATCACGGCAGACGCGGTGTACATATTATAAATATACATATAAATATATATTATTTTTAATCCTCAGCCGTTGCAACCCTCGCCCTGCTCCAAGGGGGGGGTGACTGAAAGGCGAGACCACTTGCACTGTGTATGGATCCTTGGTCTTGCTCCTCCAACACCCCCCTCCTCCGCCACTTACCCCACCCCCCCCCCCCTCCCCACATTGTTGACGTTACTCTCCTTGGTCAAGACCCTCCCCCAGGGGTCGGAGGACGTGGTCTCCTCACTCGCACCCCATGTCAAGCAGTGTTACTGGCAATCCACACGTTCTCTCTCTCTCCCTCTCTCTCTTTCTCTCTCTCTCTCCCTCTGAGGACCTCTCCCTCTACTCTCTCACTCTCTCTTTCTCTCTCTCTCTCTCTCTCTCTCTCTCTCTCTCTCTCCTCTCTTTCCTCTCTCCCTCTCTCTCCGTCCCTCTCTCTCTCTCCTCTCTCCTCTCTCCCTCTCTCTCCTCTCTCTCTCTCTCTCTCTCCCTCTCTCTCTCTCTCTCTCTCTCTCTCTCTCTCTCTCCTCCTCCTCTCTCTCTCTCTCTGCCCCCCCTCTCCTCTCCTCTCTCTCCCTCTCCTCCCTCTCCCTCTCTCTCTCTCTCTCTCTCTCTCCCTCTCCCTCTCTCCCCTCTCTCCCTCTCTCTCTCTCTCTCTCCCCCTCCCTCCCTCTCTCCCTCCCTCTCTCTCTCCATCCGTTTTATACTTGGAGACAGGAAAAAAGGACCTGAATCGCCGAACTTTGTCGTAATGTAGTTTTGTCCTTTTTTTTAAAGAAAAAATAAAAACCAAACATAACAAATGAAAAGAGTATTAAATCTGCTGATGTGAGTGAAGGGAACATGTGCTGCCTTTTATTTCCTTGTCTGGTTGTGTTTTACTTCACGACACGAGTTGAAAATATTGATCCAGGTCTGATGGCAGGTACCGCCCCGACACGTCTCCCGTCCGTGTTCTCCAGAGATGCTGCCTGACCCGCTGAGTTGCTCCAGCACTCTGTGTCCTTTTCTGGTCGGTGAACAGGCGTCCGTGAATTAAGTCCGCCCAAGGCCTGCTGGATCCCCCGGTTGCCGACCGTTTTAACTCCCCTTCCCATTCACGCACTGACTTTTCGGTCCTGGGCCTCCTCCATTGCCAGAGTTAATTAGACAACAGACAATAGACAATAGGTGCAGGAGTAGGCCATTCGGCCCTTCGAGCCAGCACCGCCATTCAATGTGATCATGGCTGATCATCCCCAATCAGTACCCCGTTCCTGCCTTCTCCCCATATCCCCTGACTCCGCTATTCTTAAGAGCCCTATCTAGCTCTCTCTTGAAAGCATCCAGAGAACCCGCCTCCACCTCCCTCTGAGGCAGAGAATTCCACAGACTCACCACTCTCTGTGAGAAAAAGTGTTTCCTCGTCTCCGTTCTAAATGGCTTACCCCTCATTCTTAAACTGTGGCCCCTGGTTCTGGACTCCCCCAACATCGAGAACATGTTTCCTGCCTCTAGCGTGTCCAAGTTCACATGTAATCTGGAGTAACAGCGCCTCATATTCCACTTGGGTAGCTTTCAACCCCAACGGTATGAATATTGAATTCTCCAATTCTAGGTAACTTCTAACAACCCCCTCCCCCCCCTCTCCTTCCAACTCCACAAATCCCTTCCCTTCCCTATGCCCCACCATCTATTCTCTCCCCCTCCCCATTCCTTCCTCTAGCTTCACAATTCGCAACTCTTCAATCCTTTTGTCTCACACCTCCTGCTTTAACCACTGGCCCTTTGTCCCAACCATCTGACTTTCTGAACCGGGGGTGCACGGTGGCGCAGCGGCAGCCTACAGCGCCGCGAACCCGGGTTCGATCCCGACTACGGGTGCCGTCTGTACGGATTTTCTTTTAACGTTCTCCCCGCGACCTGCGCGGGTTTCCTCCGAGATCTGCGGTTTCCTCCCACGCTCCAAGGACGCTTGGGTAGCCTACAACCCAACGGCCAGACCTGCACTCAGTGTCCACTCCAAGCAACACAGTGGACGATGAAATGGAGGTGGCGGCGGAAGTTCATTAATGAACTCTGACCTTCTATTGACATCTGCACCAAAGACCCTACAGCGAGCAAGATAGATCACTCGATTAAAAAGACCTAGTACGGTCATGGGCAGATTCGTGGGTAATTTCTGGCCCCGTTTCCGGGTCGGGTTACTGAAATGGAAGGAAAAAAGGCCCACGTTCCGCTCCTTGCGTACTACACGTCAGCCCATTGCATTTAGCAGGAGTGGGTCCACTGTTGTTTGTCATGTACATCAATGATCTGGATGATGGGGTGGAAAATTGGATAAGTAAGTATGCAGATGATACTAAGATAGGTAATATTGTGGATAATGAAGTAGATTTTCAAAGTACAGAGAGATTTGGGCCATTTGGAAAAGTGGGCTGAAAGATGGCAGATGGAGTTTAATGCTGATAAGTGTGAAGTGCTACATCTTGGCAGGACAAATCAAAATAGGACGTACATGGTAAATGGTAGGGAATTGAGGAATGCTGTGGAACAGAGGGATCTCGGAATAACTATGCATAGTTCCCTGAAGGTGGAATCGCATGTAGATAGGGTGGTAAAGAAAGCCTTTGGTGTGCTGGGCCTTTATAAATCAGAGCATGAATATAGGAGTAGGGAAGTAATGTTTAAAATTGTACAAGGCATTGATAAGACCAATTCTGGAGTATGGTGTACAATTTTGGTCGCCTAATTATAGGAAGGATGTCAACAAAATAGAGAGAGTGCAGAGGAGATTTACCAGAATGTTGCCTGGGTTCCAGCAACTATGTTACAGAGAAAGGTTGAACAAGTTAGGTCTTTATTCTTTGGAGCGCAGGAAGGTTAAGGGGGGACTTGATTGAGGTCTTTAAAATGATGAAAGGGATAGACAGAGTTGACATGGATAAGCTTTTCCCATTGAGGTAGGAAGATTCAAACAAGAGGGCATGACATGAGAATTAAGAGACAGAAGTTTCGGGGTAACGTGAGGGGGGAATCTCTTTACTCAGAGGGTGGTGGCTGTGTGGAATCAGCTTCCAGCAGAAGTGGTGGAGGCAGGATCGATTTTAACATTTAAAAGTAAAGTGGATAGGTATATGGACGGGAAGGGAATGGAGGGGTATGGTCTGAGTGCAGGTAGATGGGACTAGGGGAAAACAAATGGTCGGCACGGACTGGAAGGGCCGAGAGGGCCTGTTTCCGTGCTGTAATTGTTATATGGTTATATGGTCTGTCTTGCCCCGCTATAGGAAGTTTGACCTGCAGTGACTCTAACACTGTAACGAGAGGGAATTATAGGAGCTAACTAGGCTGGCCCGCACTGCCAAGGGTTTATGAGTGGTAAGCCATGCTGATAAAAATGTATTGCAATTCCTCAAGGCTGCTGCCGAATTGGTGATGAGAGCTCTGCGGATGAATCATCTGTGACATTTCATGTGGGGACATTTAAGATGATATGTAATGGCACTAAACGCAGCGGCTGGGATTGCAGAATGGAGAGCGGGCTGCAAAGCAAGTTAGTCAGCGGAGGATCTTGACAACGTAGACTGACAGAGTCTTGCAGCTCGGATACTGGCCCTTCGGCCCAACTGGTCCATGCCGACCAAGATGTCAGGGGCTATGGGGAAGGAGGCGGTATGTTAGCTTTCATAGCAAAGGATTTGATACAGGAGCGAGGTTCTACTTCAGTTGTACAGGGTCTTGGACTCCACACGCGTACAGTTTTGGTCTCCAAACTGAGGAAGGACATATTGCCATAGAGGGAGTGCAGAGAAGGTTCACCAGACTGATTCCTGGGATGTCAGGACTGTCTTATGAAGTAAGGACTGGGACTCGGTTTAATAACTCTCTCGGCCACACTAGATTGCAAGAATTTGTTCCCGATGTTGGGGAAGTCCAGGGACAAGGGTCACTAGCTTAAGGATAAAGGGGGAAATCCTTTAGAGACCGAGATTGAAGAAAGACTTTTTTCACCAGTGGTGATTCTCTGGAAACTCTCTGCCACAGAGGGTAGTTGAGGAGGTTCATTGGCTAATAATTTAAGAGTGAGATTGGATGTGGTCATTGGCTATTTTTAAGAGTGAGTTGGATGTGGCCTTGTGGCTAAGGGGATAAGAGGGTATGGGAAGAAGGCAGGTACGGCGAATGATTAATCAGGGATCATATTGATATTGGCGTGGCGGGCAGCTCGAAGGGCTGAATGGCCTACTCCTGCACCTAATTTCTATGTTTCTACATGCACCTAATTTCTATGTTTTCTATGTTTTATGTTTCTTGTTAAGAATCAGGGGTAAGCCATTTAGAACGGAGACGAGGAAACACTTTTTCACACAGAGAGTGGTGAGTCTGTGGAATTCTCTGCCTCAGAGGGCGGTGGAGGCCTGTTCTCTGGATGCTTTCAAGAGGGAGCTAGATAGGGCTCTTAAAAATAGCGGATATGGGGAGAAGGCAGGAACGGGGCACTGATTGGGGATGATCAGCCATGATCACGTTGAATGGCGGTGCTGGCTCGAAGGGCCGAATGGCCTTACTCCTGCACCTATTGTCTATTGTCTACTGAGAGATAGACCAGCCATGATTGAATGGCGGAGTAGACTCGATGGGCCAAATGGCCTAATTCTACTTCTATCACTTATGACCTTATAACCTCGAGACCCACAGCCATCAGGGAAAATGATTGAATGGCGGAGTAGACGAGATGGGCTGTATGGCCGAATTCTGCTCCGATCACTAAGGACCTCATGATCTCATGATCTCATGAAGATGCCCCATCGAAGCTAGTCCCATTTCCCGCCTTTGGACCACATCCCACCCCCTGTGACCTGCGTGGGTTTTCTCCGGGCACCCGGTTTGCCTCCCACACTCCAAAAGGTGTACAGGTTTGCGGGCTAATTGGCTTTCGGAAGAATTGACATGGTTTACTTTTCTACCCGTGTGGCTGTCTGGGTGACCTGCAAATGCTGTGAGAATCCCTGCGTCAACTACTTCAGTTGGCCGCTCGTTCCATACACTCGCCACCCTCCGCGTGAAAACGTTGCCCCTCAGGTTCACACTTAGCTTAGTTTATGATTATACAATAGACAATAGACAATAGGTGCAGGAGGAGGCCATTCGGCCCTTCGAGCCGGCACCGCCATTCAACGTGGTCATGGCTGATCATCCCCAATCAGGAACGGGGGTTCCTGCCTTCTCCCCATATCCCCTGACTCCGCTATTTTTAAGAGCCCTATCTAGCTCTCTCTTGAAAGCATCCGGAGAACCGGCCTCCACCGCCCTCTGAGGCAGAGAATTCCACAGACATCTACAGTACTAACCTGTACTGAGGTAGAGTGAAAAGCCTTTTCGTTGCATGCCATCCAGTCAAAAAAAAAAGACTGGATATGATGATAGTCAAGTTCCCATTAAATCGTGCATCTCTCACCTCAGAGCCATGTTCTCTTGTTTTTTTGATTCATCTACGCTGGATGAAAGACTCTGCATTCACCTTATCATTTCTCCTCGTGGTTTTGTACACCTCCGTGAGCTTCTGCGCTCATTGGAAGAAAGCCCCAGCCTGCTCAACCTCTCCCTATAGCTCAGCCCATCAAATCCTGGCAACAACCTCGTGAACCTTCCCTGCACCCTTTCCGGCATAGTTCGCAGGTGATAGAAGTAGAATGAGGCCGTTCGGCCCATCGAGTCCACTCCGCCATTCAATCATGGCTGATCTCTGCCTCCAAATCCCATTTTCCTGCCTTCTCCCCATGACCCTTGACACCCGTTCTAATCAAGAATTTGTCTATCTCTGCCTTAAATATATCCACTGACATGGCTTCCACAGTCCTCTATGGCAATGAGTTCCACAGATTAATTACCCTCTGACTAGAGAAGTTCCTCCTCACCTCCTTTCTAAAAGGGCACCCTTTAACCCTGAGGCTGTGACCTCTGGTCCTAGACTCTCCCACTAGTGGAAACATCCTCTCCACATCCACTCTATCTCTTCCTTTCATTATTCTGTACGTTTGAATGAGGTCCCCCCTCAACCTTCCAAACTCCATCGAGTACAGGCCCAGTGCCGTCAAACACCCCAGAGATGCTGCCTGACCCCCTGAGTTACTCCAGCACTTTGTGTGTTTTTTTTTTTGTAAACCAGCATCTGCATTCTCTTGAGTCGACGTAAGATGTCGGTTGGAGGTAAAATGGCAACGTACGGTTTGTTGTCTAATTGACCCTAAATGTCACCAAGAGCTGGCTGTAAATGTTCAGAAAATAAAGCATGATGCTTGCGCTGAACTACATCAGAAGGCATAGATAGCTACATCGGTCCTATAATAGGGTGGTCAATACTGAACTCAGTACTCCAAGTGAGGCCTCACAAATGACTTTCACAACACGAGGGACTTCAGATGCTGACAGCTCAGATCAGTGTAGTTTATTGTCACGTGTTTCAGTGAAAAGCTCTTGTTGCGTGCTAACCAGTCAGCGGAAAGACAATACATGATTACAACCAATCCGTTTACAGTGTACAGATACATGATAAGGGAATAACGTTTAGTGCAAGGTAAAACCAGCAAAGTCCGATCAAGGATAGTCCGAGGGTCACCAATGAGGTAGATAGTAGTTCAGCACTGCTCTCTGGTTGTGGTAGGATGGTTCAGTTGCCTGATAACAGCTGGGAAGAAACTGTCCCTGAATCTGGAGGTGTGCGTTTTCACGCTTCTGTACCTCTTGCCCGATGGGAGAGGGGAGAAGAGGGAGTGGCCAGGGTGAGACTGGTCCTTGATGATGCTGCCGGCCTTGCCGAGGCAGCGTGAGGTGTAGATGGAGTCAATGGAAGGGAGGTTGGCCACCAATGAGGTAGGTGGTAGTTCAGCACGGGTTTCTGGTTGTGGACAGGATGCTTTCAGTTGCCTGATAACAGGGACACAAAGTTCTGGAGCAACGCAGCGGGTCAGGCAGCATCCGTGGAGGACATGGATAGAACATGTTTGTCCAATGGGAGAGCGAAGAAGTGGGAACGTGTGGTCGAGGGGAGACGAGGGAATATTGTCAGAGGGTTGATGAGGTGGGCCAAGTGGAATTGCCCGATGAACCCTCGCTTAGTCTACGCCTGAGAAATCCATCAGATGAGGTTTGGTGCCTGTGAACCTCTATTGGATAGAGGTGGGGGTGGTGGGGGGGGGGGGGGGGAGTACGGTATAGGACAGGTGTTGTATCTCCTGCGGTTGCAGGGGAAAGTAGCTGGGGAGGTGGTGGTTTAGGTCGAAGGGGGTGAGTGAAGCAAGAAACTGCAGAGGGAGCAGTCTCTGCGGAAGGTGGAAAGGGGTGGGGATGAGAAGATATGACTGGTAGTGGGATCACGTTTAAGGGGATGGAAGTGTCAGAGGGTGATGTTTTTGATGTGGTGGCTAGGGTTGCCAACTTTCTCACTCCCAAATAAGGGACAAAAGGTCAAAATACGGGACAAATTCCCGACGGCAATTCGTTGACCGACTCTGGCGTGGCTGTTTGGTGAATGATGAGTTGGGTTGGGCCAGGGTGCTGGACTGCACACAGAGCCCAGCCGGCGGGCCAGCTGAGGAGTTTTGGCCCGGGCCGCGCGACGTCGCGCGCAAAGTCCGGCGCCCCGTCCAAAACTCATGAACCGATGAACGGCCATGAGAAGGCGGGGTGGGGGGGTGGTGTCGGCGTGTAATAATTAAGTTAGGTAAGCGAAGGACCCGAAGGTCGGACAGCTGGCCGGGCTGCCGACCGACGGGGCCACGGGCGAGGCGCTGCTGCTGCTGCACTCCATGGGCTGCACTACGTCGGGACGGGTGAGGCGGGGCCGGACGCGACGCTCCGACCCGACAGTCCCCTCGACCCGAGTAGTAGCAGTCAAATACGGGACAAGGGCGGTCCCGTACGGGACAAACCAATTTAGCCCAATATACGGGATGTCCCGGCTAATACGGGACAGTTGGCAACCCTAGTAGTGGCTGGTGGGGTGAAAGGTGAGGACCAGGGGAACTCTAGCATTGGGGGGAGTGGAAGGGAGAGCAGAGGGAAGGGACACAGTGGAAACACAGGTGAGGGATCCATCTACGACAGTAGTGGGGAAAACCATATGTACTAAAGGATGGGAACATCTCAGATGTCCTGGAAGGAAAAGCTTCATCTTGGGGGGCAGATGCGGCAGAGACGGAGAAATCCTCCTCCCATTTCCACACTGTCCATTCTGTCCTGGGCCTCCTCCACTGTCAGAGTGAGGACTTGGAGGGATCAGCACCTCATATTTCTCTTGGGCAGCTTACACCCAAGCGGGATGAATATAGACATCTCTAACTTCAAGTAGCCCTTGCTTTCCCTCTCTCTCTCTCCATCCCTTCCCCTTCCCAGAACTTTGGCCAGTCTGACTGTCCCTGATTACATTTTATCTCTGTTTGCTTTGTTGTTTTTCCTTCTCCAAGCGAACGAGGATCTACATTTTCCTTGACCCGCATCCCCTTTGATGTCTCGTTTTCACACCCTACACTTCCTTATCTCCGTGCCTCCCTCTCCCCTGACTCTCAGTCTGAAGAAGGGTCGAGACCCGACACGTCGCCCATTCCTTCTCTCCAGAGATGCTGCCTGCCCCGCTGAGTTACTCCAGCATTTTGTGTCTATCCTTGGAGAAGGGGATTGGGGATGACACCCTTGCAAAAGTGGCGGGAGGTAGGGTGCCAGCCATGTTCTCCATGGATGCTGCCTGATCCGCTGAGTTGCTCCAGCAACTTTGTGTCCTGGACTGCAGTAGATGTAAACGCCGCCACAATTGTGAGGCTCTCTCTTCAGTGTCATGAGTGTGGCTTTGAGCACCATAACTATAAGGGTTAATTGCGGGCGAGGGGGGAAATAAAACAAAATGGCGGAGGATCTCAGCGGGCCGGGCAGCAATCCGTGGAGGGGAATGGACGGGCGATGTCTTCTCCAGCGCTTTGCGAGCGTATAATTCACGCACGAGCAGCCTTCGGTCCTGACGCCCGCTGTCAAAAACTGGGAGAGTCTCAAGCGGTTTAGTGTGGCTTCGCCTCCCTTCACCCTCCCCTCCGCTGTCCGTGGCCCCATCCTTCACCTCCTGCGGGTCAGTCAACATGCTTCCTCAGGTCCACGCGCCCTCGACCAAGGACAGAGATGGGCGTGCCGGAGAAGTGACTTTCACACCCCCGCAGATGCACCTGTGGAAAGCGTACTTTACGGATGTATCACGGCTCGGTGTGGGAACAGCTCTGCCCAAGGACGCAAGGGAATGCAGAGAGCTGTGGATGCAGCCCGGTCCGTCCCACACACCTGACACCCCACCACTGACTCCATCTACACTTCACGCTCGCGGTGGCTCAGCGGTAGAGTTGCTGCCTTTCAGCGAATACAGCGCCCGAGATCCGGGTTCGATCCTGACCACGGGCGCTGCCTGTACGGAGTTTGCACGTTCTCCCCGTGACCTGCGTGGGTTTTCCCCGAGATCGTCACTTTCCTCCCACACTCCAGATGTACAGGTGTAGAGGTTAATTGGCTTGGGTGAATGTAAAAATTGTCCCTAGTGGGTGTAGGGTGGTGTTAGTGTGCGGAGATCGCTGGTCGGCACGGACCCGGTGGGCCGAAGGGCCTGTTTCCGTGCTGTATCTCTAAACTAAACTATACTGCAGAAGGGATATCATGATGGGGGTGAGGCCACATGCAAGCTGATGGAACAGCACATCATATTCCGCTTGGGCAACTTAAACCCCAACGGTATGAACATTGAATTCTCCAACATTAGCTAACCTCTAGCAAACCTCCTTATCTCCTCTCCTTTCACCCCCAAATCCCCTCTTCTCCCTCACCTCCCCGTCTTTCTGTGCCCAACCTGAACTTGCACCCATTTCTACATCTCCCTCTCATCCAGCCTTCCTTCCTCCAGCTTCACAATTCGCAAGCCTTTAATCCACTTGTCTCACACCCTCTGCTTTAATCACTGGCCCTTGTTCCAGCCATCTGCCCATCTACCCCCCCCCCCCCTCTCCTGTGTCCACCTATTACAGACCTCACTTTGTCCTGCCTCTCCTGTCTCCAAGCTTTCTTAAGGGCCTGTCCCACTTGGTGATTTTTTTCGGCGACTGCCGGCATCATAGGTATAAAGTATTAAAGTATAAAAAGTGTCCTTTATTGTCAGTCAAACTTGTTAGTTTGAACGAAATTACGCACCTTGCAGTCATGACAGAGAATAAAACAGCAAAACACACAATGAACACATTTTAACATCCACCACAGTGAGTCTACCAGGCACCTCCTCACTGTGATGGAAGGCAAAAGTCTTAAAGTCCTTGTCTCTTCCCTCCTTGCTCTCCCTCTGCGTTGAGGCGATCCAGGCTTTCGATGTTGGGCCGCTCACCGGGTGATGGTAAGTCTCGCGGCCGAATCCGAGATCCGCGAACGGGCCGGTTCAAACTCCGCGGCCCGGGGCGGGCGAAGCTGCCGCCCTCCAGTCCAGCGGACGAAGCTGTTGTCGCGGGAGCTCCGGAGAATCGGCCGCCAACCTGGGGACCTGCGAGCTCCCGATGTTGTCGTCCCCCCCCCCACTGGGCGCGCGGCCGAAGCCTCCGACGCTCCCCAGTCGGACCGCCGCCGCCGCGCCACCACAGCCCCGAAGCCGGCCGGCCCCGCGATGGTGAGTCCTGGCTCTGCCTCCGGAGCCTCGAGGTCGGCCCCAGTTGGAGGCCGCCAGCTCCGCGATTAGGCCTCAGCGCAGACGGAGACCGAGACGGGGATACGACAAAGAAAAGGTCGCGATCCCCCCGAAGGAAGAGACTAAAAACAAGTTTCCCCGCCCCCCGCACACGTACACAACTAGAAATAAATATCAGTGTCGCCAAAAGATTTTGGACATTTCAAAATCAAACGGCGACAAAAAAAATGTTGCCAAACTTGTAAAAAGCACCACGCGGCATACGTCATCACGCCACGTCACCGGCGCATCACGCCGCATCACGCCGCATCAACACCATGATTGTTTCGGTGACCGGATATGTCAGTCAATGATGCCGGCAATCGCTGGGAAAATCGCCAAGTGGGACAGGCCCTTTACTCCCCCTTCCACACTCGGCCTGAAGAAGGGTCTTGACACAAGGCGTCACCTATCCAGGTTCTCCAGTGATATTGCCTGGCCCAGTGTGTTTCTTTTTTGTAAACCAGCATCTGTAGTTTTGTTAATATGTCCGCTTTGAAGGAAATTACCCGAAATTCGGAAAATTCTGCTTCGGGTTTTCGTCTTTTAGGGAAACTGAATGATTTCGGGAAATGTCGGGAAATTTCCGCGGGATGATTTGGGGGATAAAAGTATATTTGCGACCGTCTGCGCCAGCGCAGTTGTGGGGGGCCGTCAGCCGCGTCACGGTTGAAAATGGCGCCGGTTACGTGGCAGGGACGCAAAGTGACACTGTCTCCCCGTGCGTGCGCAGTTGGTGAAAGCTTAGAAAATTTCAGGAAATTTCATCCGGGACGACAATGAGCTGGCTTACAGGGAGGAGGTGAAACAACTGGTGGACTGGTGCGATACGAACAACCTGATCCTGAATTTCGAAAAAACAAAGGAGGTTATCGTCGACTTCAGGAAAAACAGGCACAGTCCCACACCACGTCACATCAATGACAGCGATGTGGAGGTGGTCAGTAGCACTAAGTTCCTGGGGGTGCAGATCACTAACAGTCTGACCTGGTCAAATAACATCTCATCAACAGTTAAGAGAGCGCAGCAGCGGTTGCACTCTCTGCGCCGGATGAGAAGAGCTCACCTCCCCCATCCCGTCCTCACCACTTTCTACAGGGGCACCATAGAGAGTATTCTGACCAGCTGTATCTCTGTCTGGTTTGGGGACTGTAAAGCCTCCGACTGGAAGTCCGTGCAGAGACTGGGGAGGACAGCGGAGAAAATCATCGGGACTTCTCTCCCCTCAATCGGGGATATTGCGACCAAACGTTGCGTGTCTAAGGCCAGCAGTATTATAAAAGACCCCACACATCTCCATCACGGACTGTTCACTCTGCTGCCCTCGTGGCATAAAGGGCCTGTCCCAGCAGCATGCAACTCCATGCGATGAGCGCGACCTAACGCGGTCGCTTGAGCCGTCCGGCGTCGCGGGGCCGGTCCCACTTCGATCGCCGGAGCAGTGCGGAATTGTGCGGAGTTCGTCCCGACATCGCGCGGGGCTCCGAAAAACTGACCATGTTCAAAAATTCCGCGCGGCAACGGCTTGTCGGCTCGCAGTCACCTCGACACATTACACACCGCCTCGACGTCGTGCCTCTGTGACCCTCTCTGTGTGTGCCTCTGTGCCCCTCTCTGTGTGTCCCTCTCTGTCCTGGCGAACTTACCTTTCAGACTTCGCTCCAAGTTCGCCTCACTTCCCGCCGCGTTGCGCCACTCACCCTACCTCCGCGCGGCCCCCGCTGCCGGTTTGGGTCGCGCTCTTCGCATGCAGGCGCATGCTGGTGGGAACGGCCCTGCACAGGGATCACCAGACCTCCGCGCGGCCCCCGCTGCCGGTTTGATCGCGCTCACCGCATGGTGTCGGATGCTGGTAGGACAGGCCCTTTAGGAGCAGAACATCAAGGTTCTGCAACAGCTTCTCCCAACGAGCTATCAGACTCCGGAATGCCATGTAATGGGCTGCCACCATTGTCTAGTTATCCTTTTATCAATTTTTATCCATTTTATCCTTCTGTTAATTATCATGTTGCACGGGGAGCCAAATGCAACGGAACTTTGTTTGGAATTGCATATATCGATGTATTTCTAAATGACAATAACGTTTGTTTGACTTTGACTGACTTTGAAATAACATCAAATTCCAGGAAATTTGGGATTCTATTTTAGGAATTATTTTCTTGAGGTGTGGAAGCACTGTAATATGTTCCCTCCACACGAACCTTTTGTACCTATCGCCCTCAGCCTCTTCTCCTTGCATCTACACTTCTGAGAGAGATGTCTCCCTGTTTCCTGCACTCTCTTTCTCCATTTTTTTCCTTTCTCTTTCATCATCTCTCTATCTCTCTCTCTCCCTAATGTATGCCTTTGGACTTTAGGGATACATTGTGGAAACAGGCCCTTCGGCACACCGAGTCCTTGCTGACCAGTGATCGCCCCGAGCATATGAGTACATAGATACACACAGATGCAAACACACCTGCACACACACACACACACACACACACACACACACACACACAATACACAGCACACTCATGCAAGTATACATGCACGGACAGACAGACACACACACGCAAACGTATGCAGGCACACACGCACAGATACACACACACACACACACAGATACACACACACACACACACACACACACACACACACACACACACACACACACACACACACACACACACAGATACACACACACACACACACACACACACACACACACACACACACACACACACACACACACACACACAGATACAGACACACACACAGATACAGACACACAGACACAAGCATTTGCAAACACACACACGCACAGCAAACACACAAATACACAGATACACACATACATATAAAGACACACGCATACATAAGTACACACACACGCACAGATACACAGATACATACACACACACACACCAAACACACACATACACAGATAACATACACACAGATACACACTCGCAAACACACACACGCACGCACAGATGCTCATACACACACATACATGCAAGAACACACTCACAGATACACACACCCATGCAATTAAAAAATTGGCCCTAGAGTGTAGGGTAGTGTTCGCTTACGGGCTGATCGCTGGTCGGCACGGACTCGCTGGGCTGAAGGGCCTGTTTCCACGCTGTACCTCTAAAGTCTAAATAAGTTTAAAATCTTTAATACGTGAGTTTAATGCTAATGGTATGTGTCCTGGGTGCGTAAGCCAAGAGAACAGGAACACAATAGCATTTGTATTCCAATTAAATAAAAATCTGAGCACATTGCGACCTTTGACAGGAAGACTATTTTTACAGGGACTATTTTAATAAAATATTCTTCGGCATCTTGCAGCTGAATCTGTAGAATGTTGTTTCTGCCCTTTCTCCTGTGCTGATTTTCTAATCCCAAGAAGAGATTCTTATGGAGGAATGAACAGCAGATGCTGGTTAGAAAGATGCAGATCAGAAGATCCAGAATATACCCCTAGTCAAGAGGGTTTTATTGTCATATGTTCCGAAATGGATCAATAATATTCTTACTTGCAGCAGCACAACAGATATGGAGACAAAGTTCTATTTAAAACACAAAATAAACACTAAAAAATAGTTCTGTGTAGGAAGGAACTGCATGTGCTGGTTTACACCAAAGATAGTCAAGATAGTTAAATGGTGGCCGATTAGGAAAAGGGGAGATGCAGCGAGACCTGGGTGTCATGGTACACCAGTCATTGAAAGTAGGCATGCAGGTGCAGCAGGCAGTGAAAAAAGCGAATGGTATGTTAGCTTTCATAGCAAAAGGATTTGAGTACAGGAGCAGGGAGGTTCTACTTCAGTTGTACAGGTCTTGGTGAGACCACACCTGGAGTATTGCGTGCAGTTTTGGTCTCCAAATCTGAGGAAGGAATTATTGCCATAGAGGGAGTGCAGAGAAGGTTCACCAGGATTCCTGGGATGTCAGGACTGTCTTATGAAGAAAGAGGATGGACGCGGTTTATACTCTCTGGAATTTAGGAGATAAGAGGGGATCTTATAGAAACTTACAAAATTCTTAAGGGGTTGGACAGGCTAGATGCAGGAAGATTGTTCCCGATGTTGGGGAAGTCAGGACAAGGGGTCACAGCTTAAGGATAAGGGAATCCTTTAAGACCGAGATGAGAAAGACTTTCTTCACACAGAGATGGTAGTCTCTGGAACTCTCTGCACAGAGGGTAGTTGAGGCCAGTTCATTGGCTATATTTAAGAGTGAGTTGGATGTGGCCCTTGTGGCTAAGGGGATCAGAGGGTATGGAGAGAAGGCAGGTACGGGATACTGAGTTGGATGATCAGCCATGATCATATTGAATGGCGGTGCAGGCTCGAAGGGCTGAATGGCCTACTCCTGCACCTAATTTCTATGTTTCTATGTTTCTATGTTTCTATAGACACACAAAAATGCTGGAGTAACTCAGCGGGACAAACAGCATCTCTGGAGAGAAGAAATGGGTGGCGTTTTGGGTTGAGACTCTTCTTCGGACTGAAAGTCGGGGGGAGAGGGAGACACAGAGATAAGGAAGAGCAGGGTGTGAAAACCAGACATCAAAAGAGATGGAAAAATTAAGGAAAATGTAGAGTAGATCATTGTTAGCTAGGGGAAGGTGACAACAAAGCATACAGAGATAAAATGTCATCAGGGGAAAAGTCAGACGGAGAACTAGGAAGGGGGAGGGATGGAGGGAGAGGGAAAGCGAGGGTTATTTGAAGTTAGAGAAGTCATCATTCATTTACACGAAACGTCACCCATTCCTTCTATCCAGAGATGCTGCCTGTCCCACTGAGTTAGAGTCACAGAGTCATAGAGTGATACAGTGTGGAAACAGGCCCTTCGGCCCAACTTGTCCACACCGGCCAACATGTCCCAGCTACACTAGTCCCATCTGCCCGCGTTTGGCCCATATCCCTCCAAACCTGTCCTATCCATGTACCTGTCTAACTGATTGATAAATGTTAGGATAGTCCCTGCCTGAACTGCCTCCTCTGGCAGCGTGTTCCAGACACCCACCACTCTTTGTGTGAAAAGGTTACCACTCAGATTCCTATTAAATCTTTTCCCCTTCACCTTAAAACATTAAACAATTCCAGAGTCACCCCAGCATTTAGTTTCCATGATGTAGCTCTAAACCAAACGAAACTAAACTAAGAGAGACAGAAAAAGCTGGAGTCAGACAGCTGACTCAGCGGGTCAGGCAACATCTCTGGAGAAAAGGAAGAGGTGACGTTTCGGGTCGAGAACTTTCTTCAGACTTTCGACAAAACTTAGTGCCTCTAGTTCACAAGCCAATCATAAACTTCCACTTCAGATGATTGGGAAATAGACTGATTGGCAGTGATTGGTCAGAGTACATTTTTCTTTTCAACTTTTTGTGAACAGATTGCGACCGAGGTCAGGATCGATCCTGGATCTGGGGCACCGTGAGGCAGTGAGTCTACCGCTGCGTCACCGTGCTGGTCCAATGCTGTTATCAGGCAACTGAACCATCCTACCACAACCAGAGAGCAGTCCTGAACTACTATCTACCTCATTGGTGGCCCTCGGACTATCCTTGATCGGACTTTGCTGGCTTTACCTTGCACTGAACGTTATTCCCTTATCATGTATCTGTGCACTGTGAATGGCTCGATTGTAATCATGTATTGTCTTTCCGCTGACTGGTTAACAAGCAACGGGCACCTGGCATTAGCGCCACGAGTCGCTAAGTTGCGCGCGCGAGTTCCGACGTTCCCGCTACGTTAATTGTACGTGATTACCGCGAGTGAAAACTCGGGGTCACACGTGGGTCAACTCGCAGCGTGAGACAGCCCTTTAACAGCTTTTCACTGTACCTCGGTACACATGACCATAAACTAAACTAAACTCAACTGAATTTGGGGCGGCACGGTGGTGCAGCGGTAGAGTTGCTGCCTTGCAGCGCCAGAGACCCGGGTTCGATCCCGACTGCACGGAGTTTGTACGTTCTCCCCGTGAACTGTGTGGGTTTTCCCCGAGATCTTCGGTTTCCTTCCACACTCGAAAGACGCACAGGCATGTAGGTACATTGGCTTGGCGTAAATTGTAAATTGCCCCTAGTGTGTGTAGGATAGTGTTAGGTTGCGGGGATCGCTGGTCGGCGCGGAGATGGTGGGCCGAAGGGCCTGTTTTCTCACTGTATCTCTAAAGCAAACTAGACAAAACCAAACCAAACCGAACTAAACTAAACCCAACTCAAATCAACTCGGCTCAACTCAACCCAACGCAACTCAACTCAACCCAATGCAACTCAACTCAACCCAACGCAATTCAACTCAACTCAACCCAACCCACCTCAAATCAACACAAATTAAATAAAACTAAACTGAACTAAACTAATCTAAACTAAACTAAACTGAAAATAAATAAAACTAAACTAAACTATAAACTATAAACTAAAATTAAATCAATCTGCAGTTCCTTGTACATACAGTCCAAGCTCTATCATGACAAGAGGTTTACCAGTTGGACAGAGGGGAGATCACCGGTGGTGTAGGAGTTATGGTTGGAGTCAACGTCATAAACTCATAAATTCATAAGTAGCAGAAATAGGCCATTTGGCCCATCAAGTCTACTCTGCCATTCAATCGTGGCTGATCTATCTCTCTCCCTCCTAACCCCATTCTCCTGCCTTCTCCCCATAACCCCTGACACCCGTACTAATCAAAAATCTATTTATCCACTGACTTGGCCTCCACAGCCTTCTGTGGCAATGAATTCCACAGATTCACCGCCCTCTGACTGAATAAATTCCTCCTCATCTCCTTTCTACGGGTACTGCCTTTAATTCTGAGGCTGTGACCTCTGGTCCTAGACTCTCCCACTAGTGGAAACATACTCTCCGCATCCACTCTATCCAGGCCTTTCACTATCCAGTAATCTTTAGATCTCGCCCGAGAGGCCAATGGCAAGAGCTCCATGGCAGTCATGAGGCCGAACGATTTGAAACCTCACCACACTAGGTTTCCCCTTTTATATGAGAACTGGGTGAATGCGTAGTTCTGGATGCCAAAAATGACGTTATTTGTCTTCAGTTGTCTTCAGTTGGCGCCGACAGGATGGTTGGCTGTCGTTGATGGAGGTAGGTTGACTTTGGTTGTCATAGGTTGTAGCCTGTGTGGTCGGAGGTTGTCGTAGACATTGTCGTGGGGGGGGGGGGGGACAGTCGCCGGCAGTCACCTAAAAAAATCTCCTAAGTGGCTCAGGCCCTTAAACATCGCGCAGATGGTGGATTGAGTAGGTTGACGGTCTTTGGAGATGAGAGGGAGGTAACCATAGTAACGTCGGCAAAAATGAGAGGCTCGGATGTGACACAGACTTCCTTACATCTCAAGGAAAAGAATGGGAGATAATTAAAAATGTATTGAACAGCTCCAAGATACCGAATGGGACAATGAACATCAAGCAGTGTTGTTATGTGGAAACGCATTTATAATGCCACGACACAAAGGGAACGTGGGTTTTAATCTTCAGATCATTGTCCTTGCCAGAGAGACACGTTGCGGGCAGCTGATAAATAACGTTCTACATCGAAGAGGAAATGAATCCATAAATTACCAAGGCGATGTGATCGGACATCCCTCACAAATCCAAGGAGGCATCAGGCGATACACCAATGCAGAACCGGGGGCAGTGGTAGAGTTGCTGCCGCATGCCCCTGTCCCACTTAGGAAACCTGAACGGAAACCTCTGGAGACTGTGCGCTCCACCCAAGGTTTCCGTGCGGTTCCCGGAGGTTCTTGTCAGTGTCGACCATTAGGGAGACTGACAAAAACCTCCGGGAACCTCCGGGAACCGCACGGAAACCTTGGGTGGGGCGCAAAGTCTCCAGAGGTTTCCGTTCAGGTTTCCTAAGTGGGACAGGGGAATTACAGTGTCTTGCAGCGCCAGAGACCCGGGTTCCATCCCGACTACGGGTGCTGTCGGGCTGTCTGTGCGGAGTTTGTACGTTCTCCCCGTGACCCGGTGCGTTTTCTCCGGGTGCTCCCGTTTCCTCCCACACTCCAAAGACGTGCAGGGTTTGCAGGTTAATTGGCTTGGTGTATGTGTAAATGGTCCCTAGTGTGTGTTGGACAGTGTTAGCGTGTGGGGATCGCTGGTCGGTGCGGACCCGGTGGGACAAAGGGTTCAAAACAAAAACAAGCTGAACTAAAATAAACCATGGAGGATTAGCTTTTAGACTTATTATTGGCAATGTGTTGAGCTACAGTGATACATGTACAGTGAGTTACAGCACGGTTAGGCAGCAACTATACCGCTGCACGACTGTGCCACCCTTTGCCCCGACCATCAGCCTGTCAATAATCCCCCCTCACTTGTATCCACCCATCACTTCCTCCTGCTCCTCCTCTCTTCCAGCTTTCTCTCTCCCCCACCACGATCAGTCTGTCGAAGGGACCTGACCCAAAACACCACCTGTCCATGTTCTCCAGAAATCTGGGTGGTCACGGTAGAGTTGCTGCCTCACAGCGAATGCAGCGCCGGAGACCCGGGTTCGATCCCGACTACGGGTGCTGTCTGTAAAGGCCCCGTCCCACTTTCACGACCTAATTCACAACCTTTTTTACCCGTGGACATTTTCCATCAGGCTAGAAAAACGCCCCGACCTACTTGACGCCACGAGTACCTACGACTAGCATCACGGCCTGCCTACGACCTACCTACGACCTCCTACGACCTCGTGACGACCATGCTGCGAGTATGAGTCAAAGGTAAACTCGGAGGAGGTGGTGAATTAGGTCGTGAAAGTGGGACAGGCCCTTTAAGGAGTTTGTGCGTTCTCCCCGTGACCTGCGTGGGTTTTCCCCACGATCTTCGGATTCATCCCACGCTCCAAAGACGTGCAGGTTTGTAGGATAATTAGCTTGGTTAATGTAAAAATTGTCCCTAGTGGGTGTTAGTGTGCGGTGATCGCTGGTCGGCGCTGACCCGGTGGGCTGAAGGGCCTGTTTCCACGCTGTATCTCTAAACTAAACTAAACTGTGGCGCAAGGGTATAACTGCTGACTCACAGCGCCAGAGACCCGGGTTCGATCCTGACTACGGGTGCTGTCTGTACGGAGTTTGTATGTTCTCCCGTGACCTGCCGCAGTCTAAAGATGTACAGGTATCTCGGCAAATCGGCTCGGGTTTAATTGTAAATTGTTCCAGAATGGCCTGTTTCTGCTCTGTATCTCTAAACTCAACTGAAACAAACAAAAGATGCTTCTTGTGTCAGTAGGAACTGCAGATGCTGGTTTAAACCGAAGATAGACACAACATGCTGGAGTAACTCAGCGGGTCAGACAACATCTCTGGAGGGAAGGAATGGGTGACGGGTTTCGGGTCGACACCCTTCTTCAGAGATGCTGCCTGTCTCGCTGGGTTACCCCTGCATTTTGTGTCTATGTAAAGATGCTGCCTGACCTGTTGAGTTTCTCCAGTGCTTTGTTCCTTTATTTATCTTCATGTAAAGCTTCGGGGAGGAACTGTATTGTAATAAACCACAATACCTATACATCAATCGCTTTGTGTCACCGCTTTATGTTTCCCTGGTCCACTGTCAATATAAATGAAATATAGAAAATGAAGCAAATTTCAAAGGCTTTCCAAAAAATGTCATAGCAGAAATACTCGGCAAAATTACTTTTGTGTTGCTCCTGCATCACCTGGAGAGCAGTAAATTTAAACTATGAGAAATATTATCCGCAGTACCAGGACTCGAGGGCCTGAGCTATGGGGAGAGGCTGGGCAGGCTTGGATTTGATTCTCTGGAGCGCAGGAGGATGAGGGGTGATCTTATAGAGGAGAACACGTTTTTCGACAGGGTGCAGAGGAGGTTTACCAGAATGCTGCCAGGATTAAAGAGTATTAACTATATGGAGAGGTTGGACAATATTAGATTACTTTCTCTGGAGTGCAGGAGAGATTGAGAAGGGACCTGACCAGGGTTGCCAACGTTCTCACTCCCAAATAAGGGACAAATTCCCGACGGCATTTCGTCGACCGACTGGGCCGTGGCTGGGTGAATGATGAGTTGGCCCGGGTGCTGGACTGCACGCAAAGCCCAGCCGGCGGGCCAGCTGAGGAGTTTTGGCCCGGGCCGCGCGACATCGCGCGCAAAGTCCGGCGCCCCATTCAACTCATGAACCGATGGTCGGCCATGAGAAGGAGGGGTGGTGGTGGTGGCAGTAAGCGAAGGTCCGAAGGTCGGACAGCTGGCCGGGCTGCCGACCGACGGGGCCACGGGCGAGGCGCTGCTGCTGCTGCACTCCATGGGCTGCACTACGTCAGGATGGGTGAGGCGGGGCCGGACGCGGCGCTCGTACCCGACAGTCCCCTCGACCTGAGTAGCAGCAGTCAAATACGGGACAAGGGTGGTCCCGTACCGGACAAATATACGACATGTTCCGGCTAACAAGAGGGTAGTTGAGGCCAGTTCATTGGCTATATTTAAGAGGGAGTTAGATGTGGCCCTTGTGGCTAAAGCGATCGGGGGGTATGGAGAGAAGGCAGGTACAGGATACTGAGTTGGATGATCAGCCATGATCATATTGAATGGCGGTGAAGGCTCGAAGGGCCGAATGGCCTACTCCTGCACCTAATTTCTATGTTTCTATGTTTCTATAATATGGAAGAGTTGGCAGCCCTAGACCCGACAGAGGTTTAGGGGCGTAGATGGTGTTGGCAAACATCAGTCTGGCCACTACTCCATCACTAACAATAGAAATTGAGGAGGTGCAAGAGCTATTCAGGAGACAGAAAGGCCGGAAATGTCCAGGACCTGACAATGTTTCCCCCTCTACTCTTAAGCTCTGTGCCAAACAACTGGCACCGGTCTATACAGACATTTTTAACCAGTCCCTGCAAACATGTACTGTCCCTGCCTGCTTCAAAGTCTCCACTATTGCCCCTGTACCCAAAAAGGCAAGGATTACTTGTCTTAATGACTACAGGCCTGTCGCACTGACCTCTGTAGTCATGAAGACCCTTCAAAGACGTGCTGGCCAAGCTGAAAAATATCACAAACTGCCTGCTGGACCCTCTGCAGTTTGCATATCGGGCCACTAGATCTGTGGATGATGCAGTCAACCTGGGCCTGCACTTCATCCTCCAGCACCTAGACCGCCAGGGGACCTATGCGAGGATCCTGTTTGTTGATTTTAGCTCTGCATTCAACACCATTGTGCCAGAGCTAATACACTCCAAACTTTCTGAGTTGACTGTGCCTGAACCCCTCTGTCGGTGGATCACCAGCTTCCTGACACACAGGAAGCAGCATGTGAGGCTGGGAAAGCACATCTCGGACCCGCTGACCATCAGCATAGGGAGCACCGCAAGACTCTCCCCTCTCCTCTACTCTCTCTACACCAACGACTGCACCTCCACTGACTCCTCTGTCAAGCTTCTCAAGTTTGCAGATGCCACAACCCTGATTGGACTGATCCAGGATGGGGAGGAATCTGCCTACAGACAGGAAGTGTCACAGCTGGCGTCCTGGTGCCATCGCAACAACCTGGAGCTCAATGCTCTTAGGACTCTGGAATTGATTGTAGACTTTAGGAGAGCTCCCCCTCCCCTCACCCCACTCACCATCAACAACACCACAGTCACATCTGTGGAGTCTTAAGTTCCCGGGAACCATCATCTCCAAGGACCTTAAGTGGGGGGCCACCATCGACTCCACAGTCAAAAAGGCACAACAGAGGATGTACTTCCTACGGCAGCTGAGGAAACACAATCTGCCACAGGCAATGATGGTCCGATTCTACACGGCCATCGTAGAGTCTGTCCTCACCTTCTCCATCATGGTCTGGTTTGGCTCAGCCACCAAGCACGACACCCGGAGGCTGCAGCGAATCGTCCGATCAGCAGAGAAGGTTGTTGGCTGCAACCTTCCCTCCATTGACGAACTGTACACTGCAAGGGCCAGGAAGCGAGCGGGCAAGATCATCTCTGACCCCTCTCACCCTGGCCACAAACTCTTTGAATCTCTTCCCTCTGGAAGGCGACTCCGGACTGTCAAAGCTGCCACAGCCAGACATAAAAACAGCTTTTTTTTCCACGAGTAGTAGCTCTACTCAATAACCAAAAATCTGTAGCCTCCTTTTGCTACTGGTATTTTACTTCGGAGTCACGTGAGTGACTACGTGAAGAAGAGCCCGCCTCACGCTGGTAACGGCATGACGTCGACGCTGACGGCAGAAGGTGGAGCTGCAGTAAGGAGCAGCTCCTCGCAGCGGTCGGAACGGCCCGCAGGTAAGAACAGTAAAGTTTGGGATTTCTTAGCGGGGCGCTGGGTAGGTCCAGCAGTATAGGAAATATATTAAATCAGGTCAGAGTCATATTAGTGCTGGTTAAGCACAGATGATGAAGTAAACTTATTTTCGCGGGTTAAATGCTTCCTGGGGTGAAAAATAAATATACGGGAAAGCTAGTGCGGAGCGGTTCCGATACCGGTGGCCGCAGATATACCCGTTAGCGAATTAGTTTTACAAAATGATAACCACGGAGAGAAATGCTCCCGAATATGAAAAATGGAAAATAAAATAAAATAAAAAATCTGAGAGGCCCGTGGTTCTGATGACTCTGACATTGAAAAGTCCTCCAGATAAGTAAAACTATGTGGAACTGATTATGGAGCATATGGAGAAAGTTCTCCAAATAATTATGAGACTAGGGTCAAAGTACCCTGAAGGTTCCTAAAATTAGCCCTGAGGGGTTTAATTATTCTGAATATGGCCATGGGCCTAATTGGAAGTTGGAACTCCGGACCCAGGATTTGGGCCGGAAGAAAGTCTCAATGGGATGAAATCCCAATTGATTTAGGGCTGCAGAAGGCAGACCCTGTTGATGGTGATTTGCATTTTGAAAGCACACCACAAAATAAAAATAAAAATAAAATGAAAAAATATGAAAAGAGGCCAAAGATGCCTGGAATAGCAAAAGGTTTTGCTATATATGAAGGAAGTGGTGAGGCTATGGAAGAAATCCTAGCTGCCAACATATATATATGGTATCTCACCAACTTCATGATTTTGTGATGATTGAAATATTAAAATTGCACAGCACAGGAAATTGTGCCTCATTGGAAGAGCCTACGGTTTATCCGTTAATATGGGCATCCATGACTCCAAATATGAGAGCGTCAAATAGTGAGGTTTAAAAATCCTCACAAATTATTCTGCTGCTATTATGGCTTTTGGGCAGATGAAAGGAAAACATAAAATAAAGACGCTATTGTGCAATTCTTTCTATGAAATTTTATATAATATAAATGGCTATTTGGCCCATTTTTCACCCAAGGTTGCATACCTGTGTCGAGCAAGTGGTGTTTAAGTTCTTGGTTATCTGTTTGGAATAATCTGCCTAACTTATTGAAATTGGATGAAAAAGCTAAATATTTTAGCTGCATGAAACCTTCGTCTTTGGACGAAAAGGTATTTTTCGCCCAGAAGGGGATTTGATATTGGAAATAGAGGCAGAAATATGTCAAGGAAGTTTTATTGTATTGCACAACCAAATACTTACCGAATTCAGGGATAAGGAGACCACCACGCTCATATGCAGAGGAATTAAAGACTTGTTCCCTGCTTAAAGAAACTGCGGATTAATCTCCAGTTAGAGGGAGATTACAAAAGTTTATTAAGACTGGCTTACTATTATTTTTGATCAGTATATTACGAGCAGTTTCATTAACTACTATTACTTTTAAAAAAAAAAAAAGAGGTTAATCCTCCTGTACAAATAAACCTGCTTATGTTTCGTGTTTTCTGCAATTGAAAAAGCAGAGATTTATGTTCACATTGCCTAATTATCTGGAAAAGAGGTAATGGAAAAGATTTTTGAACACAAGCATAAATTTGTCTTTAATGTTAGAAGAAGGCATTACAGATGATGGTTGCAGAAGTATTCTGGACCTTACAGGTCTAAATAAGTTTGTAGAATACAAACATGTTCAAATGGAGTCATTGAATACTGCAAAATATTTAATTCAGCAGTTTGTTATATGGCTAAGATTGATGAAAAGACGCCTATTATTCTGTACCTATGCATCAGGTTTCGGTAGTACTTAAATTTTAATTGGTTGTGACAATTATGGCAGTTAAGCTTTGCCAAATGGACTGAGTTCAGCTTTTTTTACTCTTTACGAAACTGTTGAAACCAGTTTAGCCCAATTAGAGCACAAAATGCACATCATTATGGCTTATCTCAATGACATTCTGGTCATTAGTGATTATCAGGAGTCAGCTGAGGACTCAGTTTCAGTTACTAAAGCTTTGTGGTAAGCTAAGGTTCTTAATTCATCTAATTAAGCCCCAGCTGCAGCCAGCACAAACAATTTACTTTTGGGGTTTGTAATTAACTCAGTGACTATGTTAATACCTTTACCAACAGTTAAAGTCCGATGATATTTTGGTAACTTTGTCATTATCTCATTCAAAACCTTATCCTTCCATCCGAGAAATGGTGACAACCATTGGTGAACTGCTAGCAGCATTTTCCTGCAGTAGAATTTGGTTCATTACATTTATTGATATCTTCGAAGGTACAAGATACAAGCTCTCAAAAGAGAAGGCAGGCCATTTGACAGGCCTATGTAATTAACAAAAGAAGCTGTATTGGAATTTACAATGGTGGGTTAAAAAAGGAAAATGTCCCAACAAGCTGCTAATAAATATTATGATTAAACAGCCTGAAATGGTTTTACATACAGATGCTAGTGCTCTCGGATGGGGGGCCACAGATTTATCCTCCAGATGTGGAGGTAGATGGAAAACTGAAGAACAAGTGTTTCTCCAAGAGTATGGTATTAACTATTTGGAGTTATTGGGGGCCTTTTATGGGCTTAAAGCATATTGTTGTGCTAAACAAGGTCTGCATGTGTTAATACAATTACACAATAAAACAGCTGTGGTTTACATTAATCACATGGGGAGAGTTGGATCAGTATCATGTGATTGTCTGGTCAATGAGATATGGCAATGGTGTATTGGTCGGCAGATATGGATTGCAGTAAGCTATACTCCAGGTAAAGACAATGTGGTAGCAGATGAAAGGTCCAGGATTTTTAAAGATAATACGGAATGGATATTTAAGCAGCAATATTTAAGAATATTGTTCGACGATTTGGGTTGCCAGAAATTGATTTGTTTGCATCCAGGCTTAATCATCACTTTGCCTCATTATGTGTCTTGGGAATCACGATCCGGACGCAGTTGCAGTAGATGCATTTTTATTACATGGGGAAAAATGTTCTTTTATGCTTTTCCACCATTTGCTCTGATCCAGAGATGCTTGAAGAAAATAGAGCAAGATTCAGCTTCCGGATTGTTGGTAGTGCCAAATTGGCCAACTCAACCTTGGTTCCCAGTTATGCTGAATATGATTAAAGAACCGTATATGCAGATTCTTAACTGTAGTGATATCTTGACTAATCCAGTAACAAATGAAGATTACCCATTATATGCATATATGAATTTGTTAAATCTGCAGGTTTTGACCAGACCACTACAGGAACTGGGATTGTCGGACCAAACTTGACAGTTATTGGCGCATCATGGCGAGATAGCACACAGAAACAATATATGACACATATTAAGAAATGGGGAAGAATTTTGCACACAGTCAAAATATTTCTGATGATTATGTGAATGTTACTCATGTTTGGAATTCCTTGCCAATTTGCGCTTTGGCCAACATTTAAGTTACAGTGCCATTAACACTGCACGCAGTGCCTTGTCGTCCTATTTAGGACTTATGACTGGTGAGAAATCAATTGGGTCGCATCCATTAATATCACGATTCATGAAAGGAATTTTTCACATGAATCCGCCCAAAACCTAGATATACAGAGATTTGGGATGTGAGCATAGTACTTGCTCTACTTAGAGAATGGGACGCCAATTGAAGGGTTGTCATTGGATAGGTTAACATTGAAATTGGGGTCATGTTAATGTCACTGGTCTCAGCCCAAAGAGTGCAAACTTTACAAATGTTGCGTTTAGACTGTATGCATGTGACTACAGATAACGTTGTTATTCTATGTTTACGATCTGATCAAACAAAGTAGACCAGGGAGATCTGGAACAAAGGTAACTTTCAAGCTTTTCATATTGAGCTTGCTTTGTGTGTGGTTAGACATTTGAACCAATGTATTAAAGTGACGGACACTTTTCGAGGAAACGAAAAGACAATTGCTGCTTACGCACAAAAAGCCACACACAAAAGCTTCAGTTCAAAACTATCTCAAAAATGGTTGAAACAGGTGTTGGTTTTAGCGGGAGTAGACACTGATGTCTTCAAATCTCACTCCACCAGGGGCGGCAGCTACGTCCGCGGCGAAGGGGGCGGGGACGTACCTCTCGAGCTTATTTAAAAAAAAAAAAAAAATCGCAGGGTGGAGTAAAGAAGAAACTTTTCAAAGTTCTACAACAAACCTGTTCACACTATGACAAGCTTTGGGACAACGCGTGTTGGGAGCACTATAATCACCTGCTTTGTTTGCTATTAATTGCTTATAATCAGTTGTGTAGTCACTGATATCTTTTGTCACTTGTAATCATTTTTCCCTCAAATATAAGGAGGTATTATATGGTTTTTCAGCCATTAAAAAAAAAAACTTAATTATGAAAAGATCTAACATTTGTGTGCTTTCTCATGTATGTGTTTACTTAGCCGGACTGTCGTACGGATTAATTCTACGACATAAAAAAACACAGAAAGCTTTAAAACTCTTCACGTAGTCACTCACGTGACTCCGAAGTAAAATAGTAAAGATTAAACGAGAACTCACCTGTTCGAAGTTTGATCGTTATTTTACGAGGAGTTACGATGAGGGATTACGTGCCCTCCACTCCCACCCTCGTAAAATAAATGATCAAATGGTGGTTCTAAGTCTTTTTATGAGCCTTACTATGTTACTTTCCGGCTTTGGTGTTCTGTGTTTTTCATGCCGTTGCTTTGAAGTATGCCGTTACCAGCGTGAGGGCGGGCTCTTCTTCACGTAATCCCTCATCGTAACTCCTCGTAAAATAACGATCAAAACTTCGAAACAGGTGAGTTCTCGTTTAATCTTACTATTTTATTTAATTCATATGTTTAAGTTATGATATTTTATTTCTAATTAATATGTATATCATGTTTTTATCCTTGAGAGCAAAGCACCAAGGACAATTCCTTGGATGTATACATACTTAGCAAATAAAATAGTAATATTAAACGAGAACTTACAAGTTTGAAGTATGATCTTTATTTTATGAGGAGTTGCGATGAGGGATTTCGTGAAGACCCCGCCAGCACGCATGCGCGACATTCTTCAAAGCAGCGGTGTGGAATCACAGATAACAACAATGACTGAAGATAGTAAGATTAAGAGACACTAATATACCAGTTGACCTTATGATAGAGGGTTGGGAGCGGAGGGCACAAAATCCCTCATCGCAACTCCTCATAAAATAAAGATCAAACTTCAAACTGGTAAGTTCTCGCTTAATCTTACTATTTTACTTCGGAGTCACGTGAGTGACTTCGTGAAGATTTCAAAGCTCTGTGATTCCATGCCCTGGACCACGTCCATGCTCACACACTGCCGTAATACTGATAGAGGAAGTATGTTAACGTATTTCAGACTTGAACAAGCTGAAAAATAATACCATTTGGTAATACAACAATAAACCCCTGAACTCGGGGACAAACGTTTAGGGAACAGCACTTAAAACTGCATCCACCAACGTTGCAGGAGCGGCCACAGGTCTGTTATAAAACCGCTGAAATGTAGTTTCAATGGCCCAGCCCGCTATTGCAAGGACATAATCCATGAACACCTCCATGGTCCTCGCCGCTGATGTGGATGCAGCCCTGGTAGAATGACATTTTAAAAATGTTAGTGTCTTACCTGCTGCACCGTATACCACCTTGAGCCTTCTCCTGATGCCCATTTTTAGACCTGTAGTCGCAGGTCTGTGTAGTTTAAGCAACTCTTCTATAACGCAGTCACTTTATTGTGGGTCGAAACCATTCTATCCAGGTAATTCCTGTAGAGTTTGGACCCGTTGTGCTGTCTTCAGTGCCATTACCATCACCACTTTGATGGTGCTTTGCTCTCAAGGATAAAAACATGATATACATATTAATAAGAAAGGTGAAGGTGAATAAGTGCAGTGGTAAATCCGCCAAAGGCGACCAGCTCCTGAGTAGGGTCAACACCACCCCCTATATCTCTGGTAATATATCGAGGTCGGGGAGGGATAGAACATACCCTCCAGTGTGGATACCAGCTAGTGAGATCCCACTCCAATGTTGAGATAGGATGACAGTGCACTCCTGGCACTGTATATGGCACTGTAACTGAGGGACTCATCATAATGCAGGCCCGTGAGGATTCCAGCACATTGGAGATCGTAATAGATATGTAGGTGGTCTAGGTCCGACTATGGTAACCTCACATATCCTTATGTGGGTAAGGTACTGCTTCCTAGTGGACTCTCTCTGCACGCTGCTGTATGATGTCCATGGTCCTTTCTGTTGCAGATCTGGTTGCATTTTCTGCAACACCTATCTGATGAAGCAGAATGGGGGAAAGCATAGAAAACCCATTTCCCCCCAATGTAGCGAGAACCCGTCCATCACCACTGCCCCAGGATCTGGTTCTCAAGACACATATGTTGGTATCCAATGGTTCAACCTGGACGCAAGGAGGTCAATATCTGGTGTTCCATATTAGGCTATAGTTTTAGCAAATATTTGGAGGTTCAACATCCGCTTGATGTCGTTATTAAATACTTGTGACCTGGTGTCCGCCACTGTATTGAGCTTAACCGAAAGGTACGTAGCTGATATCCAAATATTTCTGTCAATCCATTAGAGCCAAATTAATTTTTCCAATTCATCACAAGATATTGACTTGATACCACCCATAAGGTTTAAATACGCCACCTCAGTGTTATTATTGAAGACGGACATGTGTTTGCTGCAGATCAGTGCATTAAGCCCGTAGCCCGTGACATGCTCCCAGAATTTCTAAACAGTTTATACCTTGTGATTGAAGAAAAGTAGACTCGTGCTAATCCCATCTACCACCCCAACTGGAAATGGTGTCGGTAGCTCCCCAGCCCTTGGTGCTTGCGTCGGTTTGTAACACGACTAATGGGGTTGATGTAATGATGGGATTTAACAATCACAAACATAGTTAATCCACTATTGTAGCTAAATTTATGCCTTGATAGGCAACTGCATAGGCCCGTAAAAATGTCCAGCATTCACTTTTAATGCCGAGATTTTGCTCTTTGCAAGCTTAGATAGTGTAACGTCCCAATTATGTAGCTAGAATGTAGCTACAAGTTTAGCAATTATTTTAGCAGTATGTCTAATAGTCGGTTTCCTGGAGCAAGCAAGGCTGTTACATGCCTCTATTATGTCTATAGCTTTGTTCCCTGGGATAGTGACAATCAGCTCCCTTACATCCCAGAATGTATATAACCGCTCTCCTACTTGTGAGGTTAAACATGCAGCACTTCCAAGAGAACCAGACCCCCTTACCTCCATGGTTACCGGCGGGCCTGACGTTCTGTTCCTGGTTTTTCCGTTGAATTGTGTTGAGATACTGCCGGCGTGTAGGTCCTTACTGGTCTTTCAGGTGGCCCCCGAGGTCTTGCATATGGTGTTTGTCTGCACACTGCCGGCCTGCTGGAGGGAGGTGGGTTCATCAACCCGTCCGCCTTTGCCTCCTAATCCAGGTCCTAGACCTGTTTGGGCAGGTCTCACCGAACAGCTGTCTCGGTGGTGGCGTTGCAGATGCCTAGTACAACCCCGCAAATATGGGGTTTGGAGTCGGTTTGATGGCGATACTCCGGGAAGTGTAAACTTCATGACTAATATCGCAAGAGCATCCTGTTCTGCCCGTCAATTAGTAAGATTAAATGAGAACTTACCAGTTCGAAGTTTTGATCTGTATTTTATGAGGAGTTACGATGAGGGATTACGTGAAGACCCCCGTCCAGCACGCATGCGCAACATTTCTTCAAAGCAGCGGTGTGGATTCACAGAAAAACACAACAATTGAAATAAATATAGTAAAGAAAAAATAACAACTTAATTACCAGTTGATCTGTATAATAGAGGGTGGGAGCGGAGGGCGCGTAATCCCTCATCGTAACTCCTCATAAAATACAGATCAAACTTCGAACTGGTAAGTTCTCATTTAATCTTACTATTTTACTTCGGAGTCACGTGAGTGACTACGTGAAGACTTCAAAGCTCTGTGAATCCGAACCGTGTACCAGCTCATGCTTCACTCACTGCCTGAAGACCTTAGAGGGAGGAAGCATGTTATACAATCAACAATAACCTGTTTGTGAACAAAAAAGGTTTATTAATAACAACAAAAAACAGAGAGCTCCCCCGGGCTTAAATTAAATATTATCTGCAGACTCTAAAATTCTGTCTGCAAATGTAGCAGGCTCCGCCAGCGGCTTATTATAAAACCTTTGGAAAGTTCTTTCCGAGGACCATCCTGCTCTGGCCAGAATATGGTCCATAGGCACATCCATTTGCCTAGCCGCCGACGTAGATGCAGCCCTGGTGGAATGAGATTTGTACACATTAGTATCGATTCCCGCGGACTTAAGCACCTGCTTGAGCCACCTTGAAATGGTTTTGGCTCGTCACCTGACCATGAGGCTTCTTGTGGCTTATCCATAAGGCTTTTTCTCTCCCTCTTAAGTTATATGTTGTGTCTATGTAGTTGGCGAGATGGGTCTTGGCACACAACCGTGGGTCAGGTGAATATGCCCGGAACTCCATAACTGGAGGCGTGGTACCTGGTCTAGATTGTTTGACCAGCCCCTGAATGTGAAATGTGATACAGTCCAATGACTCTGTCATGCTGTCCAGCCTCAGAAGGTGGAGGGACTGTACCCTTTGAGCTGACACTAGAGCCATGAGCATGACTGATTTCAGTGTAAGTTGTTCCAGAGTAAGTGACCTGGGTGGTGGCCATCCCCTAAGGTACGTCAGTACTATGCTGACATCCCAGATCTGAGTGTACCTAGGCCTAGGGGGATTGGTGTTAAAATGCCCCTCATGATTTTGACCACTAGTGGATGGGACCCCAAAGTCAGTTGTCCTGCTGCTGGAACCAAATAAGCTGACAACGCACTCCTGGCTGTATTAATGGCGCTGTAGCTGAGTCCTTCCCGATGTAATCCAAGCAGAAACTCCACAACACTGGTGGCTGTAGCTGTGGTGTAGGTAGTTCCTGTTTTGGAGCAATACCGTTTCCCATTTTTCTTATATTGGTCAGGTATTGTCTCCTGGTGGACTCCCGGTGAGATGCGGTCATCATGTTGATGGCGTCCTCAGACAGTCCCAGGCCCAGTAGAGGTCTTTTTAGAATCTGCAAGCCAGGAGATTGACTCTGTCATGGCACGGGTGACTAATGCCTGACACTGGGTGGATTAATAACTGTCGACTGCTGGGGAATTCCAACGGTGTTTCAACAGCCATGTCGAAAGCCACTGGGAACCATGGCTGTGTAGGCCAGTCAGGTATTATCAAGATTCCTGAAGCGGAATCCAATTGAATCTTGCGTAATACCCGACTGATGAGGCAGAAGGGAGGAAAAGCATAAAAGAACATTTTCCCCCAATGCAGCGAGAATGCATCAACTGCTGCTGCCTCAGGGTCTGGTTCCCAAGCGACATACGTTGGTACCTGGTGATTCAGCCTGGATGCAAATAGATCGATATCTGGTGTGCCATATTGCTTTGTAATTTCAGCAAACACTTTGGGATTTAACATCCATTCGATGTTATCATTAAATCTACGTGACCTGGTGTCTGCCACTGTATTTTGCTTACCTGGAAGGTAAGTTGCTGATAACCAAATATGCCTTTCAACACACCATTGCCAGATTAGGTTGGCCAAATTGTCACACGATATCGACTTTACACCACCCATGTGATTGATATAAGCCACCACCGTGGTATTATCTAGTTGCAACCGGACATGTGCATGATGCGTATTACATGAATATGCTTTTAACCCATAAAACGCACCCAACATTTCTAAATAGTTGATACCCCCGTGTCTGTAGGCAAGATGATTCAAATTTACTCCATCTGCCCCCTGTGCTGGATTGCATGTTAGTTGCTCCCCAGCCCAAAGCACTGGCATCCGTTTGAATGGTTAATACTGGGTTGGTGATCATAATGGGACTGGAGCTGAGTCTTACATTCCTCGCCCCCCATTGTAACTCTGGAATGGATTCAGCAGTTAAACTCATAGCTCGGTCAAAGTGACCTGAGTTTTACTTTAGTGCATGCACTTTAGCTCTTTGCAAATTTTGATAGTGCAAAGGCCCAAATTGTACAGCTGGGAAAGCTGCTACCATTTTGCCAATAACTCTAGCTACTTCCGTATGGTTGGCTGATGTTTATTCATGAGTTTGTTGCATGATAGCGCCAATTCTGATGCTTTCCCCTTCGGCAGAGTTACAATCATGCGAACAGTATCAATCGTAAATCCAAGATAGTCCATGGCAGTGGACGGTGTAAGATTGGATTTTTCTGGATGTATGACAAACCCCAAAGTTTTCAAACAAACGTTTGGTGGCTGCGACTGCCAAAATAGCTGTCTCCAAGGTTTTCCCTACTATTAAAATGTCGTCTAAATACGCCATGACTATATGCTTTTGTTTCCTCAATAATGCCAAGGCAGGTTTTAAGATTTTAGTGAAACAACCTTGGAGCAGAGGTTAGCCCATTTGGTAAGGCTTTATATTGCCATAGCTGTTTCATCCAGATAAATTTTAAATATTTTCGATGGTCCTTGTGTATGGGTACTGAGTAGTAGGCATCTTTTAAATCAATGCTTGCTAGAAAGTACCCCCTAGAAACCAATAGTCTGGCTGTTTCAAAAGTATCCATCTTGAAATGTATATACCTGACAGACTTGTTCAAAGTAGTTAAGTCAATGATGATGCGTCGTCCACCATCTTTTTTGATTTTAGTGAAAATATTAGACACAAATTCCAAAGGTTCATGTTTTGTTCTTTCAATGACACCTTTAGCTTGTAATCTCATCAGTTCAGCTTGACCCTCTTGTTTTTCCTTGACTGAGAGGGTGAATACCCTTTTGGGTATATGCTGAACTGGTGGAAAATCTTTATGGACAAAGTCAATTTTGTAGCCATGAAACGCTGCTGAGTATATACTTGTCATTAGTGATGGATTCCCATGCATCCAAAAACAAGTGCAATCTCCCCCCTGTTAGCACAGAGCCCCTACTGCACATATGCTGAGAGGAACCAGACCCACCTACCTCCATGGTTATTGGTGCTTCTTCTGCCTCTTCGCTGGGTGATGAGGCGTCTGCTGGGCTGTAGAGGGTTGATGTTGATCTCGATGTTGTTGGGGGTGGCGCATTTTCCATGGGGTCCGCTCTGGGCCCTGGCCTAAAAAAAGGCTTACGGGGAATGGTTGCGGACCCCGAGCTTTCACCAGTCCCATAGTGTGGTCGACGACTGGTGGACGCCATGGGGTACTGCTGCCTGGGTTTGTTGGGTCTGCTCGGTCCCAAACCTGCCCTCACGAGACCAAAGGTCTTGGATTCTTCTTCCAGGTCTTTCACCTTTTTTGGAAGGTCTTTCCCAAAGAGCAGAATAGGAGGTTCTGACCCCGGTGTTTTGCAGAGTCCCGCAAATTTAGGGTTGAGGGCAGGCTTGATAATCTCCTTTCGCAAATTATTTATCTCATATTGAGTGGTGCACAGCAGAGCTAATGTGTCTTGCTGATTTGTGGAGATGTCCGCACCATCAATGGACCGAGCATAAGATGTTATTCCTGCAGTCAGGAATTTAAGGATCTTCTGGAGCTTCAACTCCAGGTTTCTGATGTTCTGCCCCAAATGTCCCCAAATTTGGCTATTGACAGCAGGTACATTCAAAGATGTACAATTTCCTGGGGCTGTATATAGTTGAAGAGCCTCATTGACCACTTGTTCTTGTAGGGGTTTAGAGGACAGGTGGTTAATGCTGGCTGCAAGTTTCGGCTCTAATGGCCGACCCGCTTGTGGAATGGCCACGTAGCGGTTGACCACACCCAGCAGCTCTTCCTGTTCCTGTACACCCTGCGTACTCCCGAAATCTTCAGCCAGTGACCCCTCTTCTTGACCAGCCCAGACCTGGTCGCCAATGCTGCCTTCAAAAGAAGGTGAAGCAATGGCCAGTGCCGTAAAAGGCACTGCGGAGTGCCTGAGCTCCCTTGGCGAGTCTGCTGCTGCTCTCTCAGCAGATCTCGCTGGAGCAATTGCTCCATAAGCCGTTCCATGCGGCTTAGGCGGCTGCCTGTGCTCTCGAGCGGTAAGGCATCTTCATCCGAAACGTCGGACACTACCGCCCGGTTCCGGCTGTAGGTACCATCCAGCCCGCTGCTCAGGCAGCACTAGCGGTGCTGGGCTCGGCTCGGTAGTTATAACCGCCGCCTCTTGCCCCCCCTCCAAAGAGCATTCCTCAACGGAGGACGAACGGGGGCGAGCTGCAGACTTCTTTCCTCGGGCCTTGCTCATTCTCCTGGAACACAAGACCACAGAGAGAAAGGACACACGGCCACGGTAAACTTACCTGTCGGCCCGACTTTCAATTTGTAGCGGGGGAGCGCCTTGAACTCCCGTTCGTCGCGGGTGCACTGCATGAACGCTAATGTCGCGCATGCGTGCTGGACGGGGTCTTCACGTAGTCACTCACGTGACTCCGAAGTAAAATCCATGCCGTCAACCGACCTGGCAAAGGCAGTACTCCCCGACGTCAGCAATTTCAGGATGTTTTAGGAACTTCAGCTCCTGTGCCCTATCCCCGGACTGATGTTGCCCCAGATGGGCGTGTTGACTGTCGGTACATTCAATGATATGCAGTTGTTTGGGCCTGGTATATGTTGATCGCCTCGGTAAGGACCTGTTCCTGCAGCTGGTGTGTGGTGAGGTAGTCTATGCTGGGCCCCTGTGTGCTTCGGCTGGGCGAACTTGGAGACCACATTCAGCAGTTCCTCCTGGGTTTTCTCAGGTACTGTAGGTTCCTGCTCCAGCCCGTCTTACGTGTCCGCCAGCTGCTGATCCGTGGCATTCCCCACCGATGACGGGGACATGCTGGGTGGCCCAGCCGCATGTCTCCTGGACTGGAGGACATCTGGACCTGCTGCAGAGATTGTGCTCTAGGATACGCTCCATCATGCGCTCCTCCGAGCCATGCGCCCGCCACCGCATATGCGGACGACAAGTCAACTTCCACAGGTTCTCCTGAATCACTGGGGCTTCTACCAGCGAACCGCACCTCGTTGAGGTGATGACAAGGTGACAGTGGTAGGGAGTCAGGGTCTTGCCTACCCTGCCCCCGCGCGGTGCTCCTACCACTCTACGGCTCCATGGCCAGCCGTGGTGGAGAGGCGTGTCCCGGCTGCGCAGGGCTCCCCGATTTCCGCGTTCTTATCCCGGTCCGCAGAGCGGGTGCTGCCGGTGTTGCGGGCAGCTCCGGGAATGGTGGCCGCTGACTCCCATCCGAAGTCCCATGGCCCTTGGAGGCATGCTTTGATGCCTTCATTCTGGTCTCCATCCATCGTTTCTGTAAGCAAAGTCTAGAACAGAAGCTCAGCAACTCAAGGTTAGTATCTTACCTGAGGGTCTTTAAGAAGCATCCGGTGGAGGAGCGCACTCCTCCCCCCCAGCTCCAATGGTGACCAGACTCTCATACAGGACCATAAACTGCCGCTAACGGCAAGCCTCCCACCTATGTAGTGAGTCGGGCCCCGGCTCTGTCTTACTACCTCCATAGGGTAGCAGAGCCGTCAGTCCGCAGTATTCCTGCGGCCTGTGGCATTGAGTCGGAGCTCCTGCTCTGCCGTCGCTGCCCGCGAATGGCAGTCTCCGAGCCCGGACCCTCCTGGGTCACGGGCTTTCCCGACTTCCGGGTAGTGTCTTGTGAACGAAGTTGAAAGGTTAATAGTACTGAATTAATAAACTTTATGGTAAAATCATGGGGTTTCTAATTTCTTCCCCACACCTATAGGAGAAACATGAACAATGACACAATGGAAAATCCCTTTATGTTGGCCTCTCCTTGCCTTCCGGGCAGGCAAGGGGTTGGTACAGGTGTAAAGTTTGCAAAGTTCCCCTGGGCAGTTCCCAGCCAGCTGGCACACTCGCACTTCGCTCTGCCCCATTACCTGGTTAATGCAGACAGCCCGCAGTATCGCTGCAGGCTGTGGAGTAGAGTCGGGCTGCTGCTCTGCCGTTGCTTGCTTCGTATGGCGAGCCCGCAAGCCCCACTCCTTTACACATGCCGTCAGCCCGCGGTGTCCTGCGGGCTGCGGTGTAGAGCCGGGCTGCCTCTGCTGTCCTCCGACCGGCGAGTGTGTGAGCCCGGACCCTCCTGGTCAACGGGCTCTTCCCGACTCCAGTCTGTTGGTGCCGCCGCTGACTGCCTGGAAAGAAAAAAGGACTGCAGGTTAGTTTCCTTACCTGCAGGTCCCTGCAGTAGAGGAGCAACGCTCCTCCCTGCCCGTCGCTCGCATGCGGTCGACGATATGTCGCGCATGAGTGCCTTGCGGGGTCTTCACGAAGTCACTCACGTGACTCTGAAGTAAAATGTTATTCATTCACTCACGCATTCAGTCAGAATCTTTCTCCCTGAGCCCAAGTGTCAAAGACTAGAGGGCATAGCTTTAAGGCGAGAGGGGCAAAGTTTAAAGGGGATGTGGGGGACAAGTTTTTACACAGAGGGTGGTGGGGACCTGGAACGCGCTGCCGGGGGTGATAGTATCAAAGTGACATCGAGGAAGAATTTCAGCGCCAGAGACCCCGGTTCAATCCTGACTACAGCTGCTCTCTGTGCAGAGTTTGTACGTTCTCCCCGTGACCTGCGTGGGATTTCTCCGGGTGCTCCGGTTTCCTCCCGCACTCTAAAGACACACAGGTTTGTCAGTTAATTGGCTTTGGTACAATTCTAAATTGCCCCTAGTGTGTGGGGGATAGTGTTAGTGCACTGGGTGATCGCTGGTCGGCAGAGATTCCACCGCACGATGGCAGCCTCGCCGACAGTCCGTCTGTTTTTTCGTCTTTGTTTTGTTATTTTTAGTTTTAGAAATCTGTGTTAATGTTCTCTGGTTTGTTTTCTGTGGGGGTGTGGGGAGGGCGTCGGGGGAAACTTTTTTTCAATGTCCCACCGTGCCGGAGATGCGATTGTTTTCCAGATCGTATCGCCGGTCGCCCTGCGGCCTAACATCGTGGAGCTGGCGGCCTCGCTCGGGGCTGACTTTGAGCCCCACCGCGGGGCCGTGGACTTACCATCGGAGCCGATCCCTTGCCTGGGATCGACGCTCCAACCACAGCCTGCGGACTTTAACGCCAAGAAGCTCGCAGTCTCGGGTAGAGACTAGAGACTGGAGATTTCGGGAGCTCCAACGATACAACGAGACAATATATTCTCTTGAATCTTGCAGAAGGTTCGACTAGCCCCGACCTGGGATCTGATCGCCCTACGTGGGGGAGCTGAAATTCCCCCCCCCCGATGCAGGAGCTGGATCGCCCCGACCGGGAGGGCCCGACCACCGGCTACGGGAACCAAGATGGTCCCGTCAACATAAGGCTCGAGGCCCTGACCGCGGGAGAACAAAGAAGGGAAGAGATTGAACTTTTTTTGGCCTTCCATCACAGTGAGGAATGTGGAGGAGTCACTGTGGTGGATGTTTATGTTAAAATGTATTTTGTGTGTTCTGTTGCTTTTAATTTGTATGACTGACTTGGCAAATGAAATTCTTCGTATGTTGCAAAACATACTTGCCTAATAAAGTATTATTGTGATTGCGATTGTTATTGAAGAGCCTGTTTCTGCGCTGTCTCTGTATCTCTAAAGTCACGGATATGCAGGAAAAGGAGGGATATGGTTCACGTGCAGGTCGGGATTAGTTTTTAACTTGGCATCATGTTAGCCACAGACATTGTGGGCTGAAGGGCTTGTTCCTGTGCTGATCTGTTCTATCATTACATGTTCTAAATATCTCTTGCCCAAAGACCACTGAAAATACATTACGAGTCATAACGTGGAAACAGGCCCCTCGGCCCAACATGCCCTCACCGGCCAACAAGTCCCATCTGCACTAGTCCCACCTGCCTGCATTTGGTCCATATCCCTCCAAACCAGTCCTATCCATGTACCTGCCTAACTGTTTCTTAAACGTTGGGATAGTCCCAGCCTCAACTACCTATCTCCTCCGGCAGCTCGTTCCACACACCCACCACCCTTTCTGTGAAAAAGCTCCCCCTCAGACTCCGAGGGTTGTGAACCTGGGGAATTCTCTGCCTCAGAAGGCAGTGCAAGCCAATCCTCCGGATGCTTTCAAGATAGAGCTTTTAAAGATAGCGGAGTCAGGGGATATGGGGAGAAGGCAGGAACGGGGTACTGATTGTGGATGATCAGCCATGATCACAGTGAATGGCGGTGCTGGCTTGAAGGACCAAATGGCCTACTCCTGAACCTATTGTCTATTGTCTATTGTCTGTTAAATCTTTTCCCCTTCACCTTAAACCTATGCCCTCTGGTCCTCGATTCACATACTCTGGGCAACAGACTTTAAATATGTTCCATGAATATTTTTTTTTTCAGGCAGAGGTAGATAGATATTTGTGATGTTACTTTGGGCTGACAGTTCCCTAGGGTGTCACGGCCACCATCTAATCCATATCTACTAAGGCAGGCCGATTAGGAGCAGGAGCATTTTATTATTCATGCCAAGGGAGCAGCAATAACTGCAAAAACACTAACACAGCATCAGCTGGTAATGCAGTTTTAGTGTCAGTCAGGGACATATATCAGGGCTAACTCCCTCTGCTGCAGTCTAATATGATTTTTTTTTAAAACGTTATTCATTCCAAGGGATATGGGCTTCGCAGGCTGAGCGATTATTTAATTGTCCATCCCTAATTGCCCGTGAGACGGCACGGTGGCGCAGCGGGTAGAGCTGCTGCCTCACAGCGCCGGAGATTCGGGCTCCATCCCGAGTTCGGGTGCTGTCTGTATGGAGTTTGCGCGTTCTCCCCGTGTCCTCCGGGTCCAGATGTACGTTTGGACAGGTGCGTGGATGGGGCGGGTTTAGAGGGATGTGGGCCAAACGTGGGCAGATGGGACTAGTGTAGCAGAGGCATGTTGGTCGCCGTGGGCAACCTGGGCTGAAGGTCCTGTTTCCACGCTCTATATCTCCATGACTTTTTGGTTAACTCCCACATCCCAAAGATGTGCGGGTTTGTAGGTTAATTGTAAAATTGCCCCTAGTATCATAAGGTTATAAGAGATAGTAGTGGAATTAGGCCATTCGGCCCATCGTCTACTCCGACATTTAATGATGGCTGATCTATCTCTCCCTCCTAACCCCATTCTCCTGCCTTCTCCCCATAACCCCTGACACTAATCAAGAATCTATCATTCTCTGCCTTAAAAATATCCACTGACGGCCTCCTGTGGCAAAGAATTGCACAGATTCACCACCCTCTGACTAAAGAAATTCCTCCTCAGCTTCTTCCTAAGAGAACGTCCTTTAATTCTGAGGCTGTGACCTCTAGTCCTCGACTCTCCCACTAGTGGAAACATCCTCTCCACATCCACTCTATTCAAGCCTTTCACTATTCTGTAAGTTTCAATGAGGTTCTCCCCTCATTCTTCTAAACTCCAGCGAGTACAGGCCCAGTGCCGACAAACGCTCATCATATGCTAACCCAACTCATTCCTGGGATCATTCTTGTAAACCTCCTCTGGACCCTCTCCAGAGCCAACACATCCTTCCTCAGATACGGGGCCCAGAATTGCTCACAATACTCCAAATGTGGCCTGACCGGCGCCTTATAGAGCCTCAGCATTACATCCCTGTTTTTGTATACAAGCCCTTGTTCACTACTGATGTGTAGTGAGTGAACGAGAAAGTAGGGTAACATAGAACCAGTGTGAACGGGTGATCGATGGTCAGCGTGGACTGAAGGGTCCGTTTCCATGATGCACCTTCAAACCAAACTAGACTCTGGAAAGGTGGTGGTGAGATGCCTCTTGAACCAAAACCTTCCTTGAGATGTGGCCCGGTGGCGCAGCGGTAGAGTTGCCGCCTCACGGCCCCGGAGCCCCGGGTTCCATCCTGACTACGGGTGCTGTCTGTACGCAGTTTGTACGTTCTCCCCGTGAACCGCGTGGGTTTTCCTCTGGGATCTTTGGTTTCCTCCCACGCTCCAAAGACGTGCAGGTCTGTAGGGCTGATTAGCTTCAGTATAAATGTAAATCGCCTCTATTGTGTGTGTAGGATAGAGTTAATGTGAGGGGGAGCGCTGGTCGGCCGAGGGGCCAGTTTCCATGCTGTATCTCTAAACTAAACTAAATTAAGTTGGTCTTGATATCCAGCATGGGTTGAATGGCCTGCTGTACTGTACTGTGCTGTCCTGGTCTATATTGCACGCAGCACAAACTACTGCCAAACCATTTATTAATACAAGCAGTATTAATGGCTTTTATTCCCACCTCGTAACCCTGGGCAAAGGCTCCCTTTGGTCCGAATTTTGAACTTGACTCACGGATTAAAAGACACAGCATGGAAACAGGCCCTTCGGCCCACCAAGCCCTCGCCGACCAGGAGATCACATAATAGAAAGATTGAAACATAGAAAATAGGTGGAGGAGTAGGACATTCTGCCCTTCCAGCCAGCACCGCCATTCAATAGGATGATGGCTGATCATCCACAATCAGTACCCCGTTCCTGCTTTCTCCCCATATCACTTGATTCCGTTAGGCCTCAAGTGCTACATCTAACTCAATGTTCACCTCACGGGCCTGTCCCACTTAGGGGATTTTTCAGGCGACCGTCGGCGACTGCGGGCGACAGTCAGGTTGCCGGTAGTTGTCTGAAAAACCGGCGACTGGAACGGCGACTGTCAGAGTGGAACACACACACACACTCACATCGCTTCCTTCACCAGCCCGCTATTCAGGCGGGGGACAGGGCAAGCGGGGGAGCGCTATCTAAAAAATTCACACGGTGCAAAGCCAAGGTGATACAGACACAGGAAGGTTGGCTGTCATTACGGCTAAAGCACAGTGTACCGTAAGTCCTTTCAAAGAGGGGGGGGTTGTGAGAGGGTGCGGAGAAAGAGGCAGAAAGAGTTGAGACAACTTTTAAGAAGCCAGAGACACACGGCTGTGAAACTCGGCGGACATTTAACATTCCCGGTCGGTTATCCTTGGTCCTTTTCCCAATGAGCCAATGAAATTCAACGGTCAGCACCGGCTACAACCTACCAGAACCTCCGAGAACCTTCGACCTCCTGGCGACCCACTAGGACCTCCTGGCGACCCACCTACGGCACGCGAATTCTCGCTACTCGCCATGGCGGCTTTGTTCTAGTCGCCGCTAATTTTTCCAACGCGTTGAAAAATTCGCGGCGACCATAATGAGGCCTCGACTAGTTCCCAGAATGCGGGAACTCCTCACGACCATGAAGGCAACTCCCCGGCAACCACCCGCGAACATGTGGCGACCATGTGACGACTGCATAGTCTCCTGCAGTCGCCTAAAAAAGTTGCCCAAGTGGGACAGGCCCAGTAGTTCTACGTTGTCCTACTTCTGGGATCTACTCATTACACACTTGTGGGCAGTTTTACAGAAGGCCATTTAAGCTACAAACCCGCATGTCTTTGGGACTTGGGAAAAAAACCGGAACACCCGGAGGAAACCCACGCGGTCACAGGGAGAGCACGCAAACTCCGCACACACAGACAGGATGGATCCCGGGGTTCTGGCGCTGTGAGGCAGCAACTCTACCATCTACGCCCCACCATGTGCTGCCGTCGTTAATATGCTTTTGAAATGCTTTCCGACAAAGCCTTGTGAAAGGAGTCCTCACCTTCCAACCCACTAGCCGTCACATCCAACACATAGTCCTCCGTCATTTTCGCCACCTCCAACGTGACCCCACCACTCGCCACATCTTCCCATCCCCCCCCTGTCTGCTTTCCGCAAAGACCGCTCCCTCCGTAACTCCCTTCTCAATTCTTCCCTTCCCACCCGCAGCACCCCCTCCCCGGGCACTTTCCCTTGCAACCGCAGGAGATGCTACACTTGTCGCTTTACCTCCCCCCTCGACTCCATTCAAGGACCCAAGAGACAATTCCAGGTGCGACAGAGGTTCACCTGCACTTCCTCCAACCTCATCTATTGCATCCGCTGCTCTAGGTGTTAGCTGATCTACATCGGTGAGTCCAAGCGTAGGCCTGGCGATCGCTTCGCCGAACACCTCCGCTCAGTCCGCATTAACCAACCTGATCTCCCGGTGGCTCAGCACTTCAACTCCCGCTCCCATTCCGAATCCGACCTTTCTGTCCTGGGCCTCCTCCATGGCCAGAGTGAGCACCACCGGAAATTGGAGGAGCAGCACCTCATATTCCGCTTGGGCAGTCTGCACCCCAGCGGTATGAACATTGACTTCTCCAATTTCCGGTAGCCCGCGCTGTCTCCTCACCTTCTCAGCTCTCCCTCATCCCTCTGGCTCCACTTCTTCCTTTCTTCTTCCCGCCCTCCCCCCCCCCCTCTCCCCACCCTGCATCAGTCTGAAGAAGGGTGTCTGTCCGAAACGTTGCCTATTTCTTTCTCTCTATAGACTTTTACCTATCAGTGTTCAACTGATGATGATAAATGTTTGAAGCAGGATGTCAGGCCTATCCCATTAACGGGTTTAGTCAAGGAAGTAGGGGCCACGTGAATTAACCATTGACTGAATTCCATGTAGATTTTTAATCCCACATGTATGAAGATAATAACATTTCAACAGAAAATTAATTGTTCTACCATTGGATGTAATTTTTGGACAAAACATGTAATCAAAACTTACTGGTACTTTGTGAATATATGTGAGGGAAACCTTCAGATGAATTCATGTTCATAAGTTCTAGGAGCAGAATTAGGCCATTCGGCCCATCATAGTAGAGTTGCTGCCTTACAGTGCTCGCGGCGCCCGAGACCCGAGTTCGATCCCGACTACGGGTGCTGTCTGCGCGGAGTTTGTACGTTCTCCCCGAGACCCCTTGGCTTTTTCTCCGAGATCTCCGGTTTCCTCCCGCACTCCAAAGACGTACTGGTTTGCAGGTTAATGGGATTGGTACAAATGTAAATTGCCCCTGGTGTGTGTGGGGCAGTGTTAGTGTGCGGGGATCGCTGGTCGGCGAGGACTCGGTGGGCTGAAGGGCCTGTTTCCGTGCTGTATCTCTAAACTAAACTAAACTAAGTCTACTCCCCCATTCAATCATGACTGATCTGTCTTTCCCTCTTAACCCCCTTCTCCTATTTTCTTCCCAACCCCCCCCCCCGATACCTGTACGAATCATGAATCCGTCATTCTCTGCATTAAAAATATTAAATGACTTGGCCTCCACAGCTGTCTGTGGCAATGCAGTCTACAGGTTCACCACCCTCTGGCTAAAGAAATTCCTGCTCATCTCGATTCTAACGTCCTTTTATTCCGAGGCTGCGGCTAATGGCATAGTGTGTAGGAATTATCAACTTAGATTGATTATTTGATACACCATGAACCAGATTGCCCTTATATACTAATCTACCCTTCATTCACTCTACTCTACTCTACTCATAAGCTGACTATTTCCATTGAGGAGATAGTTGAGGCAGGGACTATCACAGTTATTTAGAGTATTGTGTGCAGTTCTGGGCACCGTGTTATAGGAAAGATGTTGTCAAGCTGGAAAGGGTACAGAGAAGATTTACGAGGATGTTGCCAGGACTAGATGTTCTGAGCTATAGGGAGAGGTTGAGCAGGCTGGGTCTCTATTCCTTGGAGCGCAGGAGGATGAGGGGTGACCTTATAGAGAGTATAAAATCATGAGAGGAATAGATCGGGTAGATGCACAGTCTTTTACACAAGTCGAGGACCATAGGACTTCCAATCCGAGGGGACGAGCCCAGAGGAGGTAAGGTTAGACAGGATAGGATAGGTTTGGTGGGATATGGACCAAATGCTTTACATGTTGGCCGGTGGGAAGTTGGGCCGAAAAGAATCACGGGCCCCAATAGGGATCGCAAGTGCATTAGAAGACACAAAATGTGGAATAACTCAGCGGGTCAGGCAGCATCTCTGGAAGGCATGGGATAGGCGACGTTTCAGGTCAGGACCTTTCTTCACGCCGTGAAGTGGCGCAATGGTAGAGTTACTGCCTCAAAGCGCCAAAGACCCTGGTTCGATCCTGACCACAGCTGCTATACCGTACGGAGTTTGTACGCTCTCCCTGTGATCGCATGGGTTTTCTCCGGATACTCCGCTTTCCTCCCACACTCCAAAGGCGTGCAGGTTTGTAGGTTAATTGGCTTCGGTAAATTGCCAATTGTTCCTCGTGTGTGTAGGATAGTGATAGTGTACGGGGGGTGCCCACCTGGCCAATTGATCAAGATCCTGCTGCAATTTCCCACAACCATCGTCACTATCTGCAAAACTAACCACAGTTTCCAAACATGGCCTTCCTGTCCTGGGCCTCCTCCACCAAAGATCCTATAGGGAGCAAGATAGTCCACTCCTGCCAAATGCAGTGGGCTGACGTGTAGTACGCAACGGAGCGGAACGTGGGCCATTTCATCGTCCATTTCAGTAACCCGACCCGACTATGCATATCCCCTCGCAGTCTAATCAGCGTTGCGGGGGAACAGTTTGTGTGTGTGTGATATAGATTCATGATTCTGTTCATTCACAATTCTGTTAAATGTTGTTAAAGATTAATATGTAAACAGATTATGATTCTGTTAATTGTCTTTTTTAATGTTTTTTTTTTAACTTTTCTTTTAAAATGGCTCATGTCCTGTGTTTGAGTTTGAGTTGATTTTTGTATTCTGTAATTCATCTAATCACACCGTTCACAATTGCGATGCTCGGAAAAAATAATAGCAACATGAAGATTCCAGTTGATCTGCCCTCGCAATGTTCCTTAATGTTCCTTAATGACTTTTTGTGTCGATGGAATTGTTTTTCAACAATAAAATGGGTCTGGTCTTGCCAATAGCCAGAAAGTGGAATGAGATCTGTCTGTAATGGTGCGGTTATCTATATGAAGTATTTAACAAACTAAAATTTGCTTTGGGCTGGATTAAAAAATGATGTATAACTTAAGGATGGTTTTATTCAGCGACCATACAACTCATTAGATTGTGTAGGAAAAAACACACATACATGAATGTGATCTAGAGGTATATAATCATATAACACGCACACATATATATTTCTCCAGATTTGTATATATAATGATAAACTTTATTTCGGACTCAAGGCCCAGACAAGGGACAACATTACGTAACAATACATTGCAAACCTCCCCGCAACGTTACCCTGGCGTCCCAGCCGTGCTGATGCGGGCCAGACTCCCCACGCGCCGTGGAAGGAACATAGGCATCTTTTTCCTTTTTATTGTGAGGCAGAGAGGCAGAAAGAAAATGAGGAGAAGATTTTGACCAAAGATGTTTGATTTTCACGAGGATGTTTCCGTAACCGGCTTCCGTCTCCGCTACGGGATCTTTGGTGCGGGGACGGAAGCCGGTTACGGAAATGGGGCCGAAAATTACCCATGAACCTGCCCATGACCGCACTACGTCTTTTTCGTCGAGTGATCGATCTTGCTCGCTGTAGGATCTTTGTCCTCCACAGTCTGAGTGAGGCCGCAGGCAAATTGGAGGAACAGCACCTCATATTCTGCTTGGGTAGCTTACACCCCAGCGGTATGAACATTGATTCCTCTAACTTCAAGTAACCCTTGCATCCCCTTCCCTCTCCATCCCCCCCCCCCCCACTCTAATCCTCTAGCCAATTTCACCATTTGTATCCCATCATTATCACCTTGTCCCCAGCCAACAATGGACCATTGTGGGCTCCACCTGTCCTGAATCATTGATGCAGCCGCTGATTTGTTCAGTACCTTTGTAAATCCTGGCCAAAACAGAGTTAAAATAAAGTAAAGGATTTATGCATCTACTAGGCCCGTTAGCCTTTTTCTGTAAGAAGCCACATGCTGCGAGCTGGTGCCAGGAGGTTTAGGTCCCAGATCGATATATCAGATAAGGTGAGGTCCAGATATCCCCCCAATTGTTAGAATGTATGAGGACTCTGTAAAGAAACTCCAAGGTGTCTTGATTGGATAGCTGCAAAGGGATTGTAAATAATGTTAATATTGTTGCAGGTCAGTTGTACTGCTGTTTAATAATTGGCTGAAGTGTGAAGCCCTGGCTAAAGTGTTTATACTGCCAGGGGAAATGTTGCACTATTCAGTTAGCTGACTACTTTCCAGATGCTTCTGCAGAAGCATTGTATTGGGGCTCTTTGTAATTGGGTCGGGGAACTGTCAATAATACTTTAATGTAATCGATACGTGTGATTGGCTTGTAAGGGGCGCCACCCCTATGTAGTCCGGCCCCTCAGGGTTCGTTGACCTATAAAAGGTAGCCCCCACTAGGCTCGTTGTCGATCTTCTGAAGGGGCGCTTGGGACTGCGTGACTTTTTGTAAGTGTTTGCTTGCACGAGGCTGAAGGGCTTGGCCAGGCAGAGACACGGATCAAACCCGCGTGGTGGTTTAGGTATCGTGTAGGGGATTCATTGTTTGCCAAAAAATAAAGTTTAGTTGTCCAGTGCTTGACTCAGTGTTTTACTGAACTAGATTAAGGGGGGTAAACTTTAGGAGCATAATTACACCTTCCCTACCTCCAGTGTCCCCCTCCCCGACTCCCAGTCTGAAGAAGGGTCTCGACCCGAAACGTCCTCTATTCCTTCTCTCCAGAGATGCTGCCTGTCCTGCTGAGTTACTCCAGCATTTTGTGTCTAGCTTTGGTGTTAACCAGCATGTGCAGTTCCTTCCTACACATTAAAAGCCCTGTCCCACGGTACGAGTTCATTCCAAGAGCTCTCCCGAGTTTGCCCTGATTCGAACTGTGAGATTTACGGTAATGGCCACTCGTCGGTACTCGGGGCTCTCGTGGACATTTTTCAACATGTTGAAAAATCTTCACGCGTCTTCCCGTGCTTACCTGCCGTTAGCGAGTCTTCCCGAGTACCTGCCGTTAGCGCTAAGCGATCTCCCCGAGCTCCGACGTACCCGCTAAGTTCATTCTCCGTGCCTACCACGAGTTTGATTTTTTTTTAACTCGCGAGAGCTCTTGGAATGAACTCGTACTGTGGGACAGGGCTTTAAATGACAGTGCTTTCTGATCAAGTATTGCACCTGCACGTTGCTAACCATACACTAGAGGGCTTCTGTGGCAGGACACACCTTGTTGCATTTGACTCCAATTCCTTTCTTTATACAAGAGTGAAGAGAAAGTCAAGTGCTTTATCGTTATGTGTCCCAGATAGAACAATGAAATTCTCACTTGCTGTAGAACAACAGAATATGTAAACATAGTACATTGTAAACAATATAATAAACGGGAGAGAAAAAAGACTTCAATGCACATACTCACAAATACACATATATATATATATATATACTGTAGGTAGACATACTGTAGATAATCTCTACATAAAAAGCTGGAGTAACTCAGTGGGGCAGGCAGCATCTCTGGAGAGAAGGAATGGGTGACGTTTCAGGTCGTGACCCTTCTTCCCACTGAGAGTCTTGACCCTAAACGTCACCCATTCCTTCTCTTCAGAGATGCAAAGTCAAGAGTCAAGAGTGTTTTATGGTCAGGGTACACAAAAGTCTGGAGAAACTCAGCGGGTGCAGCAGCATCTAAGGAGCGAAGGAGATAGGCGACGTTTCGGGTCGAGACCCTTCTTCAGACTGGTCAGGGATCAGGGAAACGAGAGATATAGACGGTGATGTGGAGAGATAAAGAACAATGAATGAAAGATATGCAAAAAAGTATCGATGATAAAGGGAACAAGCCATTGTAAGCTGTTTGTGGTGTGAAAATGAGAAGCTGGTGCAACTGGGGTGGGGGAGGGAGATAGAGATAGAGGGAATGCCAGGGCCCGAGGGCTGAGGGAGAGGTGGGAAGGGGAGGAGACAGCAAGGGTTAACAGAGTCATTGTCATATGTCCCGGATGGGACAATGAAATTCTTACTTGCTGTAGAACAACAGAATATGTGAATATGTGAACATAGTAGATAACGGGGGAAAAGTGGAAAAGTTCAATAAATAACAAAAAATAGTGTAATAATAATATAGTACAGATTTCAGAGCGTATTTGTTGTAGTGTTTAATAGCCTGATGGCTGGAGGGAAGAAGCTGTTCCTGAACCTGGACGTTACAGTTTTCAGGCTCCTGTACCTTCTTCCCGATGGCAGGGGTGAAATGAGTGAGTGGCCAGGGTGGTGTGGGTCTCTGATGATGCTGGCTGTCTTTCAAAGGCAGCGACTATGATAGATCCCTTTGACGGTGGGGAGGTCAGAGCTGGTGATGGACTGGGCAGTGGTCACAACTTTTTGCGGTCTTCTTTGCTCCTGGACGTTCAAGAATGGAATGGAAGAATACAAGAATGGAAACCAATGTTCCCAAGCTTTTAGTTTAGTTCAGGGATACAGTGAGGAAACAGGCCCTTCGGCCCACCGGGTCCGCACCGACCAGCGATCCCCGCACACTAACACTATCCTACACACACTAGGGACCATTTTTATATTTTCACATTATGGCAGGTTTGGAAGGATATGGACCAAGCTAATCTAAACTAAAGTGTTTGTCTTACACACTGCAGCGTGTGTTAGCGTTCAATATATAGTTCATTGAGCTGAGGAGATCTTTGATTTTACTTCGGAGTCACGCGGTAGAAACTCCGTGACGCTGGCTGGAATAGCCAGGAGGAGTTTGGGGAAGTTTTAAAATGGACACGGTGAAAAAATTGGCGGGGGGGGAAACACGCGTCCCGGGTGGAAACTCAGTTAAGATCGGGACCACAGATTAGTACGGAGCCGGTTCCGATACCGGTAGCCGTTGGAACTGCCGTAGTTCAGACTTTAGATGCTCCACCGCCACAGGCCACGGAGGGAACTCCAGTACAGAGGAAAAGGAAGCCTGCTAGGCCTGAAATATCAGATGATTCTGATGAAGAAGTGGCAGGACCAGGCAGACGAGCCTTGTGGCTCAGGATGGACCAAATGGAGAAAATGCCCCAAACAATTATAAACCAAGGGTCAAAAGACCCAGAATATTCCCAGGCAGCCCCTGAGGGGGGTCCATATCATGAATATGGTGCCTTTACAACATGGGAATGTGAACCTCCAGAGCCTTGTTTAGGTCTGGAGGAAGTCTCCTTTGATCAAGTCCCAGGAGTACCAGGGCAGGAAGAGACTGACCCTGAAGGTGGTCTTTCTGGTTTTGAATACCCACCACAGCACAAAAGTCAAACTCCAGGTGTACCGGATGTAGCACAATCCTTTGCTATACCAGAGGGGAGCGGTAAGGTCATGGAAGAAAACCTGGCGGCCAACATTAATAATTTGTTTTCTCACCATCTTCAGGAGACTGTCATGATTGAGACAGCAGATCTCTATAAATCACCTAGTATTTGTGCATCATTGAGGGTGCCGACGGTGAATCCAATATTTGGACACCTATGAGTTCAACAATGCGAGGACAAGAGATACGGTTCCAGAGGGTCCTCAAGCTCATTGCAGCTGGCATTACTGCTTTTGGGAGGCAGTTGGAAGGGCATGCTATGTCCAAAATTCAAAAAAGACATGTTGGCATTGTATTGTAACTCTTACTTTGAGATTAATTGTATGAGAAAAATTGCCATTCGGCCCATCCTGTACCCAGGATTTGCTGGTTTGTGTAAATCAAGCAATGTTCAAGCTCCAGATTATTTATTTGGAGAAAACCTGAATAAACAAATTAAATATATCGATGAGGAGGCAAAGACTATCAGCCTCATGAAACCTTTTATATTTGGCCAAAGGAGACAATCTGGCTGGATGAGAAGGGGGTTTGATTCAGGAGCGGGAACAAGCAGAGGCAGGGGTATGGTGAGAAGGTATTATTACCCATCACAGCCCAATGTTAATCCATATATTGGGAGAAGGAGACCGTCAACGGTCATTTGCTGAGGTACAAAACTGTATTCTATCACAGAGGAAACTGTTGTGGAACCTCCGATTGGTGGTAGATTGCAATTGTTTTATGATGAATGGTACTGTATAACATCTGATCGGTTTATATTAGATACTGTGTCAGGTGCTACTATTGAATTTGTGGAAGGAGTTGATCCACCTGTACAGGATAAGCCTAATCGGGTTTTGGTGTCTTCTGCACCTGAGAATGTTCAGGTAAAAGAAGAAGTGAAACATTTACTTAAAAAAGGGGGTAATTGAAAGTATAATCCGCAACATTTTGTGTCAAATATTTTCCCCAGGCCAAAGAAAGATGGGGGTTGTGGAGTCATTCTGGATCTCACAAAATTTAATTTATATGTCCAGTATAGACATTTCAAAATGGACACCTTCAACACTGCAAAGGAGTTGTTGTCCTATAGACTTATAGGCTACTATAGGATTTAAAGATGCGTATTATTCAGTGCCAATTCGTCACCATTATCGAAGGTACTTTGTCATTAATTCAGTTGCTATGTCAGTAACTTTATCAACAGATAAAATTGTGGATATTACAAATGAGTGTGAATTCCTTGCTGACAAACCTTAACCCTCCATCCGAGAAGTAGCTAGGGTTATTGGTAAGATAGTAGCAGCGTTTCCCGCTGTTGAGTTTGGCCCTTTACATTATCAAAATCTTCAAAGGGCAAAAGCACAAGCACTAAGAAAGCGTGCAGGTCATTTTGACAGACCCATGCAGTTGCCAACAGAAGCTTTGGCTGAATTACAGTGGTGGATTGGGAATGTTGCACAAGCGACTAAAAACATTGTTATTCAGCAACCTACAGTAGTAATACAAACTGATGTTAGTGCTCTCGGATGGGGGGCTATGGACAATTACACCAGCTATGGTGGTAGATGGACTGTCCAAGAGGAATTAATTCTCCAAACATATGGTATTAATTATTTGGAGATATTGGGGGCATTTTTTGGATTAAAAGCTTATTGTTCTACTATGGAGGACTTTCAATTACAAGTAGACAATACCACAGCTGTAGCATATATCAATCACATGGGTGGAGTAAGATCAGTATCATGTGATCATCTGGTCAACCAGATGTGGAATTGGTGTGTATCTAGGAATATCTGGCTTTCAGCCATCTATCTCCCAGGGATCATGGGAGTTTAAAGACAATACAGAATGGATGTTAAATCCACAAATTTTCCAAAAAATTGTCAATCAGTATGGTGTACCAGACATTGATTTGTTTGCATCCAGATTAAATCACCAATTGCCTAAATACATGTCATGGGAGCCTGATCCAGGAGCTGTAGCGTTGGATGCATTCTCGCTACATTGGGGAAATATGTTTTTCTATGCTTTTCCCCCATTTTGCCTGATTAGGCAATGTCTCAATAAAATAGAGCAAGACTCTGCTAAGGGTGTTTTGGTGGTTCCAAACTGGCCTACACAGGCATGGTTCCCATTGATGCTTAGAATGATAATTGAACCTTTTATGACGATCCCCAGCTCCAGGGATTTGTTGGTACAACCAGTGACAGAACAAGTTCATCAATTGCATGATCATATTAATTTGTTAATCTGCAGGTTCTGACCAGACCATTACAAGGGCTTGGACTGTCGGATAGAACCATGGAAGTCATAACGTCAGCTTGGAGAGATAGCACTAAGAAACAGTATATGTCTCACATAAAGAAATGGGAAGCTTTTTGTATTCAGTCAGAGATATCTTATCATTCTGCAAACATAACGGATGTATTGGAGTTCCTTGCTATGTTACATTTTGATCAGCACCTTAGTTATAGTGCTATTAATAGTGCTCGTAGTGCTTTGCCTTCCTATTTAGGACAATTTTCAGAACACCTATCTATCGGGTCTCATCCATTAATATCCCGATTTATGAGAGGAATTTTTAATAAAAATCCTCCCAAACCCAGATATACAGAAATTTGGGATGTTAGTATAGTCCTCACATTACTTCGACAACGGGCTCCATTTACGTCACTGTCTTTTCAGAAGTTAACATTTAAGGTGGTAATGCTTATGGCATTAGTGTCGGCATAAAGAGTACAAACATTGCAAATGTTACGTTTAGATTGTATGCATTTGTTTGCAGATAACATTACTTTTTATGTTTATGATCTAATCAAACAGAGCAGACTGGGGAAGTCTGGAACCAAGGTAATCTTTAGAGCATATCCTGTCGACCAAACATTGTGTGTGGTTAAGCATCTGACTCAATATATTGAAGCAATCAAGAGTCTCCGAGGTTGTGAGACAACAGTGCTTATTGCTCATAAAAAAACATACCAAAAAGTGTCTAGATGGTTAAAACAAGTTTTGGATTTAGCTGGAGTAGACACTGATGTGTTTAAATCTCACTCCACCAGGGCAGCATCCACGTCCGCAGCGATGGCACAGGACGTGCTGCTCGACCAAATTTTAGAGGCCGCAGGATGGTGTAAAGAAGAAACTTTTTCCAAGTTTTACAATAACCTGTTATCATGGTGCCAGAATTTGCACATGCAGTGTTGAGTTCTGTTTGATATTTGCTTTCTTTTATGTAATGATTCATATCTTTTGTTATAATTTCCCTATTATAAAGGGGTATTACTTTCTTCTATTATTATATATTAAAATACTTATTGCATTACTCAAGCAATGTTCAATAATATTATTTTCTCACTACTGTGTCTATTGAAGCAGTGTGTCATATGGAATAAATCTATGGCATGAAAATCACAGAGCTTCAAAATCTTCACATAGTCACTCACGTGACTCTGAAGTTAAATAGTAAGATTAAATGAGAACTTACCTGTTTGAAGTTTGATCTTTATTTTATGAGGAGTTACGATGAGGGATTACGTGCTCTCCGCTCCCGACCCTCATAATCTAAACGATCATCTGGTAGTTCTAGTCTTGTGTGAGCCTTACTATCTTACTTCGGCTATTGGTTCTGTGTTTTTCACGCCGCTGCTATGAAGTATGCCGAGCATGCGCCTGGCGGGGCTTCTTCACGTAATCCCTCATCGTAACTCCTCATAAAATAAAGATCAAACTTCAAACAGGTAAGTTCTCGTTTAATCTTACTATTTCTGTTCACTTCCAAACCCCACTCCTTCCCAATGGACTGGCATTCAATGCATTTAGAGGGACAGTTAGAGACACACTGTGGGAAGATCGCAATGCCTCGACTAAGCAGAGCTTGGCTTGATCAAGCTTCCCGATGTTGGGGGAGTGTTTCCCAATGTTGGGGTTTAGTCCAGAACCGGGGGTCACAGTTTAAGAATAAGGGGTAGGCCATTTAGGACTGAGATGAGGAAAAACGTTTTCACCCAGAGAGTTGTGAATCTGTGGAATTCCCTGCCTCAGAAGGCAGTGGAGGCCAATTCACTGGATGTTTTCAAGAGAGAATATAAAGTCCCTGTCCCACTTAGGAGACCTAAACAGCAATCTCTGGTAACCTTGCCTGCCACCCAAAAAAAAATCAAGGTGGAGGTGACCTGCAACCTCCTACCACCTCCCACGCACATGGTGAAAACCTTCCTAGACTATGAAGAAAACCGGCTTTGACTAGACCTGCGACTAAAAAATTGTCGATTTTTAAAACGGCAACCTATTTTTAGTCGAGGCCGGTTTTAATCATGATGAAAAAAATAGCAGCAACCTAGATGAAGCCTCGACCACGCGGAAGCCACTTTCGACCATTAGGGAGAGTGGCCAAAACCGCCGGTGACCTCGTGGATACCTTGGGTGGCGGGCAAGGTCACCAGAGGTTGCTGTTTAGGTCTCCTAATGGGACAGGGTTTGAGATATAACTCTTAGGGCTAAAGGAATCAAAGGATATGGGGAGAAAGCAGGAACGGGGTACTGATTTTGGATGTTCAACCTTGATCATATTGAATGGCGGTGCTGGCTCGATGGGCCAAATGGCCTACTCCTGCACCTATTTTTCTATGTTTCTATGTTTCCGTTTTTTCTTTGGAAAGTGGAGGTTAATCCATTCCAAAGTGCCTGGCAGGAGAGGAAAAACTCCTGCTTTTAAACAACGCCTCTTCTTTACCTCAGCTCTTCATAGCTGATGCACTGCGTGTCTGAGGTGAGTTATTTGTGGGGTCTGTAAGTAGCAAGCGAGCATAGAATCTACTGTATGTCCGCTGGTGTCGACAGAGGAAGGGTTGTCGGCAGTAAGGGGCGGCACGGTGGCGCAGCGCCAGAGTCCCGGGTTCCATCCTAACTACGGGTGCTGTCTGTACGGAGTTTGTGCGTTCTCCCCGTGAACCAGGTGGGTTTTCTCCAGGGTGCTCCGGTTTCCTCCCACACTCCAAAGACGTGCGGGTTTGTAGTGTGATTGGCCCTCTGTAAAAATTGCCTCAAATAGGTCGGCAGTGGATGTGAAACTGGGATAATGAATGCAGAATGCTGGAGTAACTCAGCGGGACAGGCAGCATCTCTGGAGAGAAAGAGGATGGATAACATGGAACTAGTGTCAAGTGTTATGGAGCGAAGGCAGGAGAATGGGGTTGTGAGGGAACGGTAGATCAGCCATGATTAAATGGCAGAGTAGACTTGATGGGCGAAATGGCCTAATTCTGCTCCTAGAACCTATGAACTTATGATAAGAGTGTTTTTTAACGGAACAATGAAATTCTTACTTGTAACAGCACAACAGATTTGTAGATGATAGTAATCAATAGATAATATAATAAAGAAATGGGAAAAAAAAGTTCGATAAATTAAAAAAAATCCCAATGTATGAACATAAAGCAAAACAAATCCCCAAGTGGGAACGGATAATGAGATGGTCAAAAGGTCATAAGGGATAGGAGTATAATTAGGCCATTCAGCCCATCAAGTCTACTCCGCCATTCAATAATGGCTGATCTATCTCTCCCTCCTAATCCCAGTCTCCTGCCTTCTCCACATAACCTCTGACACCCGCACTAATCAATAATCTATCTATCTCTGCCTTACAAATATCCAGTGACTTGATCTCCACAGTCTTCTGTGGCAAAGAATTCCACAGATTCACCACCCTCTGACTAAAGACATTTCTTCTCAACCCCTTCCTCAAGGAACATCCTTTAATTCTGAGGCTCTGACCTCTAGTCCTAGACTCTCCCACTAGTGGAAACATCCTCTCCACATCCACTCTATCCAGGCCTTTCACTATTCAGTAAGTTTCAATGAGGTGTCCCCTCATTCTTCTGAACTCCAGCGACTATTACATACAAACTCCAGCCGGCCACGGTGGCGCAGCGGTAGAGTTGCTGCCTTACAGCGAATGCAGCGCCGGAGACCCGGGTTCAAATCCCAATTACGGGTGCTGCCTGTATGGAGTTTGTACGTTCTCCCCGTGACCTGCGTGGGTTTTCTCCGAGATCTTCGGTTTCCTCCCGCACTCCAAAGACGTACAGGTTTGTAGGTTAATTGGCTTGGTGTAAATGCAAAAATTGTCCCTAGTGGGTTTAGGATAGTGTTAGTGTGCGGGGATCGCTGGTCGGCGCGGACCCGGTGGGCCGAAGGGCCTGTTTCCGCGCTGTATCTCTAAACTAAACTAAACTAAACTACAGGCCCAGTGCCGCCAAACGCTCATCATAGATTAACCTGCTCATTCCAGGATGATCGCTGGTCGGCACGGACTCAGTGGGCTGAAAGGCCTGTTTCCACGCTGAATCTTTTGATCCATTTGATGCCATTTCCCTGCAGACAGATAATCGTGCGGTGACTCTTGATCGCGGTTGAGTAGCCGCCAATTGGTCAATGCTTTAAGCAGACGCGCGGCATCGCAGACAGACGCTTGACTGAAAGGCCTCCTTGCGTTTGCAATCTCCAGTCAGCGCAGCCTGGGCTCGAGGAGTCAATTAGCATCACCCACCCCCCCTCACCCCCCCTCCCCTATTGCTGAGCAGAGTTACAGCAGGCAGGCAGGCTGGGGAATGTCCACAGGCCAATGAATTCTGGCCCCGGTGTTTAGCCTTGTCAAGCCATCATCCTCGGAGCACTGAGTCTGGTGAAATAATTGCTTCGCAGCTTGCCTCCCTGGTTCCGCTGGGCGTCCTTCATCTGTCCAAGGCTACATTAGCACCATCAATCCTTCATCCTGAACCTTCATCTCTGCCTCACGCCAGTACGAGGGGGAGATCTCGCTATTACCAGTGTTTCAGTTTTAGTTTTCGAGACACAGCGCGGAAACAGGCCCCTCGGCCCACCGAGTCCGTGTCGACCATCGATCCCCTCACACTAACACTATCCTACGGACACATTTGGGGCAATTTACACATACTGTACACCAAGCCAATTAACCTACTAACCTGTACATCTTTATGGTGTAATTAGCTCTTAGGGCTAATTAAGGGATGTGGGGAGAAGGCAGGAAGGGGGTACTGATTCTGGATGATCAGCCATGATCATATTGAATGGTGGTGCTGGCTCGAAGGGCCGAATGGCCTACTCCTGCACCTATTGTCTATGTTTCCATGTCTATGTTTCGTCGTCTTTGGAGTGTGGGAGGAAACAGAGGATCTCGGAGAAAATCCACGCGGGTCACGGGGAGAACGTACAAACTCCGTACTGGCAGCGCCCGCAGTCGGGATCGAACCCGGGTCTCTGGCGCTGAAAGCGGTGTAAGGCAGCAACTCTACCGCTGCGCCACTGGAGTCTGCACTCTATCGATTTGCTCTGAACACCTCTCTATTCGAGGTGTGGTTTGGATACAAGTTTAGGTTTAATTTTGTCACGTGTACCGAGGTACGGTGAAAGGACTTTGGACGTTAGCGATACAGCGTGGATCAACCCAACAAGTCAGCGCCGACCAGCGATCACCCCGTACACTAGCACTATCCTACACACACCAGGGACAATTTACAATTCACCAAAGCCAATTAACCTACAAACCTGCACGTCTTTGGAGTGAGGGAGGAAACCGGAGCACCCGGAGAAAATCCGTGATACAGATTAGAGAGGATGATACAGAAAATTGAGGGGCGTGGTAAGGTGGATAGCCATTGTCCTTTCACCAGAGTAGATGAGGTGTATAAGATCAGGAGTGGAACAGATAAGGAGAATGTCCAGTCTTTTGCCCAGAATGGGGGAATCAAGAACCAGAGGGCATAGGTTTTTAAGTTGAGTGGGGAAAGATTTCAAAGGGACTTGAGGGGCCATGTTTTCACGCTGAGGGGCGATGTGTACTTGAATGAACTGCCAGAGAAAGTGTTAGAGGTGGGTAAAAAGACAACGTTTAATAAGAACCTTGAACAGGGATGGGATGATGGGAACGGTATCCCGGGAAGCCGCGCGCGCGGCGGGTGTGTCCCGGAGAACCGCGCGGGCCCGACTCACCGGCTGAACAACCGCGCCGCGGACCGGGGCCCGCCGGGTAGGTCTGATTCGTCCCCCACTAAAGGCCTCACAGGCGGCTGCGGGAGAGTCGAATGGAGCCTCGGCGGCAGCGGTGAGCCTCAGCGGCAGCGGTGAGCCTCGGCGGCAGCGGTGAGCCTCGGCGGTGGTGAAGCCTCGGCGATGGTTGGCCCGCGGTCGATGAGAGCGTGTGGGCGGACCGCCGTGAGGGAGGGGGGGAGATCAATGGCAGACCTGGCGTGGGGGGACCACTGTGTGTGTGTGTGTGTGGGGGAGAGAGGGGGGGAGGGTAGTGGGAGAACAAAGGGGGGATCCAGTGTGGGTAAAAGGGGGAGAACAATGGACAATGGTGGGCCCAGCTTAGGGGGAACTGCTGTGGTGGTGGGGGGGGGGGGGGGGGAGAACACAAGGTGGAGCCGGAGTACTTTGTATCTTTGAATGCGCCGTGGGTGGCCGCTATTTGTGTACATTCAGAACGGAAGCAATGAAACTCACCGTGCCTTGACAATAGCATATTCCATTCCAGTCCCTAAGACGTGATTGAGAGGGAGTGGGGGGGGGGGGGGGGGGGGGGGGATTAAAGTCCAAGCAAGAGCAAGTGTGACTAGCTTGGTTAGGCAACTACATCGCCATGGGTGATACATAAGTTCATAGCTCATCAGAGCAGAATTAGGCCATTCGGCCTATCAAGTCTACTCCGCCATGCAATCATGACTGATCCATCTCTCCCTCCTAACCCCATTCCCCTGCCTTCTCCCCATAATCCCTGATGCCCTTATTAATGAAAAACCTGTCATTCCCAACTTTAAAATGCCCACAGCTGTCCATGGCAATGAATTCCACAGATTCACCACCCTCTGACTCAACAAATTCCTGCTCATCTCCTTTTTAAAGGTAGATCCTTTTATCCTGAGGCTGTGTGCCCTCTGGTCCTAGACTCTCCCACCAGTGGAAAGATGCTCTCCACATCCACCCGCTCCAGGCCTTTCACTTTTCCGGTACGTTTCAATGAGGTCTCTCCTCATCCTTCTAAACCAGCGATTCTTAACCTGGGTGCCGTGACCCCCCGTGGGGGTCGTTTGGGGTTTTTCCGGGGGTCATGAAGGGGTTATAAATAACATATCAATTTGTTGAGCCCATTTTTAGGAACCTAACAAAGTACATACCACGCACAGTATTTTGTTTGCGTATGCGAGTGCGTATACGCACATGAACTGTGTGTGTTGTGAACCATGTCTGCTAAGAAGCGCACATATAGTGAAGCATTTCTCAAGTTCGGCTTCACACGAATTGTTCAAAAATCTGTGGTCAAGCCGCAATGTGTTAACTGTGCCAAGGTTTTGAGCCACGAGAGCATGAAGTCCAGCAAACTGAAGATCCATTTGGAGTCTTGTCACAGCGACCTGGCGGGGAAGGGAGTGGACTATTTCAAACAGAAAGAAGCCGAACTCAAGGGTTCCCGCATGGATTCGACGGCTCACTGCACTCATCAAAATGAAGCAGCGCTGAAGGCTTCATACCAGATTGCTTATCGAACACTAAGAAACCTCACACTCTTCAGTGAGGAGCTTATCTAGCCGTGCCTTCTTGAAGCAGCGAAGTTGGTGCTGGGGGAACAGCATTCAAACAAGTTCAGGCAGATTTCCCTTTAGAATGAAACAGTCAAAAGTGGAATCTCGGATATGAGTAATGATGTTCTGCTGCAAGTAGTGATCGCTGTGAAGAGCAGTCCAGTGTATTCACTGCAACTGGACGAGTAAACAGATGTTGCCTCATGTTCCCAACTGCTAGTCTATGTTCGTTACCTTGACGGAGAAGCCATGAAGGAGGAGTACCTGTTCTCGGAGCCATTGGCCACGACCACTCGGGGAGAAGATGTGTTTAGAATGCTGGAAGCCTTCCTCATCAAACATGAGCTTGGCTGGGAACGACTTGTCGGGGTGTGTACAGATGGGGCACCTTCCATGGTCGGATGCAGATCGGGCTTCAAAGCCTTCGTGAAGGATGTCGCTCCCCATGTCTCCTTCACCCACTGCATGATACATCGCCATGCTTTAGCGATGAAGACTATCCCTCCTGGTCTTCGAGAAGTGCTTTCAGATGTGGTGAAGATTGTCAACGACATCCGAGGGAGCGCAACAAACACAAGAATCTTCAAAGCGATGTGTGAAGAAATGGGCGCCGATTTCACTGTTCTGGTATTCCACAAAGAGGTGCGCTGGCTTCCACGTGGCAAAGTTCTCAATCGTGTGATTCAACTTTGAGAGGAAATAGCGCTGTTCTTGGAGAGAGGGTGTACCGAGAAAGAGAATCAGCTTCATGACAACATGCAGGATGAACTGTCACTTCAAGGAAACCTCCCAATGCTACACACGGCTCGTTACAAAGTGGCAGCGTTCAGGAGGCACCTTAGCCGGGGAGAGTTCAGGACGGCGATACGACTATCTTCCCTGAGACGACAACTCTCCTGGATGCTACGGCAGATGCTGATTGCCACTTCCACGAGGAGATCTCAACCCACCTTCTGACAATTAGTGAAGCCATCGAACGTTACTTCCCCGGACTGGACAACCCCTCTCCTGATGCGTGGATCGTCCGACCCTTTTCCGTTGAAGACGGTGCCATCAGCGATGCTGACGTGACTGCGAAGGTTGAATTTTACAGAATTCGTGAAGGTGCGCAGCTCAAGAGTGACTTCATGGAACACGAGCTTGCCACATATTGGCTGAAAGTGAAGGACTGTCCTGTTCTTTCGAAGAGGGCCCTGACCCTGTTGGCCCAGTCCCCCTCAAACTACTGTTTTAATAAATCGGGCTGTGTTTTTTTTTTCAATTTTTGTTTCGGGGGTCACAGTACTGACCAAGAATGTCTGATGGGGTCGAGGGCCCAAAAAGGTTAAGAACCACTGTTCTAAACTCCAGCGAGTACAGGCCCAGTGCCGTCAAACGCTCATCATAGGTCGACCCAATCGTCTCTGGGATCATTCCCGTAAGCCTCCTCTGGACCCTCTTTCGGGCCAGCACCCTCTTCCTCGAGGGCCAGCACAACCCTCGTCAGATACGGTGCTGAAGGGCTTGCTTCAATGCTGTATGGCTCTAAGACTCTATGACTGTGCTGAGCGTTAAGTCCCTATCTTTACTAATTCATATCTTACGGCCCAGGTCCTGGACACACCGTCATCATCAATCATTCATCCTCGTTGAAAACATCAGCGACACAGAGGTGCTGGTTTCCGACGGGAACGGTGACGTACGCACCACGCATCTCTGTCCTCCAGTTCCTGCGGACCTCCGCCGCTGGAAGTATCGGATGTTGGTGTGTGTGTGCTTTATCATCATTCCTTACAATGCTACGTACGACAGTGGTCGCAACTTCTACTGAAGTGTGGATGGCCGTTGGCTCACTAGGAGCTCACCCGCCCTTTGACGGGGCTTGTTTTTGGTCCTGCTGGGGGTCCACAGCCCCCTCCTCACCTGGCAAACCAGGTGGGGGAGACGGTTTAGTCGCCGACTATCCGACCATGGAGCAGGTAGCGCGGGATTACATGGTACCCGTGGTGGGGGGAACTCCCCTCGACCTGAGACAAAAGGGATCCTATCTGCACAATTGTAGTTAGTTCATGAGTTCATAAGTTATAGGAGCTAAATTAGGCCATTAGGCCCATCAAGTCTACTCCACCATTCTATCTCTATCTATCTCTCCCTCCGAACCCCACTCTCCTGCCTTCTCCCCATAACCTCTGACAGTGTAATGAGACTCCATAAAAATAGTCAGGAAATGAACATCAGTGCTGCTGTATTAAATACAGATTTACTGTCTTAAGATGGGCACACACAGACTCCATTTCTCCGCACTGAAGGAGATCTACAGAGAAAGCAGAAGGAACTGCAGATGCTGGTTGAGTTTGGGGATGCAGCACGAAAGCAGGCCATTCGGCCCTCAGCGTCCGTGCCGACCAGCGATCATCGCACACTAACACTACCCTAGACACACTAGGGACAATTTACACTTATACCTAGCCGCCACAGCCAGACATAAAAACAGCTTTTTTTCCACCAGCAGTAGCTCTACTCAATCACCAAAAGTCTTTAGCCTCCTTTAGCTCTGGCATTTTATTTCATTCACATGTTTAAACTAGAATGTTTAATTCTTAAAGTTTTCATGTTTTATGTTTTATTCTTAATTGTTACTGTATGTGGTGTTGTTACTCACGAGCGGAGCACCAAGGCAAATTCCTTGTATGTGCACATACTTGGCCAATAAACTTATTCATTCATTCATTTGATAATTCATTCAATTAACCTACAAACCCGCACGTCTTTGGCGTGTGGGAGGAAACCGGAGATCCCGGAAAAAAACCCCACGCGGGTCACGGGGAGAACGGGCAACCTCCGTACAGACAGCACCCGTAGTCAGGAAGGAACCCGGGTCTCTGGCGCTGTGAGGCAGCGACTCTGCGACACCATGCTGCCCTTTTATAATGAAGAGAGACTCAAAGCGCTGGATACATCACGGGGCGGGCGATGCCTCACCTGGGATCACCGTTTGAAGCTCCGGAGGGCTGGGCCTACTGCAATAAAATCGTGGAGCTGTGGTTTGAAGAGCTCCCAGCACGGGCGGCGCTGACTTCAACATCGCGGTGCCCTGGGGCCCTTTGCCCAGGGCCGCCAGCTTGGGTCCCCGCTCGGCGAGGCACGTGGACTTCGGGAGACGCGGACTCCAGTGGCCGATTCGGAGGTCCAAGCCGCAGAGGTTGTTCTCCCATTCCGATGTCGGAGTTCCAGCATCCCGGCGAGAGGGCCTGAACATCGGGCCACCCGTATAGCGGCGACTGCGCAGGGTTCGGGAGGCCACGACCACGGGTGAACATCAAGAACAGCAAAGAGGAGGAGGACTGAACTTTGGTGCCTTCCCTCACAGTGGGAAACTTTGATTCCGCTGTGTGGGGATGTTTCATGTTAAAATACTATTGTGTTTTGCTCTTTGTTATCCGGATGGCTGTATGGTGACCCCAAATTTCACTGTACCAATTGGTGCATGTGACAATAAATGTCTCTTGAATTTCTCATGAATCTTGAAGTCCTGGAGTAACTCAGCAGGTCCAGCAGCCTATGTGGAGAACATGGATGTGTGACATTTTGTGGCGGTACCCTTTTTCAGAAAGCAGTTTGTTGACTGATGCAAGCCTACGAGGGGTGCAGCCTTGAAACGGGTATGATAATTCTCAACCGCGATTAGAGTTGACACACATATTGTAGCTTAAAACATGAAGATGTTCATGTGGAGAAAGCTGTAGCTACCTGCGGTTACAATGCATTTGATTCCATTCCCGCACACTGACGTTTACGCTCAGCACCAGCGAGGTCGCTTTCATTCTTGGTCTACATGCAGATTTTGTTTTAATGTTTACCCAAAACATCATCTATCCACGTCATAGAGTCATAGAATCACACAGTACGGAAACAGGCCCTTTGGACCAACGCCCGTGACAAGAGTCTGAAGAAGGGTCTCGACCCGAAACGTCGCCCATTTCCTTCTCTCCAGAGATGCTGCCTCACCTGCTGAGTTACTCCAGCATTTTGTGTCTACAACAAGGATACCCCACCACACTAGTCCCACCTGCCCACATTTGGCCCATATCCCTCTCAACTTGTCCTTTCCATGCTCCTGTCTAATTTTCTTCTAAACCTTGTGATAGCACCTGCCGCAACTACCTCCTCTGGCTGCTCGTTCCATACACCCACCACCCTCTCAGTGAAAGAGTTTCCCCTCATCTTCTCCTGCTCTCCTTAACCCAATGTCCTCTGGTTCTTGATCCAGAACAGTACACACAGGAACAGGCACTTTGGCCCATGCTATCTAGGCCGAACATGATGCATACTGAAACTAATCCTCGGTGGCAGCATCCTTCCATTCACTGCATTTTTTAGTTATACCACTTTCCAGGCTAACTCCAGAGATGCTGCCTGCCTACCCAGAGATGCTGCCTGACCCGCTGAGTTACACCAGCACTTTGCGTTCAGTGTAACAGATATTTCTGTTTCCTCTTGGCTCATCCTGACAATAGGTCTCTTGTATTTTTAGGAGAACTGCTTACTGCACGTCAATATATCCACTTACTGAACTGTACTGGTATGGTCTATCAGAGAGACCAAAGACAGCTGGTATTGTGGTATGGGTATGGTTTATTATTGTTGTGAGTACCAAGATACAATTAGTGCTCTTCAAGAAGATCACTGTTTTGATATGTGTGTCTGCTTACGATAAAGGTAAAACTAGCACATATTAGACGGTGAAAGATGGCTCCACACACACTCGTGTTGGGATCAAAGTCAGGAACTATTTATTTCCAAGTCAAAGGTCACTGACCTGATTTACATAATTATATGCGCGAATATGAGTACAGCTCATACGCATAAATTACATGGTGGTAGAACCCGGGTTCAATCCAGACTATGAGTACTGTCTCTACGGAGTTTGTATGTTCTCCCAGTGACCCTCGTGGGTTTTCTCCGGGTGCTCCGGTTTCCTCCCACACTCCAACGACGTACAGTTTTGTAGGTTAATTGGCTTTGGTAAAATGGAAGCATTGTCTCTCGTGGGTAGACAGTGCTGGTCGGCGCGGACTCGGTGGGCCGAAGGGCCTGGATCCGCGCTGTATCTCTAAACTAAACTAAACAAACACGAGCAGAGTCAAACCATACATACTCACAACAGTTAGTGCAAGGAGTGAAAGGAAACAGGAGGCATAATGTAGTGTTCCAGCTACAGAGAAAGTGTAGTTAGAAAAAGTGCAAGGGCAACAATAAAGTTGTTTAGTTTAGCGATACAGTGCGGAAACAGGCCCTTCGGTCCTCCAAGATCCCCGCACACTTAAGGGCCTGTCCCACTTGGTGATTTTTTTCGGCGACTGCCGGCGTCATATCAGTGTCGCCAAAAGATTTTGAATATTTCAAAAATCCAGCGGCGACCAAAAAACTGTTGCGACACTTGAACAAACACCACACGTCAATACGTCATCGCGCCGCTTCACGCTGCGTCACGCAACATCTCGCCGCAAATTTTTCAGTGACCTGATACGTCAGTCAATGATGCTGGCAGTCAGCGAAAAAATCACCAAGTGGGACAGGCCCTTAACACTATCCTACACACACTAGGGACCATTTACACTTACACCAAGCCAATTCAGCCTTCAAACCTGTACGTCTTTGGACTGTGGGAGGAAACCGAAGATCTCGGAGAAAAACCCACGTGGTCACGGGGAGAACGTACAGACTCCGTACAGACAGCGCCCGTAGTCGGGATCGAACCCGGGTCTCTGACGCTGTAAAGCAGCAACTCTACCGCTGCGCCACCGTGCCGCCCAGGTCTATCCACCCGGTCTATCGTGAGACCAGATCGCGGGCGTTTGCAAAAGCACGGGCTCCAAGCCTTCTTGGACTGAAGGTGAACAGGGGAACCAGTTCCACTGTTCCCATCCCTGTATTCATTTTGTTAACACACCTTCCCCAGCCAACAATGGACCATTGCGGGCTCCACCCTTCCTGAAGTTGATGGCCCTGATGTGGACTGGCCTTCTCTCACTTCCAGTTTAATTCCTACCTCTTCCATCTATCTGAAGAAAGGTTCCCACCCGAAACATCACCTATTCCTTAGTGGGAAAGGAAGGTGATGTGTCAGTCTGTAGGTGACTGACGAACCTTACATGGAAAAGCTTCGGGAATAAAAGCCTGGAGATCTACATCTCTCTACATCACTGTCTATATCTCTCGTTTCCCTCTCCCCTGACTTTCAGTCTGTAGAAGGGTCTCGACCCGAAATGCCACCTATTCCTTCTCTCCTGAGATGTTGCCTGTCCCAGCTGAGTTACTCCAGCTTTTTGCATCCATCTTCGGTGCATAAACCAGCATCCGCAGTTCCTTCCTACGATTAAATTCTGTTGCCATCTTTCACAGTCTCCCAAACACTTTGCAAACATGTGTAACCGGAAAACAGTACACCAAAGTGTCCGAGATTAATCCTCTTATTAAAGAGAAATATGACTTCTATATTAAGCCATGCTGAGCAAAATGCTTTAAAGCCAGTTAAGTGCTGTTTGATGTGGAGTCCGTGATTTATACCGGGGAATTGTCCCTCTCGAGGCAACGTGATAGTGGCGAGCGTTTGGCCAACGGTGCATGTGGGACCATGAACTGCCATAGAGATATTAACTGCACAGAAGCAGGCCCTTCAGCCCATTGGCGAGGCCAGCAGCACAATCAAGGGCGAGTCGCACCCTGGTCACTCCCTCAGGCACGAGGTACACAAGTGTGAAAACGCACACCTCCAGATTCAGGGACAGTTTCTTCCCAGCTGTTGTCAGGCAACTGAATCATCCTACCACAACCAGAGAGCAGCGCTGAACTACTATCTACCTCATTGGAGACCCTCGGACTATCCTTGATCGGACTTTGCTGGCTTAAAGGGGCTGTCCCACTGTTAGAGCTAATTTAAGAGCTCTCCCGAGTTTAAAAAAAATCTGACTCACGGTAAGCACGTAGAATGTACGTAGCGGGTACGTCAGAGCTCGGGGACGTCTCTTAGCGGCTCATAACGCTAACGGCAGTTACTCGGGAAACGGGGTAAGCTCGTGAAGATTTTTCAACATGTTGAAAAATGTCCACGAGAGCCCCGAGTGCCTACGGGCGGCTATTACCGTGATTCTCCGAGTTCGAATCAGGGGTAACTCGGGAGAGCTCTTGGAATGAACTCGTACCGTGGGACAGCCTCATTGCCTTGCACTCAACGTTATTCCCTCATGGTGTACCTGTACACTGTGAATGGCTCGGTTGTAATCATGCATTGTTTTAGCACGCAACAGAAACGTTTCACTGTACCTCAGTACACGTGACAATAAACTACACCATAAACGCTAGCTGTCAACAGCAGGCCTCGTACAGAAAGCGGAATTGTGCAGAAAAATGAAAGGAGATTGAAGTGGGAATCGGAAAATAAAAAGATGTTGCCCAGATACTCACTACAATGAAAGTCCAGAGTAACAGGATAATAACCTTACAAGTGCTTTGAAAATGAAGTGATGATTTAGTAACACAACATCAGCAGAGGCCAGGGGGATTGTACACTCATTGCCTGCGACAGGTAATCAATAGCCCTGTCTCAGATGGCCAACAAATATTGAATTTGTTCCGTGAAAAAGCATTCGGGAAAAACTGCCACCTTCAATTGCTCCTGCACTGTTTAATCTCCTGGCAGAGGTTGGGTCTGACTTCAGCAGCGGTCTGTGGGCCGCACGGTGGCGCGGCGCTGGAGTTGCTGCCTCACAGCGCCAGAGACCCGGGTTCGATCCCGACTACGGGCGCTGTCTGTACGGAGTTTGTACGTTCTCCCCGTGACCTGCGTGGGTTTTCTCCGAGATCTTCCGATTCCTCCCACACTCCAAAGGTGTACAGGTTTGTAGATTAATTGCCTTGGTGTAAATGTAAATATAAATGTATACCTAGTGTGTGTAGGATAGTGTTAGTGTGGGGGGATCGCTGGTCGGCACGGACCCAGTGGGCTGAAGGGCCTGTTTCCGTGCTGTATCTCTAAACTAAACTAAAACTAAAGTGGGAAGCAGATACAACCTTGGGAGTCGGGTCTGTTGTAAGGATAATGTTTCCTCCCCCCCTTTGCATTCCCCCCACCATTTCATCTTCCCTCCAACACCCTTTCTCCTCCCACCCATTTCCTTGCCACTTCCACCCGACTCTATTTTGCTTCATAGACTCATAGTCGCAGGTTTGCACAGAATGAAGACAGGCCCTTCGGCTCAACTTGCCCACGCCAACCGAGGTAGAATTATACATCGGCGAGACCAAACGCAGACTGGGCGATCGCTTTGCGGAACACCTGCTCGCCTGAACTAACCTGACCTCCCGGTTGCCAAACACTTTAATTCTCCTTCCCATTCCCACACTGACCTTTCTGTCCTGGGCCTCCTCCATTGTCAGAGTGAGGCTAAATGCAAATTGGAGGAACAGCATCTCTTATTTCGCTTGGGCAGCTTACAGCCCAGTGGTGAGAATATTGATTTCTCTCACTTCAGGTAGGCCCCGACATTCCCTCTCTCTCTATCCCTCCCCCACCCAAGTCGCACCAGCTTCTCGTTTTCACCCAACAAACAGCTAGCAATGGCCTGTTTCCTTTATCATCGTCACATTTTTGCACATCTTTCATTCATTGTTCTTTATCTCTCCACATCACCGTCTATATCTCTCGTTTCCCTAATCCCTAACCAGTCTGAAGAAGGGTCTCGACCCGAAACGTCACCCAATCCTTCTCTCCAGAGATGCTGCCTGTCCCGCTGAGTTACTCCAGCATTTTGTGTCTATTTTAGGATTATGCTATAACAGAATCATACATTATGGGAACAGGCCCTTCGGCCCAACCTGCCTGTGTCGACCAAGATATAATCACAGTACAATAGTGTGATAGAGCCATACAGTGCATTCAGAAAGTATTCAGACCCCTTCACTTTTTTCACATTCTGTTACATTACAGCCTTAATCTAAAATGGATTAAATTCATTTTTTTTATCATCAATCTACACACAATACCCTATAATAAAAAAGCAAAAACAGGTGTTTAGAAATTTTTGCAAAGTAATAAAAAGGAAATAACTGAAATATCACATTAACATAAGTATTCAGACCCTTTGCTATGACATTCAAAATTGAGCTTAGGTTCATCCTGTTTCCATTGATTATCCTTGAGATGTGTCTACAACTTGATTGGAGTCCACCAGTGGTAAATTAAATTGATTGGACATGATTTGGAAAGGCACACACCTGTCTACATAAGGTCCCACAGTTGACAGTGCATGTCAGAGCAAAAACCAAGCCATGAAGACGAAGGAATTGTCCGTAGACCTCCGAGACAGGATTGTGTCGAGACACAGATCTGGGGAAGGGTATAGAACAATTTCTGCAGCATTGCAGGTCCCGAAGAGCACAGTGGCCTCCATCATTATAAAATGGAAGAACTTTGGAACCACCAGGACTCTTCACAGAGCTGGCCGCCCGGCCAAACTGAGCAATCGGGGGAGAAGGGCCTTGGTCAGGGAGGTGACCAAGAACCCGATGGTCACTCTGACAGAGCTCCAGAGTTCCTCTGTGGAGATGGGAGAACCTTCCAGAAGGACAACTATATCTGCAGCACTCCACCAATCAGGCCTTTATGGTAGAGTGGCCAGACGGAAGCCACTCCTCAGTAAAAGGCACATGACAGCCCGCTTGGAGTTTGCCAAAAGGCACCTAAACAAGATTCTCTGGTCTAAAGAAACCAAGATTGAACTCTTTGGCCTGAATGCCAAGCGTCATGTCTGGAGGAAACCAGGCACTGCTCATCACCTGGCCAATACCATACCTACGGTGAAGCATGGTGGTGGCAGCATCATGCTGTGGGGATGTTTTTCAGCGCAGGAACTGGGAGACTAGTCAGGATCGAGGGAAAGATGGACGGAGCAAAGTACAGAGAGATCCTTGATGAAAACCTGCTCCAGAGCGTTCTGGACCTCAGACTGGGGCGGAGGTTCACCTTCCAACAGGACAACGACCCTAAGCACACAGCCAAGACAACGCAGGAGTGGCTTCGTGACAAGTCTGTGAATGTCCTTGAGTGGCCCAGCCAGAGCCCGGACTTGAACCCGATCGAACATCTCTGGAGGGAGCTGAAAATAGCTGTGCATCGACGCTCCCCATCCAACCTGACAGAGCTTGAGAGAATCTGCAGAGAAGAATTGGAGAAATTACCCCAATACAGGTGTGCCAAGCTTGTAGTGTCATACATAAGAAGACTTGAGGCTGCAATCGCTGCCAAAGGTGCCTCAACAAAGTACTGAGTAAAGGGTCTGAATACTTATGTAAATGTGATATTTCAGTTATTTCCTTTTAATTACTTTGCAAAAATTTCTAAACCTGTTTTTTCTTTTTTATTATGGGGTATTATGTGTAGATTGATGATAAAAAATGAATTTAATTGATTGTAGAATAAGGCTGTAACGTGACAAAATGTGGAAAAAGTGAAGGGGTCTGAATACTTTCTGAATGCACTGTAGATCATGGAAACAGGCCCTTAGGCCCAACTTGCCCATGGTGATCAACATGCTCCATCTACACTAGTTCCACCTGCCCGTATTTGGCCCGTCTCCCTCTAAACCGTTCCTATCCTTGTACCTGTCCAAATGCCTTTTAAATGTTTACATTAGTTTAGCTTAGTTTAGTTTGGTTTCCTATTGTCACGTGTACCGAGGTGCAGTGAACAACTTTTTATTGCGTGCTTTCCAGTCAGAGAACAGACCATCCATGATCACAATCCTCATATGAAAGATAAAGGGTACAACACAGAATGCAAATATATAACATTGCAGGCTGAGAAAGTCCGATTAAAGACTCCAACGAGGTAGTTGGGAGGGCAGGCTTGCTCTCTAGCTGAAGAGAGGCCACTCAGTTCATAATGTCATGCGATAGGAGCAGAATTAGGCCATTCGGCCCATCAAATCAACTCCGCCATTCAACCATGGCAGTTCTGTCTTTCCATCCTAACCCCATTCTCCCCCCCTTCTCCCCATAATCCCAGGCATCCGTATTAATCAAAAATCTATCTATCTCCGCCTTAAATATATCCACTGATTAATTAGTTTCCTGGAATAATTCGTTCCTCATCGGATTCCATACCTGCACTGTTTGGTCCCCATCCCATCGCCACTCTTGGTTGCTGTCTTCACACATCTGCCAGGTTAATTACACTCATAGTGTCAGAGTCATACAGTGTGGAAACAGGCCCTTCGGCCCAACTTGCCCACACCCACCAACATGTTCCACCTGCCTGCTTTTCACCCATATCCCACTAAACCTGCCCTATCCCTGTACCTGGCTAAATATCTCCTAAACATCGGTTTAGTACCTGCATCATCTACCTGCTCCAGCATCTCGTTCAATGCGTCCACCACCCTTTATGTAAAAAAAAAAGTTACCCCTTAGGTTTCTATTAAATCTTCCCCCCCCCCCCCCCCCCCCCCCCCCCCCCCCCCCCCCCCCCCCCCCCCCCCCCCACCCCCTCACCTTAAACCTATGTCCTATAGTTCTCGATCGCTGGGCTAGAGACTCTGTGCGTCCACCCGATCTATGATTTTGTACACCTCTATCAGATCACCCTTCATCCTCCTGCACTCACAGGAAGAAAGCCCCAACCTGCCCAACCTTCCCCTATAGCTCAGTCCCTCAAGTCCTGGCAACATCCTCGTAAATCTCCTCTGCGCTCTTTAAACTGTGGCGATACGACGCGGAAACAGGCCCTTCAGCCCACCGAGCCCGCACAGCCCAGCGGTCACCCCGTACACTAGCACGACCCTACGCACCAAGGACAAATACACTTTTACCAAAGCCAATTAACCTACAAGTCTGCACCTCTTTCACATGTGGGAGGGAACCGGAGCACTCGTGTATAAAATCATGAGAGGAATAGATCGGGGTAGACGCACAGAGTCTCTTACCCAGAGCAGGTGAATCGAGGACCAGAGGGCATAGGTTTAAGGTGAAGGGGAAAAGATTTAATAGGAATCTGAGGGGTAATTTATTCGTACAAATGGAGCAGGTAGATGATCTCCCGATAGCTCAGTCCCTCGAGTTCTGGCAACATTCTCACAAATCTTCTCTGAACCCTTTCCAGCTAGAAAATACCTTTCCTATTACACAGTGCCCAAACCGGAACACAATACTCTAAATGTGGCCTCACCAACGTCATATATAACTGGAATGTGACCTCCCAACATCTCTCCTCTGTAAATTAGTGTGATTAGCATCCCTAGTGTGTGGGGAGTGGATGATAAAATGGGACAACGTAGAACAAACAGCTAACAATGGCCTCATCATTATTATTTTTGCATATCTTTCATTCATTGTTCTTTTTCTCTCCACATCACCGTCTGTATCTCTTATTTCTCTTATCCCCAATCAGTGTGAAGAAGGGTCTCGACCCGAAACGTCACCCATTCCTTCTCGCCAGAGATGCTTCCCGTCCCGCTGAGTTACTCCAGCTTTTTTTGTGTCTATCTTTGGATTTAACCAGCATCTGCGGTTCCTTGGTAGACACAAAATGCTGGAGGAACTCAGCGGGTGAGGCCGCATCTCTGGAGAGAAGGAATTGGCGACGTTTCGGGTCGAGACCCTTTCTTCATCTGCAGTTCTTTCTTAAACATCTGCAGTTGCAACATAGACCTAGTGCGCACGGGTGATAGCATGGACTCGGGGGGACGAAGGGCCAGTTTCCACGCTGTATCTCTAAACCAAACTATGCTGGAATTGCCTATCATCTCGCGTTTGCTTCCTATCTTTCCGATCAATGAGGAAAATCCTTCTGAATGTTAGGGGCACTCGACGTTTAGGTATTTATTGCCTCGGCACTAGAGCCGCATTCTTCAGCAGGGTATTAAATGCGATCCTGTTGGCTCCTGCACAAATCTACGCTGTGATCTGCAGCGAATGCACTTTGTACTCTCCATTCCATCTGTGAAGCTACATTGATCACTGACGCCGTTCTCAGCGGGGAGGTTAACAGGTCTGGTGTAGCGCGGATCAAAAGATTAGCAGTGGGAAAGAAACGGGCACATAAATACAATCCAGAGGATTTGAAACAGCAAAGGCACCAGGGAGCTAGAAAACCAGCATATATCGGAATCAAAAGAGGGAGCAAATGCTGGTTTACTAAAACGTCACCTATCCATGTTCCCCACAGATGCTGCCTGACCCGCTGAGTTACTCCAGCACTCTGTGAAACGTCACCTATCCATGTTCTCCACAGATGCTGCCTGACCCGCTGAGTTACTCCAGCACTCTGTGAAACGTCACCTATCCATGTTCTCCACAGATGCTGCCTGACCCGCTGAGTTACTCCAGCACTCTGTGAAACGTCACCTATCCATGTTCTCCACAGATGCTGCCTGACCCGCTGAGTTACTCCAGCACTCTGTGAAACGTCACCTATCCATGTTCCCCACAGATGCTGCCTGACCCGCTGAGTTACTCCAGCACTCTGTGAAACGTCACCTATCCATGTTCCCCACAGATGCTGCCTGACCCACTGAGTTACTCCAGCACTCTGTGAAACGTCACCTATCCATGTTCTCCACAGATGCTGCCTGACCCGCTGAGTTACTCCAGCACTCTGTGAAACGTCACCTATCCATGTTCCCCACAGATGCTGCCTGACCCGCTGAGTTACTCCAGTACTTTGCACCATCCTCTGTAAACCACCATCTTCAGTTCCTTGGAAAGACAGAAAATGCTGGAGTCACTCAGCGGGACAGGCAGCATCTCTGAAGAGAAGGAACGGGTGACATTCCGGGTCGAGTCTGGAGGAGGGTTGAGACCCGAAACGTCACCCACTCCTTCTCTCCAGAGATGCTGCCTGTCCCGCTGAGTGACTCCAGCATTTTGTGTCTGTCTTCGGTTTAAAGCAGCACCTGCAGTTCCTTCCTACACACCTTCAGTTCCTTGATCCATTGGGTCCATATCCATTGCTCTCTGAATGTGGCCAGGTTCACCACCGATCTTCCGGCAACTGATGGTCCGGCAACTCCTTTAATCCAGACTAAATTACGAGAGTGCGCTTGAAATTCCTCCTCCTCCCCTCACCCCCACCCCTCCCCACCCCTCTCCCCCCCCCGCTTGGAGAAGGCTCCCCAAAAATGTGGCGTCTAGGCCGGGTCAGGCGGCCGATCTCGACCTCGTTGGGACTTCCACGGGCGATCGACGGGTTGAATTTTCTCCCTGTAGTCGGGGCTCGGCTCTGGAACTCCAGCCCGGTTGGAGCCGGCAGATCCGTTACCATAGTCGCATTCCACGTAGAACGTACAAACTCCATATGGTCAGGATCGAACCCGTGACTCTGGCGCAGTGAGGCAGCCTCTCTACCACTGCGCCACCGTGCCGCTCCCTTGAGTTGGATTTGATTGTTATCATGTGTAGTATCATCTGATCTGTTTGGTTAGCTTGCAGAACAGAACTTTTCACTGTACCTCAGTACATTTATAGCCCCCCCCCCTTCGTTCATGGCTGACCATGGGTGTCTCCAGTGTTGGAGGACGCCTGTGAGTGCCCTTGTTTAACGTGGGGAGACTGGTGCACAGACAGCCACCCCACGGTCCTTGACAGATCTGGGTCAGGATCCAGTGGCATGGAGTCCAAGACGACCGGAGACCCTTTTCTGCCGCAGCCTTCATCCGCCTTCCCAGCCGTTGTGACACTCCACTAAGGTCAGCCATCGTCCTCCGCCTGTTCCCCCGTTGAGATAATGATAATGAGATAATGATAATGAGATAATGATAATAATGAATTAATACGTTTATTGACCAAGTATTCACATACAAGGAATTTGCCTTGGTGCTCCGCCCGCAAGTGAAACATAACATACAGTGACAGTTAGGAATGACACATAAAACGTTAAACATTAATAATAAAACATTATCGATTAAACATGTGAAGTAAATAAAATACCAGAGCAAAAAAAAAGGAGGCTACAGATTTTTGGTTATTGAGTAGAGCTACTATTTGTAGCAAAAAAGCAGTTTTTATGTCTGGCTGTGGCAGCTTTGATTGGCCGGACAGCATTGACAGTTGAGGTCAGTGCACATGACAGTAATAAAGCTACATATAACCTTAAACCTGCACGCCTTTGGGATGTGGGATGTGGGAGGAAACCGGAGCACCTAGCGAAAATGTTCAAGAAGGAACTGCAGATGCTGGAAAATCGAAGGTAGACTAAAGTGCTGGAGAAACTCAGCGGGAGTGGGTGCGGCAGCATCTATGGAGTGAAGGAAATGGGCAACGTTTCGGGTTGAAACCCTTCTTCAATGAAGAAGTGTTTCGGGCCGAAACGTCGCCTATTTCCTTCGCTCCATAGATGCTGCCGCACCCGCTGAGTTTCTCCAGCACTTTTGTCTACCCCCCTAGAGAAAATCCCTGCCTAAGGTCATTTGTGGTCGGTTTTGATTAGTCCTGCTCTTTTCTTGTCGCCTGCTCTTCACCACACCAACACCCCAAACCCCCCCCCCCCCCCCCCCCCCCCTCTGATATGATACGATAGAACTTTATTTATCCCAGGAGGGAAATTGATCTGCGAACAGTCATAAAACACAAAATTACATGAAACATGAAATTAAAGTGACGAGTGGGAAGGATTGGGGTGATGCAAAGATTGGAGAGGGGGGGTGAGTGAGTTCATCTTTTTGTGACAAAGATGTCGGCTTGGACTTGCAGTAGCTCCCAGTGTGACCGGGCGATGAACTCGGTTTGTTAAGATGCTCAGTTATTTTGTAATAGGAGCAGAATTAGGCCATTTGGCCCATCAAACTTCTGCTCCGCCATTCAAGCATAGCTGATCCATCTCTCGCTTCCAACCCCATTCTTCTGCCTTCTTCCCATAACCCCTGACACCCATACTAATCAGGAATCTACACTATCTATCTCTGCCTTAAATACATCCTCTGACGGCCTCCACAGCCTCCTGTGGCAAAGAATTCCACAGATTCACCACCCTCTCCTCATCTCCTTCCTAAAGGAACGACCTTTAATTCTGAGGCTGTGACCTCTAGTCCTAGACTCTCCCACTGGTGGAAACATCCTCTCCGCATCCACTCATTCCAGGCCTTTCACTATTCTGTACGTTTCAATGAGGACGCATTTGATCAGCCCCAGCAGAAGGCAGCTCAAGCAGCGAGGAGCTCCTTCACGAGTCTTTGCCAGGGTCGGCTAATTATGGCATCCTTTCAGAAGCGGCTGACTTTTCGCCCGACAATTATCCGGCTCTCCGTCAGGCCGACGTACTCCTGATGGCGAGAAACCAAAGCGAAAACAGAAAATGCTTGGAGCGCTCGTTAGGCCCGGTTGTGCAGTCAAGTCAAATGTCATTAACTGCCAAGCTCACGGAATATACTTCAAAAGAACAGCTTCAAAAGAGGGCTGATAGGACAATTTTAGAGGAAAAAGATGAGGGGAAGCATTTTAGTTCAGTTGGTGTCGTTTAGTTTCGAGATAGAGTACAGAGGAGATTTACTAGAATGTTGCCTAGGTTCCAGCAACTATGTTACAGAGAAAGGTTGAACAAGTTAGGTCTTTATTCTTTGGAGCGCAGAAGGTTAAGGGGGGACTTGATTGAGGTCTTTAAAATGATGAAAGGGATAGACTGAGTTGACGTGGATAAGCTTTTCCCATTGAGGGTAGGGAAGATTCAAACAAGAGGGCATGACATGAGAATTAAGGGACAGAAGTTTAGGGGTAACATGAGGGGGAACTTCTTTACTCAGAGGGTGGTGGCTGTGTGGAATGAGCTTCCAGCAGAAGTGGTGGAGGCAGGATCGATTTTAACATTTAAAAGTAAAGTGGATAGGTATATGGACAGGAAGGGAATGGAGGGGTATGGTCTGAGTGCAGGTAGATGGGACTAGGGGAAAACAAATGGTCGGCACGGACTGGAAGGGCCGAGAGGGCCTGTTTCCGTGCTGTAATTGTTATATGGTTATATATGATTATAAAGCACAGAAACAGGCCCTTCGGCCCATCGGGCCCACACCGACCAACGATCCCCGTACACTAGCGCTATCCTACAGACGAGCGACCATTTACCATTTTACTGAAGCCAATTAACCTACAAAACCCACACGTCTTTGGAGTGTGGGAGGGAACCGGAGCACCCGGAGGAAACTCACGCAGGTCGGGGGGAGAACGTACAAACTCTGCACAGACAGCGCCCATAGTCGGGATCGAACCTGGCGATGCCAGGCAGCAACTCTACCGCTGCGCCCCTAGTACACCAGTCCGACACATATTCCACAATATACTCTCAACATTTCAGTCAACTCGCCCCAGATCCTACCAGACAGGAACAACGGAAATAGGCACTTCGGCCCACAGTGCCCATGTCAACCCTTGATTTGTACTGGTGTCGGGGCGTATGGGGAGAAGGCAGGAGAATATGTTTGAGAGGGAGAGATAGATCAGCCATGATTGAATGGCGGAGTAGACTCGATGGGCCAAATGGCCTACTCCTGCTCCTCTCACTTATGACCTTGTGAACCCTCAATCACCCATTTGCACCAACCCTACACAAAATTCCTCGTTATTTTCCCCACTTTTCAGTCACCTCCCCCTAGATTCTATGGCTTACCCCACACCAGGAGGCCCTTCAGCCCATCGGGTAAATGCTAACCCTCAATCACCCATTTACACCAATCGTAGACATATTCCATATTATTTTCTCCACGCTACAACCAATTCTCCACCCCCTCCCCCCTCTACCCTCCCCCCCCCCCCAACCCCCCTCCCCCCGATTCTACCACACACCGGGGCAAATATCGAGGGGGTAATCACCCAGCCGATTATACTATATCCTAGGAAGGTGAGAGGAAATTTGAGTACCCGGAGGAAACCGACGCAAGTTGGGATTAAAGCCCATGCCAAACATGATGCCACTGTAAACTAATCTCCGCATGCGATCCACATTCCTCCATTCACTGCATATCCGTTCACTTATTCAAAAGCCTCTTAAATGCCACTATCGTATCTGCCACCACCACCACCCCTGGCATGTTGGTTTCAACTGAAGATAGACACAAAAAGCTGGAGTAACTCAGCGGGACAGGCAGCATCTCCGGAGACAAGGAATGGGTGACGTTTCAGGTCGAGATCCTGACCTGCTGAAGACTGGTCTCGACCCGAAACGTCATCTATTCCTTTTCTCCAGAGATGCTGTCTGACCCGTTGAGTTACTCCAGCTTTTTGTGTCTGTCTATGGATAGGAGACTGTTCCTATCAGGACCCTTCCTCAGATTCAATATGGGTAGGTGACGTTTCATATCAGAAACCTTCTTATTTAAACTTTGCTTCACGTGCCTTGAAGCTATGCCCTCTAGACTTTGACATTTCCACTCTGGCAAAAGATTCTGGACTTCAACCCTATCTATATCTTCTGATTTTGAATGCAGTGTAGAATATTGGTTCCGTTAAGTAAACAAGGACGTTAATACACTGGAAGCCATTCAGAGTAGGTTTCATCTGATAACACCTACAATATTTTATGAGAAAATGTTGAACATGCTAGGCTTGAGAATGTGCAAACTCCACACTAGGGTTGCCAACCTTCTCACTCCCAAATAGGGGACTAAAGGTCAAAATACGGGACAAATTCCCGACGGCAATTCGTTGACCGACTCGGCCGTGGCTGGGTGAATGATGAGTTGGCCCGGGTGCTGGACTGCACACAGAGCCCAGCCGGCGGGCCAGCTGAGGAGTTTTGGCCCGGGCCGCGCGACGTCGCGCGCAAAGTCCGGCGCCCCGTCCAACTCATGAACCGATGATCGGCCATGAGAAGGAGGGGTGGTGGTGGTGTCGGCGGTAAGCGAAGGTCCGAAGGTCGGACAGCTGGCCGGGCTGCCGACCGACGGGGCCACGGGCGAGGCGCTGCTGCTGCTGCTGCACTCCATGGGCTGCACTACGTCGGGACGGGTGAGGCGGGGCCGGACGCGGCGCTCCGACCCGACAGTCCCCTCGACCCGAGTAGTAGCAGTCAAATACGGGACAAGGGCGGTCCCGTACGGGCCAAACCAATTTAGCCCAATATACGGGATGTCCCGGCTAATACGGGACAGTTGGCAACCCTATCCACACAGACAGCACCCAAAGTCAGGATCGAACTGGATCAATCTAGCTGCGCTAATGTACCTCCCCCAGTGCAGCCCAGTTCTGGTCGCCCCTTACAGGAAAGATGTGGAAGGTTTGGAGAGGGTGCAGACGAGGTTTATCTTGGACGCTGCCTGGATTAGAAACATAGAAACATAGAAATTAGGTGCAGGAGTAGGCCATTCAGCCCTTCGAGCCTGCACCGCCATTCAATATGATCATGGCTGATCATCCAACTCAGTATCCCGTACCTGCCTTCTCTCCATACCCCCTGATCCCCTTAGCCACAAGGGCCACATCCAACTCACTCTTAAATATAGCCAATGAACTGGCCTCAACTACCCTCTGTGGCAGAGAGTTCCAGAGACTCACCACTCTCTGTGTGAAAAAAGTCTTTCTCATCTCGGTCTTAAAGGATTTCCCCCTTATCCTTAAGCTGTGACCCCTTGTCCTGGACTTCCCCAACATCGGGAACAATCTTCCTGCATCTAGCCTGTCCAACCCCTTAAGAATTTTGTAAGTTTCTATAAGATCCCCTCTCAATCTCCTAAATTCCAGAGAGTATAAGCCGAGTCTATCCAGTCTTTCTTCATAAGACAGTCCTGACATCCCAGGAATCAGTCTGGTGAACCTTCTCTGCACTCCCTCTATGGCAATAATGTCCTTCCTCAGATTTGGAGACCAAAACTGTACGCAATACTCCAGGTGTGGTCTCACCAAGACCCTGTACAACTGAAGTAGAACCTCTCTGCTCCTGTACTCAAATCCTTTTGCTATGAAAGGGTTATTATAGGGTTTAAGCTATTAGAGGGTTTAAGCTGCAGAGTTGGACAGAATTTGATTGTTTTCTCTGGAACGGCAGAGGTTAAGGGAAAACCTGATAGAAGTATATAAACTGAATGGGACGCATTGATCGGCTAAACAGCCAGAACTTTTTTGGGTGGAAATATGCAACACCAGAGGCCATAGCTATACGGCGAGAGGGAAAAAGTTTAAAGGAGATGAGCGGGGCAAGGTTTTCTACTCAGAGGGGCATGGTGCTCACTGCCAGGGGGTGGTGGTGGAGGCAGGTTACTTTAGACTCCAGAGATACAGTGTGGAAACAGGCTCTTTGGCCCACCAGGTCCGCGCCGACCAGCGATCGCCCCGTACACTAGCGCTAGCCTACACACTCGGAACCATGTACAATTTCACAGAAGCCAATGAACCGACAAACCACTACACCTCTGGAATGCGGGAGGAACCCGGACCACCCAGAGAAAATCCACGTGGTCACAAGGAGAACGTGCAAACTCCGTAGGGACAGCGCGCGGGGTCAGGATCGAACTGGGGTCTCTGGCGCTGCGAGACAGCAACTCTACCGCTGCGCCCCAGCTATAATGGTGTTGAAGAGTTTTTTTAAATAGACACATGGAAGTGTGGGAAATAGAGGGGTGTGGATCGCGTGCCGGCAGATGAGATTAGTTTAACCTGGCATCATGCCTGGCATGGACAATGTGGGCCGAAGGGCCTGTTCCTGTGCTGTCCTGTTCTGTGTTCCATGTTCACAGGTGGATTAAGTTGTTTCTGAGCCCTGTCATCTTCTTCTTCTCCTTCGTGCGTGTGGCGCGCACAGCCTAAAGTTGTCGGACAACTTGTTCTATTTGATCTTCCGAGTTGATTGCATTAGTCGAAACACGGCGGACCACGTGAAGGTTGCAATCTCCCACCCCAGCCCTGTCATCAAGGCCTCGTCACCCTTTAATGCCCTGTGACGTTAAATGTATGTTACTGACTACTTCTCCTCGCCTGCTTCTAAATATACTCTTGGACGGAGGATTATTAAGATGATTTGCTAATTGGACGCACAGTGCAAAATTCTATTGCTGTTCAAGCAAAACCATGTTTCCAACAGTGTAGGCGAAGCTGTCATTTGAATTACAAGTTAATGGCCAGAATATGTTGTCCAATGTATTTCCCAGTTATCGCATTAATGCATCCCGTCTCACTCAAAGTCGTCTTGTTGACTCTCATTGCCTGTAACTCGTTTTCACCTAGCCCACAGCTAACAATGGCCTGTTTCCTTTATCATTGTCACTTTTTTGCATATCTTTCATTCATTTGTTCTATATCTCTCCACCTCACTGTGTAGATCTCTTGTTTCTCTCTCCCCTGACGCTCAGTCTGAAGAAGGGTCTCGACCCGAACGTCACGTATTCCATTTCTCCAGAGGTGTTGTCTGACCCGCTGAGGTTACTCCAGTACTTTGTGTCTATTTCCCAGTTCAGTTCGGTTTAGTTTATTGTTCAGTGTACCGAGGTACAGTGAACAGCTTGTGTTGCGTGCTATCCAGTCAGCGGAAAGACAATACATGATTACAATCGAGCCGTTTACAGTGTACAGATACATGATAAAGGGAATAACGTTTAGTGCAAGGCAAAGCCAGCAAAGTCCGATCAAAGATAGTCTTAGGGTCACCAACGAGGTAGATAGTAGTTCAGCGCTGCTCTCTGGTTGTGGTAGGATGATTCAGTTGCCTGATAACAGCCGGGAAGAAACTGTCCCTGAATCTGGAGGTGTGCGTTTTCACACTTCTGTGCCTTTTGCCCGATGGGAGAGGGGAGAAGAGGGAGTAACCAGGGTGCGACTGGTCCTTGATGATGCTGCTAGCCTTGCCGAGGCAGCGTGAGGTGCAGATGGAGTCAATGGAAGGGAGGTTGGTTTGTGTGATGGTCTGGGGTATAAAGGGATAAAGACCATGCGTAGGCAGACGGGACTAGGTTCAATTGACATGCTGGTCAGCATAGACCTCATGGGCTAAAGGTGCTTGTCCCTGAGCTCCACTGTCCTGTGGTCTGTGCTCTATGTTTTAAGTTCTCAGGAAAAAGTCTGGGAGGATTCCTGTTTAGTTTAGTTTAGTTTATTTAAGAGATACAGCGCGGAAACAGGCCCTTCGGCCCACCGAGTCCGCACCGACCAGCGATCCGCGCACACGAACACCATCCTACACACACAAGGGATAATTCACACAGCGGCATATCTTGGCCGTCGGAAGTGCCAGCCTTCTTCAGGGATGTCCAATTAGATGTGTGTGCAGGTTCACTGTTGCATACAGAGGCGGAACAAGAGGCGAGAGGAGTGAAGGGGAGCGCGAGAGAGTGGGGAGGGGTGGTGGGAGTGTTATGCCCCTGTCCCACTTAGGAAACCTGAACGGAAACCTCGGGAGACTTTGCGCCCCACCCAAGGTTTCCATGCGGTTCCCGGAGGTTTTTGTCCTCCGGCAACCACCTTCACCTAGCATCGCAACCGGCTTCGACTAAAAAAAAAATTACCGATTTTTAAAACGGAAACCACTTTCCACCATTAGGGAGACTGACAAAAACCTCTGGGAACCTCCTCCGGGAACCGCACGGAAACCTTGGGTGGGGCGCAAAGTCTCCAGAGGTCTCCCTTCAGGTTTCCTAAGTGGGACAGGGGGCATTATTGATCTGTTGTGGATTGTGTCAGGGGTAGGAATAGCCATTTGGTTTAGTTCAGTTTAGAGATACAACGCGGAAACAGGCCCTTCGGCCCACCGGGTCCGCGCCGACCAGCGATCCCCGCACATTAACACTATCCTACACCTACTAGGGACAATTTTTTACATTTACCAAGCCAATTAACCTACAAACCTGCACGTCTTTGGATTGTGGGATGAAACCGGAGATCTCAGAGAAAACCCACGGGGAGAACGTACAGACTCCGTACAGACAGCACCCGTGGTCAGGATGGAACCCGGGTCCCCGGCGCAGTAGGCAGCAACTCTACCCGCTGCGCCACCCTGCAGCCCCAAATGTTCCAATAGCCTTTTCCGAATCGAGTGCTCACAGCCATTCTTGGCATCATGTTGAATGAATCTTTGCTGAAGTTTGGATTCTGTGATTGTGAGGATCTCAGGGGAAATAGAGATGGATTATTAGCTCAGCACTCCTGGCTGAACATAGTTGTGACTACCTCAGCCTTATTTTTAATACTTGCATATCCAGACACTGCCATTTGATGGGGTGGGGGTGGGGGGGGGACAGGGATGTTCTTGAAGTCACCTCCCCCACCCCCACTATTATCTGTTTAACCATACACCATCAATCTGATATCAGCCCGTTCTGATCTGATGCTTGTGAGATTGTTTACCTCGATCCATTGCAAGCTGTTTTAGAGTTACAGTCACAGAGTTATAAAGCGTGCACACAGGCCATTCGGCCCAACTTGTCCATGCCGACCAACATGCCCCCTCAACACTAGCCCACCTACCTGCCACTGTCTGAAGAAGGGTCCCGACCCGAGACGTCACCCATCCTTTTTCTCCAGAGAATCTGCCTGACCCGCTGTGTTACTCCAGCACTTTGGTACAAATGTTACCTGTAATCTGAGATTACAATCAGATTTTAGACTTTCGACTTTTTAGAGACAGGAGGGACAATTCACCATTTTTTACCAAAGCCAATTAACCTACAAAGCTGCACGTTTTTGGAGTTTAGTTTAGAGATACAGCACGGAAACAGGCCCTTCGGCCCATCAAGTCCGCGCCGACCTGCGATCCCCGCACACTGACACTACCCGACACACACTAGTGGGAAATTTTACATTTATACCAAGCCAATTATCCTGCAAATCTGTACGTCGTTGGAGTGCGGGAGGAAACCAAAGATCGTGGAGAAAACGCACGCAGGTCACGGGGAGACCGGGCAAACTCCATACAGACAGCACCCGTAGTCGGGGTCGAACCCGGGTCTCTGGCGCTGTGAGGCAGCAACTCTACCGCTGTGTCACCAACTCTACGCTATGCGAACTCTACACTATGCGTCACCGAGAAACCCTTAACTACCCAGGTGGATTGTTGGAGCAGTCTAGAGAGGCCGAGCGGTTCGACGACTCCTCCTAATCGGTGTGGCTGGTGCAGAGGTTGAGAGAGGGATGTGATTCAGCAGACAATAAACCATAGCTTCGTGCGACTGAGGAGTGGGGAAGAACGACCTGATCCTGACCTCTCACAGAGTGCTGAATACAAACCTTCCTGCGGTGGGCAAGGCAGAATCCCGAGCTCTGCTTTATTAGAGGTACCTTGGTTGTTAAAACTTGCTGAAGAGGCCAGGTTGGGAATCCAAACAAAACTAATTAGCCTGCTGGAAATGGGCACAGTGCTGATGTGGCTGGCTGCATTAATTATGAGGACGCGGATGAATTATTAGCTTTGAATGTACCAGGATAAATCCTAATTTATTGCTCAAAGTATGCAGAGTTGCTCTTTCAGACATCAAAGCTACAGCATTTTGCTTGAAAAAAATCTTTAGAATGGCATTGTCAAGATGGAAAGGGCGCAGAGAAGATTTGCGAGGATGTTGCCAGGTCTAGTGGGTGTGAGCTATAGGGAGAGGTTGAGCAGGCTGGGACTCTATTCCCTGGAGCGCATGCGGATGAGGGTGTGATCTTATAGAAGTGTACAAAATCATGAGAGGAATAGATCGGGTAGACGTGTTAAAGTTCAATTTGCTTCAGCCAGATAACACCACACAAGTTAGTAATACAGTAACGTCTTTATGTCGCCAGGCGGGTGTGGGAGGACAGCTCTCACAGTATGTAACCACAGACTACAGTCCCCCTTTCTCCACGCACAGAGGTGATGTTCAATCAGATATATTTAGACCCTAATAATCAGCAATTCAGCAATGATTTATCATTCAGAGCTTTGTACAGCCTTGCCTTGTCCATACATGGTTAAAATGAGAGGATTGAAAGGTTCTTCCAATAGTGGAAAGGTTAGCCCATATGTGGTTATGCTGAAGGTGATATTTTTTGCAGCTTCAAGCACTCTTGTTATTTGACCTTGTTGATTAATTGTTTGTACATTGCAATCTGCGGAGCAGAGGGAAAGAACTGTTGTCCGAACTTCTTTCTGACTGTTTATATCATAGAGCAAAATATCAAGTGTTATTGTGCTGAAATCTCACTAGTGTAGTAGGAGAAAGGTTAGGCATAAATTTTCTAATTTCTAAATCTGCAGCAAAATCCATTTTGTAACTTCTAAATCTTAAACTCTTTCAGACGCACAGTGTCTCTTGACCAGAGGACATAGGTTCATGGTGAAGGGGAAAGGATATAATAGGAATAGTAATAATAATAATAATAATAATAATAATAATGCATTTTATTTATGGGCGCCTTTCAGAACACTCAAGGACACCTTACAGTTAAAACAAGCAAATTATCCGAGGGGTAACTTTTTCACACAGAGGGTGGTGGGTGTATGGAACAAGCTGCCAGAGGAGGTAGTTGAGGCTGGGACTATCCCAACGTTTAAGAAACAGTTAGACAGGTACATGGATAGGACAGGTTTGGAGGGGTATGGACCAGACGCGACTTGAGTCTGAAATCCATTTAGTCACATCCTTAGATGCCATTGGTGATAAATAACTATTTATAGATTTTGGTAAGTCTTCAATTGATCCCAGCACTTTATTAACACGGGACATGGAACAGTACAGCACAGGAACAGGCCGTTCGGCCCACAATCTCTGTACCGAACATGATGCCAAGTTAAACTAATCTTGCCTGCGTATGAACCATTCCATCCATTCCCTGCATATCCATGTGCTTATTTAAATGCCTCTCAAATACCTCCACAATCACCCATAGTCAGGATTGAACCCGGGTCTCTGGCGCTGTGAGGCAGCAACTCAACACGTTCTTCCAGCTGCGCTACTCTGCTGCCCGGGGTTTTATGAATTTGATTTTCTGGGAAGAGCTGGGCACTAATACGGACTGATCTATGTATAAAGTCATTTTAAAAATGGTAAAACTCCAGGACCGGATGGTATTGGATCAGAATTTTATAAAACATTCTATGATATGATAGCTCCACGTTTGAAGACACTTTATGAACACATTTATGCACAACAGAAGTTACCAGAAACATTAAATGAATCTATTATACCTAAATCAGATAAAAATCTGGATGATCCAGGGTCGTATAGAGCCATAGCTCTTTTAAATACTGATCAAAAAATATTAACCAAAATACTAGCACAAAGACTAAATACAGTGATTAATAAAGTAATTAATTCAGATCAAACAGGATTTATACCAAAACGATACTCCTCAAACAACCTGAGAAGATTATTCAATATTATATACTCGAAAAGAAACATCAATAAAGATTTATCAATTATTTCATTGGATGCAGAGAAAGTTTTTGATCAGATTGAATGGTCATATTTATTTTCGGTTATGGAAACTTTTCAGTTGGGAGAGAAGTTTATAACATGGGTTGAGCTACTAAATACCAAGCCAACAGCTAGAATATTAATAAATCAAATGTTAACAACTAAATTTAATTTATTCTATGGCTGTAGACAAGGTTGTCCTCTATCTCACACTACTGTTCGCACTGGCAATTGAACCATTAGCACAGCGCGTCAGATTACATCCTGAAATATACGGGCATGAAACCAAAGAAACTGATAATAAAATCTCTTTATACGCAGATGATGTATTACTTTATATTACAAAGCCGGAAATTAGTATTCCTAACTTATTAGATTTAATAACTCAATTTGGATTGATTTCAGGATATAGAATTAATTGGAATAAAAGTGAACATGCCAATAATGGGAAATAACTCACATATATTACAACAATATCCTTTTAAGATAGCAAATGAAAAATTCAAATATCTTGGAATTCATGTAACAAAAAGATATGATTCTTTGTTTAAATCTAATTTCCCATCCCTATTGAATAAACTACTTAAGAATATCCTATATTGGAAAACATTACCTATTTCAATGCTAGGTAGAATTAATGCGATAAAAATGATTTTTCTTCCGCAATTGTTATACCTGTTTCAACTGATCCCTATATATCTTCCTAAAAAATGTTTTAAGAAAGTGGACTCTATAGTTACCAACTTTATTTGGATTTATAAGAGCCATAGAATAAATAAAAAACATCTATGTAAATCAAAAATGAATGGAGGTTTTGCATTGCCTAATTTTATGTTTTATTATTGGGCAGTTAATATTAAAAATATGAACTTTTGGTTGGAAGCAGTAGATAAACAACCAAACTGGTTAAAAATGGAAAAGGAAGATTGTTCACCTTTCGAAATTAGCTCGATTTTATTTGCTAATACTAAAATACATTAAAAAAATTTATAGAGGAAATCCAATAATAGAAAGTGGCATACGTATTTGGAAACAATTAAAGAAAATATTAAAATTAGAAAGTATACCACAGGCTCTTCCCATTGTAAATAACATTACTTTTAAACCTTCAATGATGGATAAAGGTTTTTTTAAAATGGAAGAACTATGGAATAAATAAGATGGGTGATCTCTACAGGGAAAGTTTATTCCTTTCATTTCAGGAATTACAACAAAATTATGGATTACACTCAAAAGAGTACTTTAGATATTTACAAATTAGAGACTATGTTAAATCAAACACACAGGATTTTAGAAATAGAAAGACAGAAATTTTAGATGAATGTCTAAATAAACACCCGAATACAGAAAAATGTATATCATATATTTATAATATTTTACTGGAAAATGATTTACCAAAGTCAGAAATATATAGGCAAGCATGGGAAAATGAATTAGGACAAACAATTAGTGTAGAAGTATGGAATGAAAGTTTACAACATATACACCACTGCTCATTAAATGCCAGACACTCCCTGATACAATTTAAAGTTTTACATAGATTACACTTTTCAAAATCCAAATTGAACAGAATTTTTTCAAATGTTTCTGCTATATGTGATAAATGTAAGCATTTAGAAGCTAATCTAACGCATTCATTCACAAAATGTATAACAATTACTAATTTTTGGATAGAAATTTTTAAGATAATCTCGAAGGTAGTTAATGCAAATCTGACTCCAAACTCAAAATTAATCATATTAGGAATATTAGAAACGGATCAACTATGAACAACACAGCAAATATTTTTTATTGGTTATAGTTTAATAATTGGTAAAAAAACTAATACCAAGATTTTGGAAAGGTCCTACATGCCCCACAATCAAAATGTGGATTACAGAAATGTCGGAGACACTTCATCTGGAGAGACTAAGACTTGTCCTTTTGGACAAGCTAGATCAGTTCAGAGGAATATGGTCTCCATTTATTGAATACATAAAGGGTCAAGGAGGTCTGGTTCGAGGGCCTGACTGAAGCCTGAATGAAGGAATGGATGAAGGACTATATACAATAGACCACGAATATATCTCCAATGAAGAATATCTTGCTTGATACTCCACTCATTTTATCGATTTTCTATTTCTATTTTATTTCTTTTTATTATTTCTCTTTACTATTTTCTTTCTGTTATAAAATAATAAAAAGTATAGAAGTATAAATAAGAGTAACTGTAAACTTAAAAAATATTAAGAATGTATGTGACGAATGATATGTTTCTTATTTTTTGATTTTATGTTATTCCTTCTTAATATGTATTTACTTCCAATAAAAAATATTTTACAAAAAAATAAAATCAGCTCTAATGGGTGGGGTGGGAGATTGCAACCTTCACGTGGTCCTGTTTTGACAAATATATTTATATAATTGTATGGACACACCAGGCACGTGCCGTCAGGGTAGGCAAGGTAGGCACTGCCTACCCTGACTAAAATTATGAAATGATAATTAGTAAATATATATAGTAAAGGCAATGGAGAATTATGCCTATCTATGAGATCGATCTCTTAGTTAGGCATAATTCTCCATGCCTTTCTACCGCAGCGCTTGTAACTCGGGAAGCTCTGTGCAGCCCACGTGCCGTCAGCGCTGCCTGAAGTTGTCAATTTAAAGCGGGGCTGAAGGCAGCAGAATTCTGCCTTTGCAATACTGCCCATGCGCAGCAGCCTTCTGCGCATGCGCAGTGCGAGTTTCTTGGCGGGTTTTTCAAATATGGATTGTCATTATTTTAAGTGTTTGTCTTAGGAAACAAACAGTGAATAATGGAGTTCATGTACCAATAATGTGGTAAGTACATTTTTTGGTGCTTTATGTTTTTAAATACTGTATTTCCCGGGGTGGGGGGAGAGCTCCCTTCACAGTGTTTGGGGAGTCTTGTCCGGGGTAAAGTTGAGGGGAGGGCAGGAGCGTTGTGAAGGAGGGGGTCGGGGCCAGTAACCCACTTGCGATGCTCCGGGCACAGAGCCACCGCATTGTGGCCGGGGAGTGAATTAGCTCGGGTGGCTGCCGCAGCGTTCCGGGCACGGACAGCAGAACTGGCCGCCACTTCCGGTGAAGGAAGCAGATTGGGTGATAGCGAGCGGCCGCCGGAACCCGACAGCAGAACCGGCTGCCACTTCAGCGCCTTCTGCCGGCCCGCTTACCTCTGGCAGTGCTCTCCGTCTGAACACCTCTCACCTGCTACTCGCCAGCTTCACTCAAATCCTTAAATTCCCACAGCCGAGTAACCTCAATTGGTCCCCTGAGCTCGCTGTCGGAATTTAAGGATTTGCGGGAAGCCAGCCGGCGAGCGGCGGGAGAGAGATGTGCAGACGGAGGACACTGCCAGAGGTGAGCGGGGACCAGCAGAAGGGGCTGAAGTGGCGGCCGATTCTGCTCTCTGGTCGCGGCAGCCGCTCGCAGTCACCCGCGCTGCTTCCTTCCCCGGAAGTGGTGGCCAGTTCTGCTGTCCGTGCCCGGAGCGCTGCGGCAGCGGTGAGTGAGTCTGACATGATCTCCGACCTTCTCCTTCTTAACACTCCTGCCCTCCCCGCATCTTTAACCCCTGGCACAGACTCTGTACACGCTGTGAAAGGAACTCTCCCTCCAATTGGACCCTTGAATTAGTATTGTCACTCAATAAGATGACAACTGGTTCAACGTCCCGGTGTGCTCCCGTTTTTCCCACCATCTCTCCACCTGCCTTCATCCTCCGTCCCCCACCCATTCAGTAATTAAAAAAATGAAGGAGATTTAGAAGCCTTGGGAAAATTGAATTGTTACTTATTTTTATTTTTTACGGAGAGAACAATCTGCGCACGCGCGGTTTAAGATTTTTTTTTAAAAGCCGACTGACTGCCTACCTTGAGTAATTACTCACAGCACATGCATGGGACACACTGATATGATCTGTTCTGTATATTCTGTTGTGCTGCAGCAAGCAAGAATTTCATTGTCCTATCTGGTCCATATGACAATAAACTCTCTTGACTTGACTTGACTGCAATCAACCCGGCGTGCACAAGCAGAAGATCAAATAGAACAAGTTGTCTTACAACTTTCGGCTGTGCACGCCCTACTCAAGAAGAAGAGGAGCTCTAATGGACTTCATGTTCATAAGTGATAGGAGCAGAATTAGGCCATTCAGCCCATCAAGTCTACTCCACCATTCTATCATGGCTGATCTATCTTTCCCTCTTGGGCCTATTTTTCCAGTTCTATCTGAACTCGTTGAATCAGCTGTAAATGCACTGGCGCTGACTCATATATTTTGGTGTAAATGCAAATTGTCCCTATTGACCCTAATTGTCCCGAGTGTTAAAGTGCGGGGATCGCTGGTCGGTGCGGAATCGATGGGCCGAAGGGCCTGTTTACACGCTGTATCCTTCTAAGGGCGGCACGGTGGCGCAGCGGCAGAGTTGCTGTCTTGCAGCGCCGGCGACCAGGGTTCGATCCCGACTACGGGTGCCGTCTGTGCGGAGTTTGCACGTGCTCCCCGCGACCTGCGCGGGTTTTCTCCGAGATCTTCGGTTTCCTCCCGCACTCCAAAGACGTGCAGGTTTGTAGGTGAAATGGCTTGGTGTAGGTGTAAGGAAATTTGTCCCCAGTGTGTGTAGGATCGTGCTAAAGCACGGGTTGATCGCAGGCAGGTGGGACTAGTGTAGCACAGCACTAGAGCTACTGCCTTGCAGCGCCAGAGACCTGGGTTCCATCCGGACTATGGGTGCCGAAATTCACCGGTCAGCACCGGCTACAACCTATGGAGTTTGTATGTTTTACCCCCGTGACCCGCGTTGGTTTTCTCCGAGATCTTCGGTTTCCTCCCACACGCCAAAGACGTACAGGTTTGTAGGTTAATTGGCTTGGTGTGAGTGTAAATTGTCCCTAGTGTGTTTGGGGATAGTGTCAGTGTGCAGGGATCGCTGGTCGGCACGGACCCGGTGGGCCGAAGGGCCTGTTCCCACGCTGTATAACTCAATGACTCGACGACTCTAACCTTGAAGGCTAATGCAATGCATATTTGTCAGATTTCACGTCCCTTTATTTCCAGCTCCTCGTGACATTGAGAATGTGAAAATAAAGAAAAAAAAACACTTGGGAAGGGTAGCGCTGGTATGGAACAAAGTGAGAAATTTCATAATCTTGCTTGCTGGTACCCTGCTGATTGGAGAGAAGGAAGCTGGGGAAATCATTGCCGAATCCGCTCGAGATGCGAGTCTACCCTGTGGTTGGAAGCTGCCTCAGATCACCGCATGGGAGAAGAATTATCATCACACAGCGGCAAATCTTGGCCGTCGGAAGCGCCAGCCTGCTTCAGGGATGTCCAATTAGATGTGCGTGCAGGTTCACTGTTGCATACAGAGGCGGGACGAGAGGCGAGAGGAGTGAAGGGGAGAGCGAGAGGGAGGGGGGGGGGGGGGGGGCGGGGCTGGAAGTGTCACTGCTCTGTTGTGGATTGTGTCAGGGGAAGGGATAGACTTTTGGTTTAGTTTAGTTTCGAGGTGCAGCGCGAAAACAGGCCCTTCGGCCAACCGATTCCTCCCTGACCAGCGACCCCCGCACACTAATCATAATCATACTTTATTAGCCAAGTATGTTTTGCAACATACGAGGAATTTGATTTGCCAAGTCAGTTATACCAATAAATAGCAACAGAACACACAAAACATATTTTAACATGAACATCCACCACAGTGACTCCTCCACATTCCTCACTGTGATGGAAGGCCAAAAAAAGTTCAATCTCTTCCCTTCTTTATTCTCCCGCAGTCGGGGGCCTCTAACCTTCCGTTGACGGTACGATCTCACTCCCGTAGCCGGCGGCGGGCCTCCTCGTCGGGGCGATCAAGCTCCTGCATTGTGGGGAATTCTCAGCTCCCCCGCGCCGGGCGATCTACCCCGGGTCGGGGCTGGCCGAACGTCGTGCGGCTTTTGGAGCTTCCCGACATCGGTCTCTACCCGAGACTGCGAGCTCCTCGATGATAAAGTCCGCAGGCCGCGGTTGGAGCGTCGATCCCAGGCAATGGATCAGCTCCGATGGTAAGTTCACGTCCCCGCGGTGGGGCTCAAAGTCAGTCCTGAGCGAGGCCTCCAGCTCCACGATGTTAGGCCGCAGGGCGACCAGAGATACGACCCGGAAAACTATCGCATCTCCGGCAAGGTAAGAGACTGAAATAAAGTTTCCCCGACCCCCCCCTCCCCCACCCTCCACATAAAACAAACCAGAGAACATTAAAACAAACCTTTAAAACACACTAAAAATAACAAAAAAAGACACTAACAATATCCTACACCCACTCGGGGCAATTTACATTTACCAAGCCAATCAAACCTACAAACCTGCACGTCTTTGGAGTGTGGGAGGTAACCGAAGATCTTGGAGAAAACTCACGCAGGTCACGGGGAGAACGTACAAACTCCGTACAGACAGCACCCGTAGTCGAGACGGAACCCGGGTCTCTGGCGCTGTGAGGCAGCAACTCTACCGCTGCGCCACCGTGCCGCCCATTTCTAGCGCTTCATTTTTAATTCCCAGTGATCGTAACTCACAATTCCAACATTTTATCTCCTTCTCCCGTTTCATCGAGAGCCTGGTATAAACTGCGCAGGGAGTTTTATGTCAATCGGGCAAAGTTTGGAGGAGATATGTGGCTCGCGTTTTTCTTTAACACAGGGGTTGGCGGGTGCCTGGAACACACAGCCAGAGGGCAGTGGTGGAGGCCGATACAAGGGTGGTATTTAAGAGACTCTTACATGTTGGAAGGAACTGCTGGTTTAAACTGAAGATAGACACCAAAAGCTGGAGTAACTCAGCGGGACGGGCAGCACCTCTGGAGAGAAGGAATGGGTGACGTTTCGTGCCGAGACCCTTCTTCAGACTGAGAGCCACAGGAAAGGGAAACGAGAGATAGAGACGATGATGTAGAGAGATAAAGAACAATGAAGGAATGAAAGTCACGGGAAAGGGATGCCTACCTGACCTCCCGGTTGCCAAACACTTTAATTCTCCTTCCCATTCCCACACTGACCTTTCTGGCCTGGGCCTCCTCCATTGTCAGTGGGGTTAAACGCAAATTGGAGGAACAGCACCTCATATTTCGCTTGGGCAGATGGTATGATCTAGATTTCTCTAACTTCAAGTAACCCTTGCATTCCCTCTCTCTCCATCCCTCCCCCACCCAACTTGCACCAGCTTCTCGTTTTCACCCAACAAACAGCCAGAAATAGCCGGTTTCCTTTGTCATTGTTGCTTTTTTCCATATCTTTAATTCATTGTTCTTTATCTCTCTACATCACCATCAACCGTCATCCTCCTGTGCTTCAAGGTTTCCAGTGACTCCAACTCTCCCGCTTTCGGCGGGAGATCGCCCGCTGAAAGGCCATTTTCGCAAAATCTCGCAAAATTTCAAGCGGGAGAGCGGGAGATTTTGCGAAAATGGCCTTTCAGCGGGCGATCTCCCGCCGAAAGCGGGAGAGTTGGAGTCACTGGGTTTCGATGATGGGGAATCTGTGTGGGGAGGATCTGCAGGTGCTGGTTTACACCGAAGGTAGACGCAAAAAGCTGGAGTAACTCAGCGGGACAGGCAGCATCTGTGGAGAGAAGGAATGGGTGACGTTTCGGATCGAGACTCTTCTTCAGGCTCAGGGGGGGGTCTATTCCTGTGATTGACTAGGTTACATCTACAACTGTCTGCAGCTTCTCAAAAGTTTATAAATTCGGAGTGGAATTAGGCCATTCGGCCCATGAGGTCTACTCTGCCATTCAACCACGGCTGATCTATATTTCCCTCTCAACCACATTCTCCTGCCTTCTACCCATAGTCTCTGACACCCATACCAATCAAGAATCTGTTAATCTACATGTTAATGATATCCATTGACTTGGCCTCCTTCTGAGGCAAAGAATTCCACAGATTCACCACCTTCTGGCTAAAGAAATTCCTCCTCATCTCCTTCCTTAAATTCTGAGGCTGTGCCTTCTGGTCCTAGACTCCCCCACTAGTGGAAACATCCTCCCCACATCCACTCTATCCAATCCTTTCACTATTCGGTCATCTTGTGGACCTGGTTGACTGTTTGTGAAGCATTTGGAGATGTTGGCATTGGTTCTAGCTCCCCTTTGTAAAATACATCTTGGGCCTAATGTTCCAGTTCTGTTTGCAACTCAATAACTTACCTGGAAATGCATTGGTGCTACCTCATGTGCTTTGCCAGACTATATCCTTTGCCCTCTCGTGTCTTTTTACACCTTGAATAATTGGCAGACCTCCGAGTTAAAGCAGAGGAGACAGAAGGGAAAAAAACACTGAGGCCTTGACTTAAATTTTCACTGTGAATCCTTGTTGAGCCCTTGCACAAATTCCTTCATCCGTTCTGTTCGAGAAGCCTAAAGGAACCAAAAAACACACTGAAGAGGAAATAGTTTCATGTGAGCCAGATTATTGAATTCCATTTGAAGTGGTGTTTTCAAGGCATTTTGAGAGTTGTGTGCAGTTCTGGGCACTGTGTTATAGGAAGGATGTTGTCAAGCTGGAAAGGGTTCAGAGAACATTTACGAGGATGTTGCCAGGACTAGAGGGTGTGAGCTATAGTGAGAGTTTGAGTAGGCTAGGACTCTATGCCTTGGAGCGCAGGAGGATGAGGGGTGATACAGTACAATGCTGTTTATTATCATTTGAACCTCAAATGAAGTTCAAACAAAATTTGGTTTCTGCCGTCATACAACAAGAAAAGAACCATGACACACACCAACACAATTCACACAAACATCCATCAGCGAATCTCCTCCTCAGTGTGATGGAAGGCAAAGTCTTGTCTCTCCCCTGCTCTCCATCCTCTCCCGATGTTAAAGCCCCCGGCGGGCGATGGCAAGTCCCGTGGCCATTAAGTCCGCGCCAGGCGATGTAAGGCCCTGCCCGACTCTTGATGTTTGAACCTCCTGCGGGCGATGGCAAGTCCCGCGGCTGATTAAGCCGCGCCGGGTGATGCAAGGCCCCGCTCCGGGTCGTTTTCAACCCCGCAACTCGGGCGGGAGTAATTGCCGTTGCGGGAGCTCCGAAAAGCGGTCTCCCACCAGGGACCCGCGAACTCCCGGTGTTACCGTCCATTGGGCCTGCGGCCGGAGCCTCCGAAGCTCCGGAGTCGGGTTGCAGCCGCGCGCCACCACAGCTCTCCACGGTCCGAAGCCGGCCAGCTCCGCGACGGTGAGTGCGCAGGCTCCGCGACTGGAGCAGGTCGTTCCGGTTGGAGGCCGCCCCACGGTGCTAGACCCCAACGACAACGGAGACCCGACAGGGAAAAGGTCGGGTCCCCCGTACAGGGATGAGATTTAAAAGTTCGCCCCCCACACATACACTGTTAAAAACATTAAAAAAAACACAACAAACTATACACTCAACGGGACAAAAATTTAAAAAAGGCAGACGGACTGCAGAGGCCGCTGCAACGTTGGTTCTATAAATATATATAAAGATATATTTTTTGCCTCAGCCACTGAGATTCCTCCCAAACAGGGCGGCACAGTGGTAGAGATCCTGCCTTACAGCGCCAGAGTCCCGGGTTCGATCCCGACTAAAGGTGCTGTCTATAGATTCAGCAGCCTCTGGCTAAATAAATTCCTGTTCCTTTTATTCTGAGGCTGGGGACAATGGCATAGTGTGTGGGAATTATCAACTTAGATTGATTATTTGATACGCCATGACACAGATTAATTGGCTTCTGTAAACTGTAAATTGTCCCCAGTGTGTGTAGGGTAGTGCTGGTGTAGGGCATCGCTGGCCGGCGCGGACCCGGTGGGCCGAGGGGCCTGCTTGCGCGCTGTATCTCTAAACTAAACTAAACTAAACACTGAAGGGCCTGTCCCACTAGGTGATTCTTTCGGCGCTCAGATTTTGTCAGACAGCGCTTCCCCGCTTTCCCCGGCCCCCGCCTTTGCGATGTGTTTGTGTGTGTGTGTGCGGTCAGTCGATCCAGCTCGCGGTTTCATCACTGACGGTCGATCCAGCTCCGGGTTTTTCAGGCGAGTGCCCTCCAGCTTGAAGGTCGAAGACAGTCGCTGAAAGGTCACCTTAGTGGGACAGGCACTTGAGGCGATTTTTTTTTAGACAACAACCTACCTCATCCTGGCGATGACCTACGCCCATCCTGGCGACAACCTATGACAGGAGAAGACAAGCTACGACAAGCCCACGGCTGGTGACTGTCGCCGAAAAGTTTTGAACATTTCAAAATCCAGCGGCGACCAGAAAGACGCTGCGACTCTTTGGGCGACTGAGGAGACGACTCACGACCACACAGGCGACACCCCGGCGACCATGTGGCGACAGCCTAGTCGCCTGTAGTCGCCTAAAAAAATAGCCTCAGTGGGACAGGCCCTTAAAGTCCAGTCTGAAGAAGGGTTTCGACCCGAAACGTTGCCTATTTCCTTCGCTCCATCGATGCTGCCTCACCCGCTGAGTGTCTCCTGCATTTTTGTCTCCCTTCGATTTTCCAGCATCTGCAGTTCCTTCTTAAACCCTTAAAGATATATACTTTTGCCTCAGTTGCTGAGATCCTTCGGGAACACGTCCGATGTTATTAACGACTGCCTGCACAGAGTTTGTAGTGATTTCATCAAGCGGACACCCAGAGACTTGTTTAATTGTGAAACGATGAGCTAAAGCAGGAGGAGAGCACTGGAGATTGCTCTGCTTGCCTCACTTTCCGCATCGTGTTTCTGGCAAGGCGTTGAAACAGCAGTGTGATCGAGGCCTACTCCACAGAAAGCATTTTATCGGGATGCATCACAGCACGGTTTGGGAACAGCTCCATCCAAGACCGCAAGAAATTGCAGAGAATTGTGGACGCAGCCCGGACCGTCACACAAACCAACCTCCCTTCCATTGACTCCATCTACACCTCACGCTGCCTCGGCAAGGCCAGCAGCATCATCAAGGACGAGTCTCACCCCGGCCACTCCCTCTTCTACCCTCTCCCATCAGGCAAGAGGTACAGAAGTGTGAAAACGCACACCTCCAGATTCAGGGACAATTTCTTCCCGGCTGTTATCAGGCAACTGAACCATCCTACCACAACCAGAGAGCAGCGCTGAACTACTATCTACCTCATTGGTGACCCTCGGACTATCCTTGATTTGACTTTGCCGGCTTTACCTTGCACTAAACGTTATTCCCTTATCATGTATCTATACACTGTACCAGGGGTGGGGATTCCTTGTTGGAATGCCACATCAAGTTAGCCTGTAATTTAACAAGGTAATTCATCCAAGAACTACTATCTACCTCATTGGGGAATCTCGGACTATCCTTGATCAGACTTTGCTGCCTTGGGAGTCATTTGCGCGTCATGTACGCGACATCATTTACGCGTTACGACTTGATGCGTGCATGGCGTGCATTACGTGTGCATGGTGCGTGGTGATGTAGGCAGTGACGCGCGGTCGCGCGCGGCGCTCTTGGATTTTGGGATTCACAAAATCTTCGCACGCCACCTGTGTGACACGCAAATGACACCCAAGTAGGACAGGCCCTTTACCTTGCATTAAACGTCAGTCCCTTATCATGTATCTGTGCACTGTAAACGGCCCGATTGTAATCATGTATTGTCTTTCCACTGACTGGTTAGCACGCAGCAATAGCTGGGTACACGTGACAATAAACGACACTGAATTGTGTTGTGGGACTGTCACCGTCAACTCCCACGTATTCACACATAGGCAGCAACAAGAGAAGAAGAGAAGCCAAAATTCATTTCCCAATGAATTCCGTGATCGTGATTTTCAGACCGGAATCTAATTTTGCACTGAATTTCATTGCGTTTCAACGCTACAATCAGTTTGCACTCTTGGCTTATATTTAATTTTGTTTCTTGTTGTCACATGTACTGAGGTACACCCGATCTAAGGGCAGCAAGGTGGCGCAGCGGTAGAGTTGCTGCCTTGCAGCGCCAGAGACCCCGGTTTGGGTCTCTTCCCGAAATGTTACCCATTCCTCCTCACCAGAGATGCAGCCAGTTCCGCTGAGGGCGTGCGCTTTCAAGCTTCTGCACCTTCTGCTCTGGTGATCTTGAGGACTTCAGCTTCTGCAGGTGGCGATTGGACGCAGATCTCCTCTTGATTAGCCCCATCCTCTGGGCTATTCATCAGCCGTTCACATGGCCATTGATTGATTCTGAAGTGAGTCGCGAGCAACGTGAAGCGGTTTGACAGAGTGAAACTAGATCTATGAGGAGGAGATTGGCAACAGCCACCGCCCACTCAACTATGACATTGCTTTAGACTTGTGTGAGCTGTCACAAACGATACCTAATACCAGTCGTTCTATCGCAGCCATTTCCAATCCACAATGCAATCTCCCAACGCCATCTATCTCCAGGCACTGCCAGCCATTAACTCATGAGCCAGGAAGCATATTTAACCTCAACAATACGACTTTAGTGGTAGTTCAGTTTAGTTTAGAGGTACAGCGCGGAAACAGGCCCTTCGGCCCACCCAGTCCGCACCGACCAGCGATCCCCGCACACTGACACCATCCTACACACAATTTTACCAAAACCAATTAGCCGACAAGCCCGTGCGTCTTTGGAGCGTGGGAGGAAACCGGAGCGCCGGGACAAAACCCACGTGGTCACGGGGAGAACGTACAAATTCTACATAGACAGCACCCGCAGTCAGGATCGAACATGGGTCTCTGGCGCTGTGATGTGGCAACTGTACCGCTGCGCCACCGTGCCACCATCGGATTCCTTGGGGCGCAGGAGGCCGAGGGGCGATCTTGTAGAGGTGCGTAAAATCATGAGGGGAATGGCCAGGTGAGTGCAGAATAAATTTACCCAGAATAAAGCCCCTGTCCCACTCTATGAGGTAATTCAAGAGTTCTCCCGAGTTTTCCGCCGATTCGAACTCGGAGAATGGTCCGTTGCGGGTCTGTAGGAGCTGATGGATGTCCCGTAGCGGCTCGTAATGCTAACGGTAGGTACTCGGGACATCCGGTAACTCGTGACGTTTTATAACCTTTTTTAATCCCTGCAAAAAAATACTCGCGATGAAAAGAAACTGTCACTTTTTACTCGTAGTTGACCATTACGAGCCGCTACGAGACTCCTACGGACATTCTCTGCGTTCGAATCACGGGAAAACTCGGGAGAACTCTTGAATTACCTCGTACAGTGGGACAGGGGCTTAAGGGAATCGAGAACTAGAGGGCATAGGCTTTTGACGAGAGGGGCAAGGTTTAATGGGAATGGGTTGGGAGTGGACTCAGTGGGTACTTTGACAAGGGTGGGAGATTGCGTGGTCCGCCCTGTTTCGACTAATGCAATCAACCCGACATGCGCAAACAAATAGATCAAATAGAACAAGTTGACCTACAACTTTAGGCTACCACCCAACTTTGACGGTGATGTAGCTTGGCGGATTCTGAAGCACGGTGGTGCAGCGGTAGAGTTGCTGCCTCACAGCGTCAGAGACCCGGGTTCAATCCTGACTACGGGTGCTGTCTGTACGGAGTTTGTACGTTCTCCCAGGTGCTCCAGTTTCCTCCCACACCCCAAAGGCCTCCAGGATTGTTGGTTAATTAGCTTTGGTAAAAATTGTAAACTGTCCCTAGAGTAATTACTCAGGGTAGGCAGTCAGCCGGCTTTAAAAAAAAATCTTAAACACCGCACGCGCAGATTGTTCTCTTCGTAAAAAATAAAAAAATAAGTAACAATTCAATTTCCCCAAGGCTTCTCAATCTCCTTCATTTTTTAATCACTGAATGGGTGGGGGATGGAGGATGAAGGCAGGTGGAGAGATGGTGGGAAAAACGGGAGCACACCGGGACGTTGAACCAGTTGTCATCTTATTGAATGACAATACTAATTCAAGGGTCCAATTGGAGGGAGAGTTCCTTTCACAGCGTGTGGAGAGTCTGCGCCAGGGGTTAAAGATGCGGGGAGGGCAGGAGTATTGAGAAGGAGAGGGTCGGAGATCATATCAGTAACTCACTCACCGCTGCCACAGCGCTCCGGGCACGGACAGCAGAACTGGCCGCCACTTCCGGGGATAGAAGCAGCTTGGGTCGACACCAGAACTGGCTGCCCTTCAGCGCCTTCTGATCACCTCTGGCAGTGCTCTTCATCTGAACATCTCTCACCTGCCGCTCGCCGGCTTCGCTCATGTCAACCGCGTCCTGCAAATCCTTAAATTCCCACAGCCAAGTAACCTCAACTGGTCCCGTGAACGCGCTGTCGGAATTTAAAGATTTGTGGTAAGCCGGCCGGCAGATGAGAGATGTTCAGACGGAGAGCACTGCCAGAGGTGAGTGGGGACCAGCAGAAAGGGCTGAAGTGGCTGGGTCCCGGCGGCCACTCGCAGTCACCCGAGCTGCTTCCTTCCTCGGAAGTGGCGGCCAGTTCTGCTGTCCGTGCCCGGAGCGCTGCGGCAGCCACCCAAGCTAATTCACTCCCCGGCCACAATAAAACCATATAGCAATTACAGCACGGAAACAGGCCATCTCGGCCCTTTTACTCCATGCCAAACACTTACTCTCACCTAGTCCCATCTACCTGCATTCAGACCGGAGCGTGGCAAGTGGGTTACTGACCCCAATCCCCTCCTTCACAACGCCAGACTCCCCAAACACTGTGAACGGAGCTCTCCTCCCACCCCGGGAAATACAGCATTTAAAAACATAAAGCACCAAGAAATGCACTTACCACGTTATTGGTACATTAAGTCCATTCTTCACTCTGTGTTTCCTGAGATACTATTAAAATAATGGCAATCCATATTTGAAAATCCCGCCAAGAAACTCGCGCTGCGCATGTGCATCAGGCTGCTGCGCATGCGCAGTGCTGTAAAGGCAGAATTTCTGCTGCGTTCTGCTCCCCTTGAAACTGACGGCTCAGGCAGCGCTGACGGCACGTGGGCTGCACAGAGCTTCGCGTGTTACAAGCGCTGCGGATGAAAGGCACGGAGAATTATGCCTACATAAGATATCGATCTCTTAGATAGCATAATTCTCCCATGCCTTTACTATTTATATTTAATAATTGCCATTTCATAATTTTAGTCAGGGAAGCAGTGCCTACCTTGCCTACCCTGACGGCACGTGCCTGCCCTAGTGGGTGTAGGGTAGTGCTAGCGTGCTGGGCGATCGCTGGTCAGTGTGGACTCGGTGGGCCGAAGGGCCCGTTTCCACACTGCATCTCTAACCTAAACTAAATTAAACTAAAAAGGGCTTTGGATACGTAGTTCGAACTAAGGGGTTGAGAGGGGCCACGGTTTAAGAATAAGGGATAGGCCATTTAGAACGGAGATGAGGAAAAACGTTTTCACGCAGAGGGTTGTGAGTGTGGAATTCACTGCCTCAGTAGGCAGTGGAGACCAATTCTCTGGATGCTTTCAAGAGAGAGTTGGATAGAGCTCTTAAAGATAGCAAGGGATATGGGGAGAAAGCAGGAATGGAGTACTGAATGTGAATGATTAGCCATGATCACATTGAATGGCGGTGCTGGCTTGAAGGGCGAAATGGCCTACTCATGCACCTATTGTCTATTGTCTATTCAATAGACAATAGACTCTACTGTCTATTGTCTATTGAAAGATAGCTCAGTCATGATTGAATGGCAGAATAGACGTGATGGGCTGAATGGCCTAATTCTGCTCCTAGAACTCATGAACCTATGAAAGGGACAAAATATTAGGAGAGGGGTGGGTGGGGGTGAGAGCCAGGGAGAAGGACTAATTGGACTGATCTTTCGTGGAGCTTTGAGATGCGCTTTCCCTTCTGGGAAAAGGTTATCCTTCAGATTTGATGACAGAAGGAAAATCAAATGAAGCAATCTTCAAGCTAACGGGCGGACAACACATTGGGGGATATATAATGGCCTCGGCTCTGATGAGGGAGAATGAGAAGAAAGGAATGTTCATAGAATCAGCTACACCCCTCAGCAATCATCAATAATTGAAGGAAGATCAACACTAAATGCTGGAGTAACCCAGCGGGTCAGGCAGCATCTCTACAGAGAAGGAATGGGTGATGTTTCAGGTTGAGACCCTTCTTCAGAGTGAGAGCCAGGGGAGAGGGGAAGGAAATATATGAATATATGGCCGGCACGGTGGCGCAGTGGTAGAGTTGCTGCCTCACAGCGCCAGTGACCCGGGTTTGATCCTGACTACGGATGCTGTACGTTCTCCACTTGACCTGCGTGGGTTTTCTCCAGGAGCTCTGGTTTCCTCCCACATTCCAAAGACGTACAGGTTTGTAGTTTAATTGGCTTCTGTAAAATTAAGAATTGTGTAAGGTAGTGTTATGCCCCTGTTCCACTTAGGAAACCTGAACAGAAACCTCTGGAGACTCTGCGCCCCACCTAAGGTTTCCGTGCAGTTCCCTGAGGTTTTAGTCAGTCTCCCTAATGGTCGAAAGTGGTTTCAATTTTAAAAATCGGTAATTTTTTAGTCAAAGCCGGTTGCGATGCTAGTTGAAGGTGGTTGCCGGAGGACAAAAACCTCCGGGAACCACAGGCCACCTGACAACCAAAATCCATTTTGTGAACACAAACCCTTTAAAAAGGCGAGGCAAACAATTGGGCTGCATCCACCTGACAACCAAAATCCATTTTATAAACAAAAACTCTTTAAAAAGGCTAGGCTAACAATTGGGCTGCAGTCACCTGACAAACAAAATTCATTTTGTGAACACACTCTTTAAAAAGGCGCGGCAAACAATTGGCTGCATCCACCTGACAAACAAAATCAATTTTGTAAACACAAACTCTTTAAAAAAGGCGAGGCAAACAATTGGGCTGCAGCCAACTGACAACCAAAATTCATTTTGTGAACACAAACCCTTTATAAAGGCGAGGCAAATAATTGGGCAGCAGCCACCTAACAACCAAAATTCATTTTGTGAACACAAACCCTTTAAAAAGGCGAGGCACACAATTGGGCTTCAGCCACCTGACCACCAATATTCATTTTGTGAACACAAACTCTTTAAAAAGGCGAGGTAAACAATTGGGCTGCATCGACCCGACAACCAAAATCCATTTTGTAAACACAAACTTTTAAAAAAAGGCGAGGCAAACAATGTGGCTGCAGCCACCTGACAACCAAAATTCATTTTGTGAACACAAACTCTTTAAAAAGGCAAGACAAACAATTTTCTGCAGCGCCTGACAACCAAAATTCATTTTGTGAACACAAACTCTTTAAAAAGGCGAGGCAAACAATTGGGCTGCAGCCACCTGACAACCAAAATTCATTTTGTAAACACAAACTCTTTAAAAAGGTGAGGCAAACAATTGGGCTACACCCACCTGACAACCAATATTCATTTTGTGAACACAAACCCTTTAAAAGGCGAGACAAACAATTTTCTGCAGCCACCTGACAACCAAAATCCATTTTGTGAACACAAACTCTTTAAAAAGGTGAGGCAAACAATTTGGCTGCAGCCACCTGATGACCAATATCCATTTTGTGAACACAACCTCTTTAAAAAGGCGAGGCAAACAATTGGGCGGCAGTCACCTGACAACCAAAATTCATTTTGTGAACACAACCTCTTTAAAAAGGCGAGGCAAACAATTTGGCTGCAGCCACCGGACAACCAAAATTCATTTTGTGAACAAAATCTCTTTAAAAAGGCAGAGACAAACAATTTGGCAGCAGCCACATCGAGGGGACTCATCATGGAGTAGACGTGTGTTCAGTGTTATTTGCAGCTCAGAGAGCCATGACCTTCTCGTTTCCGAGGTCTAGCAGAGACTGAGTGAGACACGACAATTCCGGGTTTTACAGCCTTCTCCCTCCCTCCTGCCGCAACGGGGGCAGCAGAGAGAACAGAGAGAATGGGGAATTTTTTTAAAACATTAATATCTCTCTCATTTTTCATCTATGGGAAAATTCCTCTGGTCCCGGAAGGCGGAGGGGGGCTCTGAGCGATGTGGCCATAAATGACGGCCATAGGTGGCGGCATTTCTCTCAGAAATCGCAGCACAGTGGGCCAAATGTGGTCAAGATCGGACTTTTAGTAATATAGATAAAGAAAGAGAATTCCTGGTTTCCAAGATTTATTGTCACGTGTACCAATTAAGATGCAGTGATATGCGAATTATCATACAGCCATACGGGGAACAAAAGCAACAAAACTACATAAAAGTTAACATAAACATCCACCACAGTAGATTCCCCACATTCCTTACAGTGATGGAAGGCAATAAAGTTCAATCTTCTTACTCTTTATTTTCCCGCGGTCAGGGCAGTTGAACCATCCGTCGGGGCGATTGAAGCTGCCACAGCCGGTGTCAAATTCCCCGCGTCGTGGCTTTCGAAGCTCCCGTGTCGGGGCGGTTGAAGCTCCCGCGTCGTGGCAATCGAGGCTCCCGCATCTTGAAGTTCCCGAAGTCGGTCTCTGACCGGAGACCGCGAGCTCCGTGATGTTAAAGTACACAAACACCAACGGTAGCGAACTCTGTGATGCTAAGTCCCGCAGGTTCCACGGTTGGAGCTCCCAAAGTCAGTCTCCAGCAAAGGCCGCCGACTCCTGGATGTTAGGCCGCAGTGCGGACGGAGATACGATGCGGGGAAAAAAAAAATCGCATCTCCGTCGATGTAAGAGATTAGAAAACGTTTTCCCCAACCCTCTCTCCCCTCCCACCTAAAACAAGAACACTAAAACATACATTTAACACATATAAAATAGACACAAAGAAGGAAGAGGCAGACAGACTGTTGGCGAGGCAGCCATTGCTGGCGCCACCTGGAGGTCAATCTTTTGATGTTTGGACCTGGTGTCATGGGTTTAAAACATTTCCTTTATAAATGTACTTCTCAGCAAGTCTAACAGATGAAAACATTTGTAGTTCACCAGCTGTCTTAGAAAGCTCAAGACACGCCACAGTGTTTTTTTCCTAGTCAGTGACAAATCTTTGAAGATTTGATGCAATAATCAGTCAGACCATCGGAATCTGACTCAGCAGCTCAGTGCAAGGGTCTGAGTTTACTGGAGTAACTCAGCAGCTCAGGCAGCATCCATGAAGGGAATGGACAGGCGACGTTTCAGGTCGGGACTCTTCTCCAGTCTAGAAATTCTCACCTGATCCTTTTTTTTCCCGGAGATGCTGCATGACCAGCTGATTTACCCCAGCACTTTGTGTCAAACCTCAACTAGTTTCGCCAGCAGACACAAAATGTGAGAGTAACTCAGCGGGACAGGCAGCATCTCTGGAGAAAAGGAATCGGCGACGTTTCGGGTCGAGACCTTCTTCAGACTGATGTCCGGGGATGGGGCGGGACAGAGATAGAATGTAGTCGGAGACAGTGAGACTGGTGGGAGAAATTGGAAGAGGGAGGGGGATGGAGAGAGAGGGAAAGCAAGGGTTACTTGAAGTTAACAAAGTCAGCATTCATACCGCTGGGGTGTAAGCTACCCAAGCGAAATATAAGATGCTGTTCCTCCAATTTGCACTGGGCCTCACTCTGACAATGGAGGAGACCCAGGACAGAAAGGTCAGTGTGGGGATGGGAGGGGGAGTTAAAGTGCTGAGCAACCGGGAGATCAGGTAGGTTTTGGCGGACTGAGCGGAGTTTCTAGTTTCTACTTGAGGTGAGGCAAAACAGTGAAGGGAGACCTTCCGAGTTACCGGGAAGATGAATATTTGGTTTGGTTACCGGTGGAGAAAGATTAATGAGCCTGTCCCACTTAGGCAAATTTTTCGGCGACTGCCGGCGACTGTCATAGTCGTAGCAGGTCACCGAAAATGGGCCTGTCCCACTTGGGCAAATTTTTAGGCGAATTCAGCTGGCGAATACGACATTGAAATTCACCGAAGTCAGAAAGGCGTCACCTGGCGAAAACTGACGACATCCTGGCAACAACCTACGGCATCCTGGCGACTGCCGGCATTAACTGGCAACAACCTACGTCAAGCTACGCTCATTTGGCATGAAACCCAAGGTTGCCACTGTCGCAGAAAAACGATACGACTCTTTGGGCGACTGAGGAGACGACTCACGACCTTACAGGCGACACCCCACGACCATGTGGCAACAGCCTAGTCGCCTGTAGTCGCCTAAAGATTGCCTAAGTGGGACAGGCCCTTTAAGCAGAATATTCACAACAAGGGCTACTGGAACTTGGAGAAGTCAATGTTTATGCCACTAGGGTGCAACCTGCCCAACCGCTAGCCCTTGCTTTCTCCTCCCCTTCTCAGCTCTCCCTCAGCCCTCTGGCTCCTCCTCTTCCTTTCTCCTTCACCCCCTCCCCCGACCTTAAATCAGTCTGAAGAAGTGTTTACCTTCGATTTTCCAGCATCTGCAGTTCCTTCTTAAACACAGAGTTAATAGGATCCTTATTCCTTTGAGCAGTGTGATACTTCTGTGCAGAAAACTCAGCGCGACATGCATTTTGTTAGAACTCAGCGTGATATTTTACAGAGTTTGAGGTTCGACGCGTCGACGTCTATGTACATTTCATTCAATAACCGACACTTCAGGGATATGATAAACCAGTTGTACAACTCCTCGGTGACAAAGTAATAAAAACTGAAAGCAACGAAAATTCACTTCAGCTATGGTTTCATTTCCAAATCAACGACAACTAGTGCTGGAGTAACTCAGCGGGTGAGGCAGCATCTCCGGAGAGCGTGGAGAGCGTGGCGTTTTGGGTTAAGGAAAGCTTTTCACTGCACCTCGGCGCAGCTGACAATAAACTAAACTGAAACGGAAACTGACCCTTCTTCAGATTGATTGTGGTGGGGGTGGGGTTGGAACAAGCGCGCAGTGGCGCAGCGGTAGAGTTGCTGCCTTACGGCGCCAGAGACCCGGGTCCGATCCCCACTACGGGTGCTGTCTGTACGGAGTTTGTACGTTCTCCCCGTGACCTGCGTGGGTTTTCTCCGAGATCTTCGGTTTCCTCCCACACTCCAAAGACGTGCAGGTTTGTAGGTTAATTGGCTTGGTTTAAATGTAAAAATTGTCCCTAGTGTGTGTAGGATAGTGTTAGTGTGCGGGGATCGCTGGTCGGCACGGACTCAGTGGGCCGAAGGGCCTGTTTCCGCGCTGTATCTCTAAACTAAACTAAACTAAACTGCAAAAGCGTGCAGGTTTGTAGGTCAATTGGCTTTGGTAAAAAATGGTGAATTGTCCCGAGTGTGTAGGACAGTGCTAGTGTACGGGGTGATCACTGGTCGGCACGCACTCGGCAGGCCCGTTTCCACGCTTTGTCTCTAAAAAGTCGAAAGTCTAATATCTGACTGTAATCTCAGATTACAGGTAACATTTGTACCAAAGTGCTGGAGTAACACAGCGGGTCAGGCAGATTCTCTGGAGAAAAAGGATGGGTGACGTTTCGGGTCGGGACCCTTCTTCAGACAGTGGCAGGTAGGTGGGCTAGTGTTGATGGGGGCATGTTGGTCGGCATGGACAAGTTGGGCCGAAGGGCCTGTGTGCACGCTTTATAACTCTGTGACTGTAACTCTAAAACAGCTTGCAATGGATCGAGGTAAACAATCTCACAAGCATCAGATCAGAACGGGCTGATATCAGATTGATGGTGTATGGTTAAACAGATAATAGTGGGGGGTGGGGGAGGTGATAACATCCCTGCACCCCCCCCCCCCCCCCCCCCCCCCCATCAAATGGCGGAGTCTGGGTATGCAAGTATTAAAAATAAGAGGTCAATATTCAGGTTGTTGTCGTGATGGAGATGGAGGTTACACAAAATGCTGGAGGCGGGTGGGAAGGACGAAGGAGATAGGCGACGTTTCGGGTCGAGACCCTTCTTCAGACTAGTTGATGGGGGAGGTTACAGAATTGAGAGAAGGGACTAAAGCCCCATGTCCCACGATGCGAGTTTACCCAAGAGCTCTACCGAGTTTAAAAAATAAATAAAACTCATGGAACTTCATCACAAGTATTTTTTTACTCTTGGAAATTTTTTACCGTGTTGAAAAAAACTTCACGAGTAACTGCGCTTCCAGAGTACCTGCCGTTAGCGTTACGAGCCGCTACAAGACATCCACGAGCTCCGAAGTATCCGCTACGTACATTCTACATACTTATCACGAGTTTGATTTTTTTTTAAACTCGGGAGAGCTCTTGGGTAAACTCGCATCGTGGGACAGGGGCGTAAAGACAAGGAAGCTGTTTTACGATGGCAAAAGGCACTAGATTAGAGTGATTTAGGTATCCATTGGTGTTAAGGTCTGACTAGGAATAAGTGAGTTTGGTATTCCGGCTGCGCATGCCCAGGATCGATCTCCGACACTGCAATCGCTGCCGAACCGCCACTGGACAATCCCCGTGCCCTCCCGAGTTCCCCCCCACACGCCCGGGGGTGGCCAGAGACGCCGGGGGTCAGACGGGAGCAGTGCCCCCAGGCCCACAGACAGCGCAGAGAAGCAGCGGTAAATCCGAACCAACTCAGCCTGTTGCGCCGGGTTAACCTGCCAGCCCTGCCTGGACTTGGGGAACGACGGCCCAGGCTTACAGCCAGTGCCGAGACGCAGGGCAAACTCCATGGCTCCGGGCTGGTGTCCCGTCAGTCCAGGCAAGGCTCAACGCAGTGGGCCGAAGGGCCTATTCCACGCCATATCTCTGAGCTAAACTAAACTAAACTAAATAGAACATGGAACATAGAACATGGAACAGCACAACACAGGAACAGGCCCATTAGCCCACAGCCGCTGTGCCGAATATGAACTGATTGCATCTTAATTTAGTTTGGGGATCCAGCGCGGAAACAGGCCCTCCGGCCCACCGGGTCCGCGCCATCCAGCGATCCCCGCACACTAACGCCACCCTACACACACTAGGGACAATTTACATTTATACCAGGCCAATTTACCTACAAACCTGCACGTCTTTGGAGTGTGGGAGGAAACTGGAGCACCAGGAGAAAACCCACGCGGTCACGGGGAGAACGTACAAACTCCGTACAGACGGTAACCGTACTCAGTATCAAACCTGGGGCTCTGGAGCTGTGAGGCAGCAATTCCACCGCTGAGCCACCATGCCGCTAGTACATGATCCATATCCCACTATTCCCTGTACTTCAATATGCTTCTTTAAAAGCCTCATAAGCACCACTGTCGTATCTGCCCCAGGCAGTGCGTTCCAGCCACCCTCCATCCACCCTCTGTGTAAAAATACCTGCCCCACACATCTCCATTAACTTTCCCCCTCTCACCTTATAACTAAGCCAACACCTTTGGAGTGGCTCCCTGTCCTCTCTCCTATCGCCCCTCTCGGCATACGCAGAAGGGAGAGGATGTTGTAAGATTGGCGCCCCATCGAGGCCAACCCTGACCTTCCCATCCACGCCTACTTGAACAATCTGCCCAACATGCGCCTGCAGGTCCCGCAAACCCTTCTGGTCTTCCGTTAAATCCCTGGAAGACTTTGACTCCAAGACTGAGTGGCGGCAGAGCCTGGAAAGATGCCAACACCAGCATCACAGACCCCACAGTGAAACCCACCGGGATTTGACCTCCATCGCAAGCAATGGCGGACCCCGAACAGAATCCGCACCCTCCGTGTAAGAGCAGCCCATCACCTGCGTGAGTGGGGGATGACAGACAGCCCTGCTTGCAACTGCGGACATCCAGACCAGACCATCCCACACATCGTGAATGACTGCCCACTGAGGCTTTTTTTCCCTGAGGGCATCAAAGCCATCCACCCAGTAACTGATGGTGTCCTGGCCTGGATGTCTACCCTTGACCAACAACTTTAGGGTGTGCACGCCATACGCAAGAAGAAGACTATGCCCTCTAGTGTTGGACATTTTCACCCCTGGGCGCAAAAGGGCACGACTGTTTACCCCATCCATACCTTGTATAACTTTTTATACTTCTATCCCCTCAACCCCTGACGTTCCAGATAAAAAACCATCTAGATCTGTCCAACCTCTCCCTGTAGCTGAAACCCTCTAATCCAGGCAGCACCCTGGTAAGCCCCCTCCGCACCCTCTCCAAAGCCCCCACATCCTTCCAGTAATGGGGCGACCAGAACTGCACGCAATGCTCCAAACATGCCTGTGGAGATCCGGTGGATCTTAAGATCAATATCTCCTCCACATCAAAGGCACATTCATTAATATCAAGCACATGTAATTTTGTTTTGATCTAACGGTTTGCAATGTTGTTTCAAATGCAAATGAAACAAACCTCTCAGCGGGGTCCATTCATAAACTTACTGTGATCGTGCGTAACACTGCGGCACGGTGGCGCAGCGGTAGAGTTGCTGCCTCACAGCGCCAGAGACCCGGGTTCGATCCTGTCCACGGGTGCAGTCTGAATGGAGTTTTACATTCTCTCCGTGACCACGTGGGTTTTCTCCGGTGTCCTTCCTCGCTCTAAGGAAGTACAGGTTTAGTTTAGTTTAGAGATACAGCGCGGAAACAGGCCCTTCGGCCCTACACCAACTAGGGACATTTTTTACATTTATAACCAAGCCAATTAACCTACAAACCTGCACCTCTTTGGAGTGTGGGAGGGAACCAAAGTTCTCGGATAAAACCGACGCAGGTCACGGGGAGAACGTACAAACTCCGTACAGATAGCACCCGTTGTCGGGATCGAACCCGGGTCTTCGGCGCTGCATTCGCTGCAAGGCAGCAATTCTACCGCTGCGCCACCGTGTAGGTTTGTAGGTTCATTGGCTTGGTGTATCTATATTGCTAAAAGGCTGCTCTTGACCACTTCCTGTTGTTCTGTATATTGATTTTAGGAACAACGCTGCCACTTACGGCTGCGACTTTTGGCCATCTTACTCAGAGTCCCCCTCCTCTGCGCAGGACAAGAGGATTTTTCCCATCTATTAAAATAAAAGAGTTATTGGTGTTTAAAATATGTTGAGATTTTCTCTCCTGTCAATCATGCCATGAAGGCCACGCCCCTTCTGATGGGAGGGGGGGGGAAGGACTATAAAACCCAGTAGTGTGGGCTTGGCTCAGTCTCTGCAAGATGGAGGAGGGAGAGGTCACGACTCACTGTCTTTAGTGGCCTTGCACCCTGCTTGAAATGGCATGAAACTGCACTTGAATTTGGTGGCCTTGCACCCTGCTTGAAATGGAATTTCAAGGAATAGCCATGAGTCAACTGCCAGCCCACCAGCCGTGAGTGAGTGAGCTGCCAGCACATCAGGCTTGAGTGACTGAGCCACCAGCCCAAGAATCTATGCTGCCCACAATGTCCATACTAGCCCTCTGGAAACCAGTCCCTTCAGCCCACAACACCCTTACTAGCGGTCCAGAGAGCCCTCTCCCCCCCCCCCCCACTGTTCACCAATATTGGAATTGATGGAGACGTGGAATATTGCGTTGGGGGACCAGCCCTCCCGTGTGATGCTGGGACCCAACGGGACCCACTTAGTCTAGTATATATATATATAGGAGTTTTTATGTTCTCCCCGTGACCTGCGTGGGTTTTCTCCGAGATCTTCGGTTTCCTCCCACACTCCAGAGACGTACAGGTTTGTAGGTTAATTGGCTTGGTATAAAATGTAAAAGATTGTCCCTAGTGGGTGTAGGATAGTGTTGGTGTGCTGTGATCGCTGGTCGGTGCGGACCTGGAGGGCTGAAGGGTGTGCATCCGCGCTGTATCTCTCAATTAAACTAAAGTAAGCCAAACCCTCATCAGTCTGAAGAAGGGTCTTGATCCGAAACGTCACCCATTCCTTCTCTCCAGAGATGCTGCCTGCCCCGCTGAGTTACTCCGGCATTTTGTGTCTCTCTATGGTTTAAACGTTCTCTTTCCCTCCAGCCTTGCTCCTCACGATTGTCATAGTCGACGGCTCCATCCTCTTCCATTCTCAGGTCTTCGGGGAACGAGCTGGGGCCGGGCTCGACGGCTCCCTCTACAGGCTGCGACCCACTGGGATCCTGTTGCATTCACATATGACAACAAATATTCCCCATGAGGATGAGGGGAGATCTTATCGAGGTGTATAACATCATGAGAGGAATAGATGCACAGAGTCTCTTGCCCAGAGGAAGGGAATCGAGGACCAGAGGACATGGGCTCAAGGTGAAGGTGGAAAAGATTTAATAGGAATCCGAGGGGTAACTTTTTCACACAGAGGGTGGTGGGTGTATGGAACAAGCTGCCAGAGGAGGTAGTTGAGGCTGGGACTATCTATTAAAGAAACAGTTGGACAGGTACATGGATAGGAGAGGTTTGGAGGGATATGAACCAAGCGCAGGCAGGTGGGACTAGAGTAGTTGGGACATTGTTGGCCGGTGTGGGCAAGTTGGGCCGAAGGGCCTGTTTCCACACTGTATCACTCTATGACTCTATACTTGGAAATTAGTCTGCTGATCACAGTGACAAAGAGCAGCTTGTGAGCTCAAGGTTGTGACTGATAGGAGCCCGTACAGGACTGGGAACAACGACACCTTCACAGTGCGAGGGTGCTGGGTACATCCTAATCACCCTGCATAGATAAGGAAGCCTGTTTTTCCACAGTGTTTCCTGTATAGAAACTGCTAGTTGAATGTACAGTATCTTTTGTCTTCTAGCTATTCAGTCTTTCAATCTTTTAGTTGCAACTCCATAGTTTCTTTGTTTTGTTAGTTATGAGATGTTCGGTTTACAGTTAGGGTGTGTGGACACTATGACTGTATAGCGCTAAATGTTTTACGTGGCACAGCTTTCACGTGAGAGGGGGCAAATTTTAAGGAGGGGCTTCTTTTTACACAGAGGGTGGTGGAACGTGCTGTCAGGGGTGGTGATGGTGGAGGCAGATACGATAGTGCCGTTTATGAGGCTTTTGGATCGGAACATGGATATGCAGGGGATGGAGGGATTTGGGTCATAAGGGATAGTAGAATTAGGCCATTTGGCCCATTGTCTACTCCACCATTCAATCATGGCTGATCTATCTCTCCCTCCTAACCCCATTCTCCTGCCTTCTCCCGGTAAAAATATCCACTGACTAGGCCTCCGCAGCCTTCTGTGGCAAATAATTCCACAGATTCACCACCCTCTGACTAAAGAAATTCCTCCATCATCTCCTTCCTAAAAGAATGTGCTTTAATTCTGAGGCGATGACCTCCAGACCTAGACTCTCCCACTAGTGGAAACATCCTCTCCACATCCACTCTATCCAGGGCTTTCAGCCTTCTGTACGTTTTAATGAGGTTCTTCCCCCTCATCCTTCTAAACTCTGCACAGGCAGAGGAGATTAGTTTAACTTGGCATCATGTTTGGCATAAACATTGTGGGCCGAAGGGCCTGTTCCAGTGCTGTTCTGCGTTCTGTGCTCCTGTTACCTCTCGTGTCCCAAAAGCGTGTGGGTTATTAGATTAATTGTTGCCAGTAAATTGCCTCTGGTGTAAATGCTGGTGGTAGAATTGGGAAGCAGTTAACAGGAGAGTGAGCAGAATTAGATCAGTAGTCACAAAATGCTGAAGTAACTCAGCGGGTGTGGCAGAATTTCTGGAGAGAAGGAATGGTCGAGACCCTTCTTCAGACTGATGTCAGGGGAGGGGGCGGGACAAGGATGGAATGTAGTTGGAGACAGTAAGACTGGTGGGGGAACTGGGAAGGGGAGAGGGGATGGAGAGAAAGGGAAAGCAAGTTAGAGAAGTCAATGTTCATACCGCTGGGGTGTAAACTACCCAAGCGAAATATGAGGTGCTGTTCCTCCAATTTGCGCTGGGCCTCACTCTGACAATGGAGGAGGCCCAGGACAGAAAGGTCAGTGTGGGAATGGGAGGGGGAGTTGAGGTGTTGAGCCACCGGGAGATCAGGTAGGTTAAGGCGGACTGAGCGGAGGTGTTCAGTGAAACGATCGCCGATCCTGCGCTTGGTCTCGCGATGGAACAGCAGATACAGTAGATGAGGTTGGAGGAGGTGCAAGTGAGCCTCTGCCTCACCTGGAAAGACTGTCAGGGTTCTTGGACAGAGTCAAGGGGGGAGGTAAAGGAACAGGTGTTGCATCTCCTGTGGTTGCTGGGGAAAGTACCTGCGGAGGTCATTGTTGGATCACTGTACAACGGTCAGCAGGATCTCAGTGGGCTGAAGGGGCATGTATGACTCTATCTGTAACTCTCCCTGCGTCTCAGCCCCTCTGCTTCAAGTATGTTTTAGACTTCACTTTTAGACTTGAGGCATACAGCATAGAACTTAGAATATTAAACGTGGGTCATGGAACATGGACATCGAACAGGGTCCCGACCCGAAACGTCACCCACTCCTTCTCTCCAGAGATGCTGCCTGTCCCGCTGAGTTACTCCAGCATTCTGTGTCTATCTTCGGTTTAAACCAGCATCTGCAGTTCCTTCCTACACGTAGAACTGTGCAACACTGGAATGGCGCCTTTCGTCCCACAAAGTCTGTGCCGAATGTGATGCCAACTGGTAACACTATCCTATACACACAAAAGGACAATTTACCTTTTTTTTTACAAAATCCAATTAACTTACAATAGATAATAGACAATAGGTGCAGGAGTAGGCCATTCAGCCCTTCGAGCCAGCACCACCATTCAATGTGATCATGGCTGATCATCCCCAATCAGTACTCCGTTCCTGCCTTCTCTCGATATCCCCTGACTCTGCTATTTTTATGAGCCCTATCTAGCTCTCTCTTGAAAGCATCCAGAGAACCGGCCTCCACCGCCCTCTGAGGCAGAGAATTCCACAGACTCACCACTCTCTGTGAGAAAAAGTGTTTCCTTGTCTCCGTTCTAAATGGCTTACTCCTTATTATTAAACTGTGGCCCCTGGTTCTGGACTCATCGGGATCCTGCCTCTAGCGTATGTCCAAGCCCTTAACAATCTTATATGTTTCAACAAGATTCCCTCTCATCCTTCTAAACTCCAGAGTGTACAAGCCCAGCTGCTCCATTCTCTCAGCATATGACAGTCCCGCCATCCCGGGAATTAACCTTGTAAACCTACGCTGCTCTCCCTCAATAGCAAGAATGTCCTTCCTCAAATTAGGGGACCAAAACTGCACACAATACTCCAGGTGTGGTCTCACTAGGGCTCTGTACAACTGCAGAAGGACCTCTTTGTTCCTATATTTGATTCCTCTTGTTATGAAGGCCAACATGCCATTCGCTTTCTTCACTGCCTGCTGTACCTGCATGCTTACTTTCATAGACTGATGTACAAGGACCCCCAGATCCCGTTGTACTTCCCCTTTTCCCAACTTGACGCCATTTAGATAGTACAAACCTGCATGTCTGTGGAATGTCGGTCGGAGGTAACTGGAGGTCCTGGAGAAACCCCACGCAGTCACGGGGAGAACGTACGCGTAGAAACTCCGTACAGAGTCAGGATGGAACCCGGGTGTCTGGCGCTGCGAGGCAGCAACTCTACCGCTGTGCCACCGTGCCGACCGTGTTTTGAATGGAACAGTTATCTTGTACAGCCTGTTATCTATATGCTGCTTGCTGGTTGTTTGGCTATGGATTGCAACCTTGTTCCCTGCGGTGTCTCTCTTCCATATCGCTCCCGTCTAAACCTTCACTAATTGTCAGCTGCTCAGGGGGGCAGCTTCCTGCTTGCTCATCAATAATGCCTTTGGCTTTGATCAGCTAGCCACTCACTTTTGCCGCTCACATGAGCGTTTGACGGCACTTGCCCAGTACTGGCTAGCGTTTAGAAAGAGGAGGCCTCATTAAAACCTACCGAATAGCGAAAGGCCTGGATAGAGTGGACGTGGAGAGGATGTTTCCACTGTTCATAGAGTCGCAGAGTGACACAGTGTGCAAACAGGCCCTTTGGCCCAACTTGCCCACACCGGCCAACAATGTCCCAGCTACACTAGTCCCACCTGCCTGCGCTTGGTCCATATCCCTCCAAACCTGTCCTATCCATGTACCTGTCTAACTGTTTCTTAAACTTTGGGATAGTTCCAGCCTCAACTACCTCCTCTGGCAGCTTGTTCCATACACCCACCACCCTTTGTGTGGAAAAGTTACCCCTCAGATTCCTATTAAATCTTTTCCCCTTCACCTTGAACCTATGTCCTCTGGTCCTCGATTCCCCTACTCTGGGTAAAAGACCAATAATTGCCTTTTCTGCACCTGGCAAGGCAGAGATGGTTTTGTCCTCCAACTCCTCATAACATTTGGGGGATAGAAATGCTGACCTGGACAAATTCTCTGGTGCAGTGGATCGTACGGTTGGGGTCTGTCTTTTTGAAAGGAAGTTCCGTAGTTGTAATTGCTTCATTGGTGATTGGTGGATGCATCCACCCGATCTATTCTTCTCATGATTTTATACACCTCTATAAGGTCACCCCTCATCCTCCTGCGCTCCAAGGAATAAAGACCCAGCCTCCTTGTCCTCTCCCTATAGGTCAGAACATCTAGTCCTGGCAACATCCTCGTAAATCTTCTCTGCGCCCTTTGAAGCTTGACAATATCTTTCCTATAACATGGTGCTAAATTCCACCAGTTCTTTGTGTTCAATTCCATTAGTGGGAGAGTCTAGGACTAGAGGTCACAGCCTCAGAATTAAAGGACGTTCCTTTAAGAATGAGATTATAGGTGGTTGAACTTCACCTCAGTGGTAGGGAAGTTATTGAAGAGGATCCTTCGGAAGAAAATTTAGTTCTTTTTTTAGAGATACAGCGCGAAAACAGGCCCGCCTAGTCCAGTGATAACCCATACACTCATATACTAGCTCTGTCCTATACACCCTAGGGGCAGTTTCCGGAAGTGAATTAACCTAATACCTGCACGTCTTAGGGATGTGGGAGGAAACCGGAGCACCGGGAGAAAACCCGCGCGTTCATGGGGGGGGGGGGGGGGGGGGAAACGTGCAAACTCCACACAGACAGCACCCGTAGTCAGGATCGAATCCGGGTCTCCATCGCTGTGAGGCCGCAGCTCTACCGCTGCAGCCACCGTGCTGACCTGCCTGGAGGGGAACGGGTTACCGACGGACAGTCGGCTTGGCTTTATTCATGGAAGGTAGAGACAAAATACCGGAGTAAATCTGCGGGGACAGGCAGCATCTCTGGAGAGAAGGAACGGAAGGCGTTCCCTTCTTCTGACCTTTGGGCAGATCATGTCTCACTAACTTGACAGAGTCTTTTGAGGAATTGATCAAGCTGATTGATTATGGTACGCGCTAAGTGTGATTGATATGCGAGCTTATTGATGAGGGCATGACTGATGGGGTTGAATGTGGATATTAATCGGGCTTTGATAAAGTCCCACATGGTACAGCGATCCAGAGGGTTAAGATGCATGTGATCCGTGGTGGCTTAAACTCATAGTAGACACGAGGTTGTGATGGTTTCAAAGGTTTCAAAGGCCTTTTATTGTCACGTGTACCAATTAAGGTACAGTGATATGTGGATTACCATACAACCGTACTAAAAAAAAGCAACAAGACACGCAACTACATAAAAGTTAACATAAACATCCACCACAGTGGATTCCCCACGTTCCTCACTGTGATGGAAGGGAATAAAGTCCTTTTCTCCCGCGTTTGGGGCGGTCGAACCATCCGTCTGCATTTGGAGTACTGCATGCAGTTCTGATCATTAAAAAAAACAAGAAGGATGGGAGACTTGGGAAAGGTTGCCAAGGGGGTTTACCAGGATGATGTCTGGATGAGAGGGGTATTAGCTACAAGGGGAGCTTGGATAGACTTGGTGCGCAGGAAGGAACTGCAGATGCTGGTTTACACCCAAGATAGACACAAAATGCCGGAGTAACTCAACGGGACAGGCAGCATCTCTGGAGAGAAGGAATGGGTGACGTATGCCAAAGATAGGCACAAAGTGCTGGTCTGCTGAAGGGTTGAGACCAGAAACGTCACCCATTCCTTCTCTCCAGAGATGCTGCCTGTCCCGCTGAGTTACTCCGGCATTTTATGTCTATCTTTGGATAGACTTGGATTCTTTTCTCTGGAGTGTTCGATGTTGGGGGGGAGACCTGATAGAAGTATATAAGGTTTTGATTATTCTTCCCAGAATGGGAATAACAAAGATTAGAGGGCATTGTTTTAAGATGAGGTGTGCATGGGGCACGTTTGTTACACAGAAGTTAGTGGCTACCTGAAACGGCCTGCCAGGGGTGGTGGTGGAGGTAGATCCGATAGTGGCGTTTAAGACGTTTTTGGACAGGCACACCACCAGGGCCGCTGTTAGATTGGCCGCCCCGCCAACGGTCTGTCTGTTTTTTCGTCTTTCTTTTGTATTTTCAGTCTGTGTTAAAAGTTTGTGTAGATGTTCCCTGGTTTGTTTTATGTGGGGGGAGGGGGAGGGGGTCGAGGGAAACGTTTTCAGCTTCCTACCTGGCCGGAGATGCGATTGTTTTCCGGATCGCATTCCCTGGTCGCTCCGCAGCCTACCATCGATGGAGCTGGAGGCCTCCTCGGTCCGACTTTGAGCCCCACGGCGGGGGACGCGGACTTAACATCGGAGCCGGCGATCCCTTGCCTGAGATCGCTCCAACCGCTGCCTGCTTGACTTTACCATCGAGAGCTCGCAGTCTCGGGAGAGGCCGAGTCGGGAAGCTCCAACGACGCAGAGGCTCGACCAGCCCTGACCCGGGGTCCGATCGCCCGGCACGGGGTGGCTGAGCTCCCCCCGATGCAGGAGCTGATCGCCCCGATGCGGAGGGCCCAAACGCCGCCGGCTACGGGAGTCAAGTTTGTCCCGTCAACGGAGGGCTCCAGGCCCCCGACCGCGGGAGAGCGAAGGGAAGAGACAAACTTTTTTTTTGCAGTGAGGAATGTGGAGGAGTCACTGTGGTGGATGTTTATGTTAAAATGTATTATGTGTGTTCTGTTGCTTTTTATTTGTATGACTGACTTGGCAAATGGAATTCCTCGTATGTTGCAAAACATACTTGGCTGATAAAAGTATTGAGATTGTGATATGGAGGGAATGGCGGGGATATAGATCATGCGCAGGCAAATCAGATTCAGATTCAAACTTTATTATCATTGCGCAGTGTAGAAGCACAGAGACAGCAAAATGCAGTTAACATCTCACATATATATGTATATACAGTAGCAGTAGTGTCATTTTCGGGGGGGGGGGTGTCCGGGGGTGGGGGGGGGGAGACTGGCAATCACCAAGGTGCAGAGTTAAGTGGGGTAACAGCCCGCTGTTCCTGAGCCTGCTGGTCCGGCAACGGAGAGACCTGTAGAGCTTCCCAGATGGGAGGAGGGTAAACAGTCTGTGGTTGGGGTGAGAGCAATCCTTGACGATGCAGACATCGCTTGCTCCGGACTGACTCAATGGAGGGGAGTGAGGAACCGGTGATGCGTTGGGCGGTTTTCACCACCCTCTGCAGAGCTTTCCGGTCGGAGACAGAGCAGTTGCTCATGCCATACTGTGAAACAGTTGGTAAGGATACTCTTGATGGCGCAGCGGTAGAAGTTCACCAGAATCTGGGGAGACAGGTGGACCTTCTTTAGTCTCTTCAGGAAGAAGAGACGCTGGTGAGCCTTCTTGACCAGTGTTGAGGTATTGTGGGTCCAAGAGATGTTGACCCCCAGAAACCTGAAGCTGGAAACACGTTCCACCTCCGTCCCATTAATATGGATGGGGGTGTGCGTGCCACCCCTAGACCTTCTGTAGTCCGCGATAATAACCAACATTCCTAGCATCATGTTTGGCATGGACATTGTGGGCTGAAGGGCCTGTTCCCGTGCTGTTCTGTTCTATGCTCTGAGTTTACCAGAATGATGCCTGGATTCGGGGGCATCTGCCACAGCCGGAGGATGAACAGACTTGGGTTGTTTTCCCCGGAACACCGGAGATTGCCGGGAGTCTTGATATAAAATGCCGAGAAGCATCGAAAGAATAGACAGTCAGAACCTTTTTTACCAAGTTGGAAAAGTCAAAGGCTGGAGGTCAAAGACTTTAAGGTGAGAGGGGCAAAGTTTAAAGGAGGCAAGACGTTTACACAGAGGGTGGCGGTGGAGGCAGATACGATGGGCGGTGGCGCAGCGGTAAAGTTGCTAGCTCACAGCGCTCGCAGCGCCGGAGACCCGGTTTCGATCCTGACTACGGGTGCTGCCTGTACGGAGTTTGCACGTTCTCCCCGTGACCTGCGTGGGTTTTCACTGGGATCTCCGGTTTCCTCCCACACTCCAAAGACGTATAGGTTTGTGGGTTAACTGGCTTGGTATAAGTGTAAATTGTCCCCAGTGTGTGTAGGGTAGTGTTAGTGTGCGGGGATCGCTGGTCGGCACGGACTAGGTGGGCCGAAGGGCCTGTTTCCATGCTGTATCTCTAAACTAAACTAAACTAAACGATAGTGGGGATTAAGAGAATTTTAGATAGGCACATGGGGAGTTAAGGGTTACATGCAAGCAGATGAGAGTTGGTCTTGGCATCGTGTTCAGCAGAGACATTGTGGGCCGAAGGGTCTGTTCTTGTGCTGCACTATTGCATCTGTGTGCTATGTTTTTCTCTTTGGCTCACGACGACAAAATCGGCACTAATGTGGGGCGGCACTGTGGCGCAGCGGTAGAGTTACTGCGTTACAGCACTTACAGCGCCGGAGACCCGGGTTCCATCCCGACTACGGGCGCTGTCTGTTTCCCCGAGACCTTCGGATTCCTCCCACACTCCAAAGACGTGCAGGTTTGTGGGTTAATTGGCTTGGTAAATGTAAAAACTGCCCCTAGTGTGTGCAGGACAGTGTTGATGTGCGGGGATCGCTGGTCGGCGCGGACGCAGTGGGCCGAAGGGCCTGTTTCCGCGCAGTTTTGCTAAGATAAAACTAAACTAAACTCCTGGAGGTTCTGCATCTTCTCCTGTGAAGCAACCTTCAAAGTAACATTAGCAAATTTGAAGATGACACAAAGCTGAGCGGCAGTGTGAACTGTGAGGAGGATGCTAGGAGAATGCAGGGTGACTTGGGACAGGTTCGGGGGAGTGGGCAGATGCATGGCAGATGAAGTTTAATGCGGATAAATGTGAGGTTATCCACTTTGGTAGCAAAAACAGGAAGGCAGATTACTATCTAAATGGCACCAAGTTGGGAAAAGGGGAAGTACAACGGGGCTCCTTGTTCATCAGTCTATGAAAGTAAGAATGCAGGTACAGCAGGCAGTGAAGAAAGCGAATGGCATGTTGGCCTTCATAACAAGAGGAGTCGAATATAGGAGCAAAGAGGTCCTTCTGCAGATGTACAGAGCCCTAGTGAGACCACACCTGGAGTATTGTGTGCAGTTTTGGTCCCCTATTTTGAGGAAGGACATTTTTGCTATTGAGGGAGAGCAGCGTAGGTTTACAAGGTTAATTCCCGGAATGGCGGGACTGTCATATGCTGAGAGAATGGAGCAGCTGGGCTTGTACACTCTGGAGTTTAGAAGGATTAGAGGCGATCTCATTGAAACATATAAGATTGTGAAGGGTTTGGACACATTAGAGGCAGGAAACATGTTCCCGGTGTTGGGGGAGTCCAGAACCGGGGGCCACAGTTTAAGAATAAGGAGCAAGCCATTTAGAACGGAGACGAGGAAACACTTTTTCTCACCGAGAGCTGTGAGTCTGTGGAATTCTCTGCCTCAGAGGGCGGTGGAGGCGGGTTCTCTGGATGCTTTCAAGAGAGAGTTAAATAGGGCTCTTAAAAATAGCGGATTCAGGGGATATGGGGAGAAGGCAGGAACGGGGTACTGATTGGGGATGATCAGCCATGTTCACATTGAATGGCGGTGCTGGCTCGAAGGGCCGAATGGCCTACTCCTGCACCTATTGTCTATTGTCTAAGGGGGTCGCAAGCAATTTCTCTGCCACTTCCTTCATTCCGAATCTCATTCCACCTTTGCAACACGTGCAGTGTCGTCACGTTTGCTTTTAAGTCCTTTGTGTAGTTCCAGCACTCTCTGTTTTTATTTCAGCTTTCCAATATTTGCAAGGTTTTTATTTGTTCTCAACCTCTGGAGATTAGATTTCATTTCCTTCCACGCAGGCTGCTTCAAACAAAGTAGTTTACAATCATTCCTCGCATCCCCGGGCGTTGATCTTTATCATATTTTACAGATGCAATATAAAGTTCAGCTGACGGACGCCACCGATGCAGATCCAGGTCGGCTTGCCTGTTCTTTCCAAGGCGGAAAGCTGACAATCTCGCACTATGGCCTCAGGGGGGAGGGACCTCATTGAAACGTACAGAGTCGTGAAAGGCTTGGATAGAGTGGATGTGGAGAGGATGTTTCCACTAGTGAGAGAGTCCAGGACTAGAGGTCACAGCCTCAGAATTAAAGGATGTTCTTTTAAAGGAAGAAGATGAGGGGGAATGTCTTTAGCCAGAGGGTGGTGAATCTGTGGAATTATCTGCCACAGAGGGCTGTGGAGGCCAAGTCAGCGGATGTATTTAAGGCAGAGATTGATAGATTCTTGATTAGTGCGGGTGTCAGGGGTTATGGGGAGAAGGCAGGAGAATGGGGTTAGGTGGGAGAGATAGATCAGCCATGAATGAACGGTGGAACAGACCTGATGGGCTGAATGGCCTAATTCTGCTCCTATCACTTAGAAACATAGAAATTAGGTGCAGGAGTAGGCCATTCAGCCCTTCGAGCCTGCACCGCCATTCAATATGATCATGGCTGATCATCCAACTCAGTATCCCATACCTGCCTTCTCTCCATACCCCCTGATCCCCTTAGCCACAAGGGCCACATCCAACTCACTCTTAAATATAGCCAATGAACTGGCCTCAATGACTTATGACCTTATGAGCCTCACTTTAGACAAGATAAAAAGAGTCCCATCGATCACCCATTCACACTAATTCTATGTTATCCCACTTCTCATCCACTTGGTCCGTACGGACTCAGTGTATCTCTAAAACAGACTACAGGACGGTATTAATCCTTTCCTGCTTGCCGACGTGGGGAATCGTTCAACTCCGGGTCTTGGCACGAAAGATCCAGTAGCTACGCAAGCTCCACTCCCCTCACACGGCGGAAAGCCCACTGATCTACTCACACGATGGCGCAGCGGTAGAGTTGCTGCCTCACAGCGCCAGAGACCCGTTTTTGATCCTGACTACGGGTGCTGTCTGTATGGAGTTTGTACAATGGGGTTAGGATGGAGAGATAGATCAGCCTTGATTGAATGGCAGAGTAGACTTTATGGGCCGAATGGCCTAATTCTACTCCTATTCCTGATGTCCTTCTGACCTTATGCTCCCCCCCTGAGACCTGCGAGGGTTTTCTCCGGGTGCTCCGGTTTTCTCCCACACTCCAAAGACGTGCGGGTTTGCAGGTTAATCGGCTTCTGTCAATTGTAAATAGTCCCTTCTCCGTGGATTGTCACCTTGTCATGGTGGAGAAGCTTGTGTGGACCTGAGATCCTGAGAGCGATGCCGTCTGGAGCTACGCTCCTGGTAGGGCCACCCATGGCGGTAAGGTCGAGGGGGAGGTCTCTGACAAAGAGCCAATCCAACCAAGACCTCAACGGTGGAACAGGCGGAGGACGATGACGGATGAAGGCTGCAGCAGGAAAGAGTCTCCGGTCGTCTTGGACTCCGTGCCACTGGATCCTGACCCAGATCTGTCAAGGACCGTGGGGTGGCTGTCTGTGCACCAGTCTCCCCACGTTAAACCAAGTCATGCACTGGTGTCCTCCATATAGGGAATAGCACCCTGGAGACACCCATGGTCAGCCATGACCAAAGAGGGCCTAATGCCCCTGTCCCACTAAGAAACCTGAACGGAAACCTCTGGAGACTTTGCGCCCCACCCAAGGTCTCCGTGCGGTTCCCGGAGGTTTTTGTCCTCCGGCAACCACCTTCACCTAGCATCGCAACCGGCTTCGACTAAAAAAATTACCGATTTTTAAAACGGAAACCACTTTCGACCATTAGGGAGACTGACAAAAACATCCGGGAACCTCCGGGAACCGCTCGGAAACATTGGGTGGGGCGCAAAGTCTCCAGAGGTTTCCGTTCAGGTTTCCTAAGTGGGACAGGGGCATTAGACTTAAGGGCCCATCCCACTTGGGCGACCTAATCCGCGAGTCCAGAAGAGTGCCTTTGACCTTCAAGTCGAGGGCACTCGCCTGGAAAGCCTCGAGCTGGATTGACCGGCCACGTTGAAACTGCGAGCTGGATCGAGCGAAGCGCGAGCTGCATCTACAGACTGTACACACACACACATCGTGAAGGTGGGGGCCATGGATAGCGGAGGAGCGCTGTCTGCGCGATGAAGATGAAGGTAAACGGCTGCCAAAGAGCACGGTAAGTCCTTTAGAGAGCGCGGGAGGGGGGGCGGGGAGAGAAGGGGAGAGAAGAGACAGAAGAGGAGAGAGAAGGGGAGAGAAAGAGAGAGAAGGGGGAGAGATTAGGGGAGAAAAGGAGCGAGAAGGGACAGAAAGGGGAGAGAGAAGGAGAGAGAGAAGGGAAGAGGAGGGACAGAAGGGGGGAGAGAGAAGGGGAGAAAAGGAGAAGGAAGGGACAGAAGGGGGAGAGAGAAGGGGAGAAAAGGAGAAGGAAGGGACAGAAGGGGGAGAGAGAAGGGGAGAAAAGGAGAAGGAAGGGACAGAAGGGGGAGAGAGAAGGGGAGGAGAGAGAAGGGACAGATGGGAGAGAAGGGGGGGAGAGGGGGAGAGAGAAGGGGGAGGGGGAGAAGGAGTGGAGACATTTTTAAGAAGTATAATAAAGTTTAGCGGGCATTTTAACTACCGGTGGGTCTTCTGAGTCGTGAAACTCCAATGAGCCCATTAAAATGGCCGGTCAGTGAAGGAGATTGCCTATGGCTGCCTTCGACTGCCTGTAAGTAAATAGCGACCCCGCTCCACTGCCCTCCGACTGGACCTGCGACCAAAATAATTGTCGATTTTTCAAACGGCGACCTATTTTTAGTCGAGGCCGGTTTTAATCACGATGGAAAAAAAAAGCAGCAACCTAGATGAAGCCTCGACCACGCGGAAACCACTTTCGACCATTAGGGAGAGTGGCCACAACCTCCGGTGACCTCGTGGTAAACCTTGGGTGGTGGGCAAGGTCACCAGAGGTTGCTGTGGAGGTCTCCTAAGTGGGACAGGCCCTTAAGAGTACAGGACAGTGCTTGCGTGTGGGGTGATCGCTGGTCAAACTAAACTTCATTGGTTGACACTTTATTATCACATGCGACATGCTCTAAAGTCTAAAGTCCAAACTCAATAATGACGACTCAGGGGTATCAGGGCCCAAAACAAACATCCGGCCTTTTGTAACCATCACTCTGCCCACCACAGATGCTGCCTGACCCGCTGAGACTCTCCTGCTGTTTGCCTCCAGATGCTAGTGTCTGCAGTTCCTTTTATCTCCGATTCTCTCTCTCTCTCTCTCTCTCTCTCTCTCTCTCTCTCTCTCTCTCTCTCTCTCTCTCTCTCTCGAGGGGACCATGTATTTTGATGTCGAAAATCTAATCTCCCAACATTACCACCACACTGCTGAAGTAAATAGTGCTTCAAAGGGCTGCATGTTAAGCTACTTCAAAGGTTAAAATGCGTTTGAAATACAAGTAGCGCTTCATAGCTGTGAAGAGAAGGCTGCAGTTGAACATGCAATCTCACTTGTGGACATACGTTCCGACTGTTCTTGTGTCAATTATACCCACCCCATGGATCAGTGGTACCAACCACTCTGCCTCATTCTCCACGATAAATAGACAATAGACAATAGGTGCAGGAGTAGGCCATTCGGCCCTTCCAGCCAGCACCGCCATTCAATGTGGTCATGGCTGATCATTCCCAATCAGTACCCCGTTCCTGCCTTCTCCCCATATCCCCTGACTCCGCGATCTTTAAGAGCCCCATCTAGTTCTCTCTTGAAAGTATCCAGCGAACTTGCCTCCACCGCCCTCTGAGGCAGAGAATTCTACAGACTCACCACTCTCTGTGAGAAAAAGTGTTTCCTCGTCTCCGTTCTAAATGGCTTACCCTTTATTCTTAAACTGTGGCCCCTGGTTCTGGACTCCCCCAACATCGGGAACATGTTTCATGCCGGGATAAATGGAATCAAGTACACAGAATGATACAGAAGGTAGACACAAAATGCTGGAGTAACTCGACGGGTCAGGCAGCATCTCTGGAGAGAAGGACTGGGTGACGTTTCGGGTCGAGACCCTTCTTCAGACTGAGAGTCTGGGGAAAGGGAAAGGAGAGATATAGACGGTGATGTAGAGAGATATAGAACAAATGAATGAAAGATATGCAAATAAGTAACGATGATAAAGGAAACAGGCCTTTGTTAGCCGTGGGGCTAGGTGAAAACAAGTTACAGACAGTGAGACTCAACACGACGACTTTAGGGGCTGGTACGACTTGGGTGGGGGAGGGATGGAGAGAGAGGGAATGCAAGGGTTACTTGAAGTTAGAGAAGTTAGTCTGTTAGGTGAGAACGAGTACAGACATCGTTGGACAACGAGATGGTTGGACAAAGGCCAGAGGTGAAAAGGGGACTAAAAGGTGAGAGTGAAATGTAAAGGCAGATGGCGGATGTTGATGGAAGATGGAAGGAGGGACAAGCATCTTAGAGAATGGTGTTAGCGGCAGAGTAGCTGCCTTACAGCACCAGAAACCCCAGTTCGATTCGGCTGCTGTCTGCACAGAGTTTGCACGTTCTCCCTGTGACCACGTGGGTTTCTTCCGGGTGCTCCGGTTTCCTCCCACATCCCAAAGACGTGCAAGTTTGTAGGTTCACTAGCCTCTGTAAATTGCCTCCAGTGTGTAGGATAGAACTAGTGTGCGGGGGGGGGGATCGATGGTCGGCACAGACTCGGTGGGCCGAAGGGCCTGATTCCACGCTGTATCTCTAAACTAAACTAAAAACCTCAGCCCCAGAGCCACCGTAAATTGACCAGACACATTTAATATAAGAGAGGGTACACAAAAAACTGGAGAAACTCAGCGGGTGCAGCAGCATCTAAGGAGCGAAGGAGATAGGCAACGTTTCGGGCCGAAACCCTTCTTCAGGTTTAGGACAGAATTACATTAGGCTACACTTTTAAAAATACCAATTTCAGGCACGGTGGCGCAGTGGTAGAGTCGCTGCCTTACAGCGCTTGCCGCGCCGGAGACCCGGGTTCCATCCCGACTACGGGCGCTGTCTGTACGGAGTTTGTACGTTCTCCCCGTGACCTGCGCGGGTTTTCTCCGAGATCTTCGGTTTCCTCCCACACTCCAAAGGCGTGCAGGTTGGCAAGGTTAATTGGCTTGGCGTAAGTGCAAATTGTCCCTAGTGCGTGTGTAGGATAGCGTTAGTGTGCGGGGATCGCTGGTCGGCGCGGCCTCGGTGGGCCGAAGGGCCTGTTTCCGCGCTGCATCTCAAAAGCTAAACTAAAAATTGCAAAACCCACTTTGTGCTAATGAAAGCAGAATGCAAACTATAGTTTGGATTTAATAATTTAACCGCATTGAACATTTGCATTAAGAGAACGCTCATGAATTGAAATAAAGAAAGAAAGTAACTTAAAATAGAATATGCTGCGTTACAGCATATAAATCTGCCTCTCTCAGCAGGTAGAGAGGATGCATGAGTCATTAGAGTAGGCATGGAAACTATCATCACTTGAAGGCCTTCTTTCAGATTAAATTTCTGCACACTCTCCGGGAGGTATGGTTCAGACAGCCAGCCATCGAACATGCAATTCCAATCAGAACATTCCCATTAGAGTGTGTATATGCTCCCCATTCATCTCAATCGCCATCAAGTTCACTTGAAGTCAGAGCAGTGTTGATTATTAAGACAAGTGCGTAAAAATGGTTGCAGTTTAGTTTATAGATTGGAGATACAGCGGGGGGAACAGGTACTGAGTCCGCGCCGACCATCACTAACACTATCCCACACGCATTTTTTTAAACGTTTATACCAAGCCAATTAACCTACAAACCTGCACGTCTTTGGAGTGTGGGAGGAAACCGAAGATCCAGGAGAAAGCCCACGCAGGTCACGGGGAGAGCGTACAAACTCCGTACAGACAGCGCCCGTAGTCGGGATCGAACGCGGGTCTCTGGCGCTGTCGCCGTCGTGACACCACTTTGAAATCTGAAGTAAAATTGCCTCTTTTTGCGTGGGAGGTTGGTTCTTTCGGTGTCTTTGGACTTTAGATTTGAATTTGAGTTTAGGTTTATTGTCACGTGAGCTGAGGAATAGTAAAAAGCTATTGTTGCGCACTAACCAGTCAAGGGCCTGTCCCACTTAGCGATTTTTTTCGGCAGCTGCCGACGTCATATCAGTGTCGCCAAAAGATTTTGAACATTTCAAAATCCAGCGGCGACACGAAAAAAATGTCGCGACACTTGAAAAAAACGCCGCGCGTCAATACGTCATCACGCCACGTCACGCTGCGATTTTTTTCGGTGACCTGATATGTCAGTCAATGATGCCGGCATTCGCCAAAAAAATCGGCAAGTTCCACATGCCCTTCCGCAAAAAAGACAACACATGATCACAATCGAGCCGTCCACATTGTACAGATACATGAGAAGGAAATAACGTGAATAGCGTTTAGCGCAAGATAAATCCACCAAAGTCCGATCAAAGATAGTCCGAGGGTCTCCATTGAGGTAGATAGTGGCTCAGAACGGCTCTCTAGTTGTGGTAGGATGGATCAGTTGCCGGATTTTAGAGATACAGCGCCGAACTAGGCCCTTCGGCCCATCGGGTCCGCACTGACCATCGGGTCCGCACTGCCCCATATACTAGCATTATCCCACACACTAAGGACAATTTATAATGTTTTTACCATCTGTACGGAGTGCTTTTACCACCATCCAGCCTGCACTGCTAGGGAGCAAACTGCTGAAGATGCAGGTGGATGCTCCATTGGTGCCCTGGATCACCAACTAGCTGACTGGACAACCACAATATGTCAGGCTACAGAACTGTGTCTTGGACATGGCAGTGAGCAACACAGGGGGCCCACAGGGGACGGTCCTCTATCCGTCCCTGTTCACCATCTACATCTCGGGCTTCAGATATAACCCTGTCTCCTGCAGAAGTTTTCAGATGACTCTGCCATTGTGGGCTGCATCAGTGAGGGGAGGGAAGCTGACTACAGGGGTGTAGTCAACGACTTTGTTGAGTGGTGTGGGCTGGATCACCTGCAGCTCAACACCGACAAGACTAAGGAGTTGGAGTTGGACTTTAGGAGGAGAGGAACACCCCTGTCCCGTCTTCTGTCTCCATCAATGGTGTAGATGTGCAGTTTACCAGGGAGTACAAATGCCTTGGAGTGTACCTGGACAGTAAACTGGACTGGTCCAGGAACGCTGAGGCCCTGTACAAGAAGGGACAGAGCCGGCTGTACTTTTTGAGGAGGCTCCACTCCTTCACCGTCTGCAGTAAGATGCTGCAGATGTTTTACCAATCGGTGGTGGCCAGCGCCATCTTCTTCACTGCCGTGTGCCGGGGCAGCAGGGTGAAGGCCACGGACGCCAACAGGATCAACAAACTCATCAGGAAGGCCGGCTCCATCCTGGGGGCGGAATTGGATTCACAGGAGGTGGTCCTGGAGGGGAGGATGCTCCTCAAACTGTGGAGCATCCTGGACAATACAGCTCACCCCCTCCATGACGCACTGGTCAACCTGAGGAGCCCCTTCAGCAACAGACTGGTTCCACCAAGATGCAGCACAGAACGCCACAGGAGATCCTTCTTCCCTGTGGCTATCAAACTGTACAACTCCTCTGTAAAGAAGATACTCGGATACCATTGGATCTTCACTACTTTATTAATCATACATCATATGGCCCTGGCTGTACGCGGTCTGTCACGATCACCAGAGAGAGAGCTAGGGGCGTGTGGGTTACAATTATACTAACTGGTGGGGGAGTGGTTAGCATGGACATCGTCACTATCAATTAAAGGTGTACACACATATCATCTACATCCTTCCTCTACAAAACAAACAGTGAGTGACAGGGCGACCACGTCTCATGCGCTAGGGTAAATGCAAACAGTAAAGCACGGGAATACAGAATCACACGTAATCGCCGTAACGGACCGGCGGCCTGACCAGGCGACCAGACCGGGTCCGCACCTCGCCATCACCTCCTTCCCCGACGGGAACAAGCGGGGACGACGCCGGGGCATGGTGGGGGCTACGGACAGGAGAACCCCTGGGCGACGAAGGCATCGGGGGGGGGACGGCGAAGAGAAGGGCGAGGAAGCCGGAGAAAACGGGACAACAGCCGGGAGACGGACAATGGCAGCCTGTTCACCAGTGCCGAGTTCCGCGCTTTTGCAGAACGATGGGACTTTCGTCACTACAACAGCAGCCCGGAATACCCGCAGAGCAACGGACTGGTCGAGCGCGAGATCCGCAGTGCTAAAGGACTGCTGGAACATTGCCGCCTATCCCACTTCTGACACCATGTAAAGAAGATACTCGGATACCATTGGATCTTTACTACTTTATTAATCATACATTATTGCCCTAGCTGTACGTGGTCTTCACGATCACCAGAGAGAGAATTAGGGGTGTGTAGGTTACAATTATACTAACTGGTGGGGGAGTGGTTAGCATGGACATCGTCACTATCAATTAATGGTGATCAATTACACATATCATCTACATCCTCCTTCTGTCGTGGGGTAGACTGATACCCCCCTCACCCCCCATCCTCAATCTTTGCTCATCCCTAAGCATTTCCACTCGTCACTTTAGTTTCATGTTTCATGTATTTTGCGTTTTATGACTGTTGGCAGATTAATTTCCCAACTGGGATAAATAAAGCTCTATCGTATCGTAAGATCACCCCTCATCCTCCTGCGCTCAAAGGAATGAAGTCCCAGCCTGCTCAACCTCTCCCTATATCTCAGGCCCTCTCACAATTTTGTACATTTCAATAAGATCAAACTGCTTAAAATTCTATTTCAGTATTACGGCTGAGGAAGTGCTGGACACACGAGGAACTGCAGATGCCCGAAATGCGGCCTGTTCAATCTCGCCATGGATGCTGCTGCCTGACCTGTTGAATTACTCCAGCACTTTGTGTGCTCACATCTTCTGTATCAGCCTACCATGAGGGACTTTGTCAAAAGCCCATGGAGGCAACGTCCACTGTCTAACTGGTATCAATTGCCTTTGCAACCTCATGCAGTGATCTGCATTGGATCTTTATCACCTTTGCAACCTCATGCAGAGATCTGCATTGGATCTTTATCACCTTTGCAACCTCATGCAGTGATCTGCATTGGATCTTTATCACCTTTGCAACCTCATGCAGAGATCTGCATTGGATCTTTATCACCTTTGCAACCTCATGCAAAAATCACCCTTAATCTGTCTTGCCTCTTTCAACAACCTATCATACATCCCATCAGGCCCTGGGGACCGATGCTCTTCAAGGGCCCCAATACCACCTCCTTCTTGATCTCATAAGGTCATAAGTGATAGGAGCAGAATTTGGGCATTCAGTCCATCGAGTCCGCTCCACCATTCAATCATGGCTGATCTATCTCTCTCCCTCCTAACCCCATTCTCCTGCCCTCTCCTCAAAACCCCTGACACCCGCACTAATCAAGAATCTATCTGTCTCTGCCTTGAAAACATCCATTGGCTTTGGCTCCACAGCCTTCTGTGAGAAAGAATTCCACAGATTCACCTCGCCATTTAACAAAATTTCTCCTCGTCCCCTTCCCACAGGAACGTCCTTTAATTCTGAGGCTATGACCTCCAGTCCAAGACTCTCCCGCTAGTGGTAACATCCTCTCCACATCAACTCTATCCAAGTCTTTCAGTATTCGGTGAGTTTCAATGAGGTGCCCCCCTTCATTCTTCTAAACTCCAGCGAGTACAGGCCCAGTGCCGACAAATGTTTATGTGAGTGGCAAAAGTGAGTGGCAAGCTGATCAAAGCCATACTGATCTCACTTTTCTCCTTGTCCATCTCCTTGATGAATACAAGTGCAAAGTAATCATTTAAGGGCCTGTCCCACTTGGCGATTTCTTTCGGCGACAGTTCAAAATCTTTCGGCGACCCTGATACGTCAGTCAATGACGCCGGCAGTCGCCAAAAAATATCGCCAAGTGGGACAGGCCCTTTAGTATCTAGTCTACATCCTCTGACTCCTAGCATAAATACACCTGCCTTCAACTTTGTTATCTTCTTGCTTTTAATGGAAGCGTAAAAAGCCTTAAGATTTCCTTAACTCGGCTTGCCATTTGCTTTTCATTCCAGAGTAGACTTGATGGGCCGAATGGCCTAATTCTACTCATATACCTTATGACCTTCTGACTCCTTCTGCTTTTAACAGGTCCTTTGCAGAATGGCAGGCAGTGGCGAGTGGAGTGCCGCAAGGCTCGGTGTTGGGGCCGCAACTGTTTACCACATATATTAATGATTTGACAGAGGGAATTAGGAGCAACACTAGCAAGTTTGTGGATGATACAAAGCTGGGTGGCAGTGTGAACTGTGAAGAGGATGTTAGGAGGTTGCAGGGGGACCTGGACAGGTTGAGTGAGTGGGCAGATGCGTGGCAGATGCAGTATAATATAGATAAATGTGAGGTTATCCACTTTGGTGGCAAAATCAAGGGGGCAGATTATTATCTCAATGGAGTTAGGTTAGATAAGGGGGAGGTACAGTGAAACCTGGGCGTCCTTGTACACCGGTCACTGAAAGTTGGCGTGCAGGTACAGCAGGCAGTGAAGAAAGCTAATGGAATGTTGGCCTTCATAACAAGAGGATTTCAGTACAGCAGTAAAGAGGTTCTTCTGCAGTTGTATAGGGCTCTGGTGAGACCACATCTGGAGTATTGTGTACAGTTTTGGTCTCCTAATTTGAGGAAGGACATCCTTGTGATTGAAACAGTGCAGTGTAGGTTCACGAGATTGATCCCTGGGATGGCGGGACTGTCATATGAGAAAAGATTGAAAAGACTAGGCTTGTATTCACTGGAGTTTAGAAGGATGAGGGGGAATCTTATAGAAACATATACAATTAAAAAAGGACTGGACAAGCTAGATGCAGGAAAAATGTTCCCAATGTTGGGCGAGTCCAGAACCAGGGGCCACAGTCTTAGAATAAAAGGGAGGCCATTTAAGACTGAAGTGAGAAAAAACTTTTTCACCCAGAGTTATGAATTTGTGGAATTCCCTGCAACAGAGGGCAGTGGAGGCCAAGTCACTGGATGGATTTAAGAGAGAGTTGGATAGAGCTCTAGGGGCTAGTGGAATTAAGAGATATGGGGAGAAGGCAGGCATGGGTTATTGATTGGGGACGATCAGCCATGATCACAATGAATGGCGGTGCTGGCTCGAAGGGCCGAATGGCCTCCTCCTGCACCTATTTTCTATGTTTCTAAATGGTCTGTTAGAGACATACAGCATGGAAACAAGCCCTTTGGCCCAACCACAATGCCCCTTCTGAACAAACCTCATGAGCTCACATTTGACCCAAGCCTAACCCGGTTAACCAACCACTTTAACTCCCCTTCCCATCGCCACGCCAACCTTTCTGTCCTAAGCCTCCTCCACTGCCAGAGTGCAAATTTGTTTACTGAGATAGATTGCAACTTTTTTTTCTTGCCTGCTATCCAGTCAGTGCAAAAACTATAAATGCTTATGATTGAGCCGTCCAAAGTGTACAGGCACGCACAGGATAAAGGAGATAACGTTAAGTACCAGATAAAGGCCAGTAAAGTCCGATTAAAGATAGTCCGAGCATCCCCAATGAGGTAGGTAGTAGGTCAGGACTGTTCTCCAGTTGATGATAGCATGGTTGAGCTCTGTGTGTAAAAGTCGTCCCTCAGGTTCCTATCAAATCTTTTCCCCCCTCACCTTAAATCGATGTTCTCTTGTTCTTGATTCCCTTTTTTTCTGAGTAAAAGACTGCATTAACCTTATCTATTCCCCTCATGATCATCCCTCATCCTCCTGCACTCCCAGGAATAAAGTCCCAGCCTGCCCAATCTCTCTCTATAGCTCAGGCCCTCGAGTCCTGGCAGCATCCTTGCAAACCTTCTCTGCGCTCTTTAAACTGTGGAGATACGGCGCGGAAACAGGCCCTTCCGCCCACCGAGTCCCTGCCGACCAATGATCACCCCGTACACTAGCGCTATCCTACACACCAAGGACAAATACAATTTTACCAAAGCCAATTAACCTACAAGTCTGCACCTCTTTCACATGTGGGAGGAAACCGGAGCACTCATGTATAAAATCATCAGAGGAATAGATCGGGGTAGATGCACAGAGTCTCTTGCCCAGAGTAGGGGAATCGAGGACCAGAGGACATAGGTTCAAGGTGAAGGGGAAAAGATTTAATTGGAATCTGAGGGGTAACTTATTCACACAAAGGGTGGTGGGTGCATGGAACGAGCTGCCAGAGGAGGTAGTTGAGGCTGGGACTAACCCATCGTTTAAGAGACAGTTAGACAGGTACATGGATAGGACAGGTTTGGAGGGATATGGACCAGGCGCAGGCAGGCGGGGACTAGTGTAGCTGGGACATGTTGGCCGGTGTGGGCGAGTTGGGCCGAAGGGCCTGTTTCTACATTGTATCACTCTATGACTCTATGACGCCCAGAGAATGCTCACGTGGTCACGGGGAGGACGTAAACCTCCACACAGGCAGCACCCCTGGTCAGGATCGAACACGGGTCTCTGGTGCTGTGCGGCAGCAACTCTACCTCTCATCGCCACCCGCTCATCGCAGCTTAAACGATCAAGGTTATTCTTGATGGAGACAATCTCAATGGACTATTAATAACGATGAAAGATTGCAGGAATATCTGTGTATCATGGCATTTAATTTCCGTCAGCCTGATATTGTGTAACACACTTGAAACAGTAAAGGATATCTTTGCATAATTTAAACTTCAGCAGAGCATTCAGTATTCACAGTGACTCACAGAACCTGTGGACCAAATGTAGACTGAACGATCGTTTGGCTGAACACCTTCGTCCAGCCCGCCTAGATCTACCTGATCTCCCGGTTGCCAAACTCTTTAACTCCCCCTCCCATTCCCACACTGACCTTTCTGTCCTGGGCCTCCTCCACTGTCAGAGTGAGGCCCAGTGCAAATTGGAGGAACAGCACCTCCCTATTTCACTTGGGCAGCTTACACCCCAGCGGTTTGAACATTGACTTCTCTAACTTCAAGTAGCCCTTGTTTTCCCTCTCTCTCCATCCCTCCCCCACCCAAGTCGTACTAGCTTCACTCGTCTTGTTGAGTCTCACTGTCTGTAACTTGTTTTCACCTAGCCCACAGCTAACAATGGCCTGTTTCCTTTATCATCGTTACTTTTTTGCACATCTTTCATTCATTTGTTCTGTATCTCTCTACATCACCGTCCATATCTCTCGTTTCCCTTTCCCCCGACTCTCAGTCTGACGAAGGGTCTCGACCCGAAACATCACCCATTCCTTTCCTCCAGAGATGCTGCCTGTCCCGCTGAGTTACTCCAGCTTTTTGTGCCAATCTTCTGCACATCTACGGGATGTGGGAAGAACCCGGATGAAACCCATGCGGTCACAGGGAGAACCTACAGACTCTGTACAGACAGCATCCGAGGTCAGGATTGAACCGGGGTCTGTGGCACTGTGAAGGCACCAATTCTGCTAGCATGTAGGGTAGAGCTGGCGGACAGTTGATCGTTGGTTGGTGCGGACTCAGCGGGCCGAAGGGCCTGTTTTCACACTGTATCTCTAAACTAAACTAAGCATTTGGGCGGCAGGGTGGTGCAGCGATAGAATCGCTGCCTTCCAGCGCTCGCGTTGCCGGAGACCTGGGTTCGATCCCGACTACGGGTGCTGTCTGTACGGAGTTTGTACGTTCTCCCCGTGACCTGCGTGGGTTTTCTCCGAGATCTCCGGTTTCCTCCCGCACTCCAGAGACGTACAGGGTTGTAGGTTAATTGGTTTGGCATAAATGTAAAATTGTCCCTAGCGGGTGTAGGTTAGCGTTGGTGTGTGGGGATCGCTGGCCGGTGCAGGCTCGGTGGGCTGAAGGGCCTGTTTCCGCGCTGTATCTATAATCTAAACTAAACTAAAAGGTATGCCACTGTGCAGTGAAAAATAAATTACAGGTAAAATAGTGCGAGGAACGTGATTGATGTGATTGCTCTGAGAATTGGCATAGACCTACAGCTCTCCTGTGTCACATGAAAATATGACAAACCGTGGCAGTTAATTCTCTATCAAATTATTGTTTCTTGAACTACCCCACCGCTAGGATCTATATTAATGGGCTCATCCCTGCTCTTTCATTTGGAACAAGGGTATATAGTATTTGCAATTATAATTCTCAGGCACATTGTCTGGATTTGTAGAAGTTGGCATTGATTTTGAGAAGCTCAGCATAGAAACAGGCCCTTGGGCCCACCATGTCCACCTGAAAGCTGGAAGAGAGGTTGGGTTGCCAACTGTCCCGTATTAGCCGGGACATCCCGTATATTGGGCTAAATTGGTTTGCTCCCGTACGGGACCGCCCTTGTCCCGTATTTGACTGCTACTACTCGGGTGGAGGGGACTGTTGGGTCGGAGCGCCGCGTCCGGCCCCGCCTCACCCGTCCCGACGTAGTGCAGCCCATGGAGTGCAGCAGCAGCAGCAGCGCCTCGCCCGTGGCCCCGTCGGTCGGCAGCCCGGCCAGCTGTCCGACCTTCGGACCTTCGCTTTCCGCCGCCACCACCACCACCCCTCCTTCTCATGGCCGATCATAGGTTCATGAGTTGGACGGGGCGCCGGACTTTGCGCGCGACGTCGCGCGGCCCGGGCCAAAACTCCACAGCTGGCCCGCCGGCTGGGCTCTGTGTGCAGTCCAGCACCCGGGCCAACTCATCATTCACCCAGCCACGGCCGAGTCGGTTGACGGATTGCCATCGGGAATTTGTCCCGTATTTTGACCTTTTCTCCCTTTGGGGGGGGGGAAGGGTTGATTGCGGATGGGTGGACGAAGGCCAGAGATGAAAATAAGACCGAAGGTTGTGAGATAAGGAGAGAAGAGAAATGTGAAGCCACAACAGAGAAATTTGTAGCCCACCTCGCGTCCTGAAGTAGATAACCAACTTGCTGACATTGAGGGACAGGTTGTATGAAGGAACTGCGGATGCTGGTTTACACCGAAGATAGACACAAAAAGCTGGAGTAACTCAGCGGGACAGGCAGCATCTCTGGAGAGAAGGAGTGTGCGACGTTTTGGGTCAAGACCCTTCTTCAGTAGTAGAGTACTTCATTAACAGTGAAATTCAATTGTGTACACAGTTCAGTACAAAGATCACAACACATAAGCACTTAGATACATCTTAGGTAAGCAGCTCAGATACAGTACAAGTGATGCAGCAGAACACTGAGACAGTGTACAGAGTCGCCAGTTTGGGGCCATTTTTGAGTCCCAGTTGTTGTAAGTGCAGGGTTCCTGACCTGACCATGGAGGCCCGTTGTCATGGCGACGTTGCAGGGCCGGCCTGGCCAAGCATGGCCGTGGTGTCCTCCGCCGCTGCCCCACCGCTGCAGGCCGCGTCCGGTCCACACGCACGGCCTCCTGGAGCGGCTCTGTATCCGTGTCGACCACTTACACCAACCAGACCCAAACCCTGTTTTATTTTCTCCACAATCCCATCGATTCCTCCCTGATTAGACCTCCCCTGTGGCCCAGCTGGACCATACCCACACCTTTCTCCCCTCCACCTTCCCTCCCCTGTTCCACGCCTGGACTCCTCACATATTCCTCACTTCCCTGTGCCCCCTTCCACCCACCCCCAATCTCACACCTTCTGCTGTTATCTCTGGCCTTTGTTCCAACCATCTGTCTGCCAACCCCTACCCCCCTCCCCCCCATACACCTCCCCCACCCACGCACCCCTTTCCCCCCACTCACCTGTGTCCACCTTTCAAATGTTTATACATTTAGATTAGAGATGCAGCATGGAAACAGGCCCTTCGGCCCACCAGGCCGACCATCGATCACCTGTTCACACCAGTTCTACGTTATCCAGCTTTCTCATCCGCTCCCTACACGCCAGGGACAATTTACAGAGGAATAATTAACTTACAAGCCCGCACGCCTTTGGGACGTGGGGGAAAACCGAAGCACCCGGAGGAAACCCACGCCAGTGACCGGGAGAACGTGCAAACTCCACACACACACACACGGACAGCAACCGAGGTCAAGATCTAACCAGGGTCTCTGATGCCGTGAGGCAGTGGCTTTACCCGCTGCGCCACTTTGCTGAGGTCGACATTAGATGCCGGGATGGAAGGTCATAAGTAATAGGAGCAGAATTAGGCCATTCGGCCCATCAAGTCCACTCTACCATTCAAACATGGCTGATCTATCTCTCCCTCATAACCCCATTCTCCTGCCTTCTCCCTGTAACCCCTGACACCCGTACTAATCAAGAATCTATCTGTCTCTGCCTTAAAAACATCCACTGACTTGGCCTCCACTGCCTTCTGTGGCAATGAATTCCACAGATTCACCACCCTCCGACTGAAGAAATCCCTCCTCATCTCCTTCTGAGGCTACGACCTCTGACCCTAGTCTCTCCCACTTGTGGAAACGTCCTCTCCATTTCAGCTTTTCACTATTCAAGATTCAAGATTCAAGATTCAAGAGAGTTTATTGTCCCGTGTCCCTGACAGGACAATGACATTCCTGCTTTGCTTCAGCACAACAGAACATAGTAGGCATGACTGCAGAACAGATCAGTGTGTCCAAGTACCATTATATAAATACATACACACACATGAATAAATAAATGGTCAGTGTCAATGAAGTCCCCCCCCCCCCCCCCCCCCCCCCCCAACCTCCCCCCCCCCCCCCCCCCCAATCCAAACTCCAGTGAGTACAGGCCCAGTGCTGTCAAACGATGTTGAAGAGGGTTTGGTATTGTCGGGCTCAGTCGACAGCTTGGCGCTGTCTTGCAGCTTGGAGCTGGTGTCCTCCCCCACTTTCACAGGTTGCTTGGTAAACGTGCTGCACTTAATTATCACATTGCCCGCTGCAAAGAGCGGGGTGGGTGTGTAAAGCTCATCGGCAGCCAGCTAATAAGGAACGCTGCTCGATCGTTTTTGCCTGCAACATGTCAGCTTTCATACTGGATGGGCACAAAAAGCTGGAGTAACTCAGCGGGACAGGCAGCATCTCTGGAGAGAAGGAACGGGTGACCTTCCAGGTCAAGACCCTTCCTCAGACTGAGAGTCAGGGGAGGGGGAGACACAGAGATAAGGAAGGGTAAGGTGTGGAAAGGGCAGATCAAAGCATATGATGATAAGGAAATGTAGAATGGATCATTGTTAGCGGAAGGGAAGACAATACGGCCAGTTGGACAGTTCAGTTCAGCGTAGTTTATTGTCACGTGTACCGAGGTACAGTGAAAAGCTTTTGTTGCGTGTTAACCAGTCAGCAGAAAGACTGTACACGATTGAGGGATGATGACAGGGTAGATCGGACCATGTATTGATTGCAATCAATAAACTAAACTAAACTAGTGTGTTTATCTTGGCACGATGTGGGCCGAAGGGCCTGCTCCTTGCGCTATACTGTTCGATGTTCTACAATGTGGAATGTTAGTGCTGAGGAAATGCGTAGGAAGGAACTGCAGATGCAGGTTTGCACGGAAAATAGACACAAAATGCTGGAGTAACTCAGCGGGTGAGGCAGCATCTCTGGAGAGAAGGAATGGGCGACGTTTCGGGTCGAGACTGAGACTGAGAGCCAGGGGAGAGGGAGACGCAGAGCTAAGGAAGGGTAAGGTGTGAAAACGAGACACCCCAGGGGATGTGGAGCAGAAAAAATGTAGAGTAGATCATTGTCACCCTAGAGGGTACAGTTTTAAGGTGAGAGGATAAAGTTCTTAAGGAGATGTGCGGGGCAAGTTTTTTTACACAGAGGGTGGCAGGTGCTTGGAACGTGCCGCCAGGGGTGGTGGTGGAGGCAGATATGATAGGTTTTGGATAGGCAGGGAATGGAGGGATATGGATCACATGCAAGCAGAAAGAACTTGGTGTGGCGCAGTGGTAGAGTTGCTGCCTTACATTTCCGGGTTCGATCCCGACTACGGGTGCTGTCTGTACGGAGTTTGTACGTTCTCCCAAGTGACCTGTGTGTGTTTTCTCCAAGATCTCCGGTTTCCTCCCACACTCCAAAGACGTGCAGGTTTGTAGGTTAATTGGCTTGGGTGTATGTGTAAATTGTCCCTAGTGTGTGTTAGTGTGTGGGGATCGCTGGTCGGTGCGGACTCGGTGGGCCGAAGGGCCTGTTTCCGCGCTGTATCTCTAAACTAATTAGCTTAATTTGGCATCGTGTTCAGCACAGACATTGTGGGCCGAATGGCCTGCTCCTGTGCTGTACTGTTCTATGTTCTATGTTCCAAAGATTGTTTTGCAGACATTAAGGTGAAAGGGTTTCACCTAAACTAGTACTTTGCAAATCTGGTTGGAACTGAGTTATGTGACATTCACAAATGAACCTAAATTAATTTCTTTAATCTGGTTTATTAATATTCTATTCATTATGGCAGTCACAGGAATTTCATGCAAAGCATTAACATATCCATTACTGAGATTACAAAGTATAATTCTGACACTAGTCATTTTAAGATTCGCTAATAACACATGATTTTACTAATTCCTCAGTGGCTGAATCAAAGCCACAGTTAATGAACTAGAATAATTCAATCAATTGACTTTTTTTTTCGTGCGGCGTAATATTTATAGCTGAAAGAAGTGGCTACATTTAAGGCCCGCATCTACTCGGGACTTGCTGAAGCTCCTTCCGAACCCTGAAGAGACGCCACATTTGTGATGTGGGAATGCCGTCACAAATTCCCTAAAAGATTCATAACTTCATGTTCATAAATCATAAGAGCAGAATTAGGCCATTCAGCCCATTGAGTCTACTCCGCTCTTCAGCCCATTGAGTCTACTCTGCCATGCAACCATGTCTGATCTACCTCTCCCTCTCAACCCCACTCTCCTGACTTCTCCCCATAACCCTTGACGCCCGTGCTAATCAACAAACCTCCAACCTCTTCCATTGACGGCCTCCACAGCTGTCTGTGGCAATTAATTCCACAGATTCACTGCCCTCCGACTTCAGAAGTTCCTTCTCATCTCCTTTCTAAAGGTACGCCCTTTTATTCTGATTCTGTGGCCTCTGGTCCTGGACTCTCCCACAAGTGGAAACATCCTCTCCACATCCACTCTATCCAGGCCTTTCACTATTCCGTACGTTTCAATGAGGTCCCCCCCTCATTCTTCTAAACTCCAGCGAGTGCAGGCCCAGTGCCGACAAACGCTCGTCATGTGTTAACCCAATCCTGAGTATGCGGTGTGATAATGGATAGGCATTGACCGGGACATGAGACAAATATAGTGGAACCCCAATAATCTAGCAAAATGTTTGGATGAACATATAAGGGGTGTTTGATGGCACTGGGCCTGTACTCACTGGAGTTTAGAAGGATGAGGGGTGATTTCATAGAAAGCTACCGAATAGTGAAAGGCTTGGATAGAGTGGATGTGGAGAGAATATTTCAACTAGTGCGAGAGTCTAGGACTAGAGGGCACAGCCTCAGAATTAAAGGATGTGCCTTTAGAAAAGAGACAAGGAGGAATTTCTTTAGTCAGAAACCGGCGAGTCTGTGGAAATCATTGCCACAGATGGCTGAGGAGGCGTAGGTGCAGATTGTCAGATTTTTGATTAGTACAGGTGTCAGAGCTTATGGGGAGAAGGCAGGAGAATGGGGTTGAGCGGGAGAGATAGATCAGCCATGATTGAATGGCGGGGCAGACCCAATGGGCCGAATGGCCTAATTCTGGCCGTCAAAAGATTTGGAACGTTAGAAAATCCAGCGGCAGGAAAAAAAATGTTGCGACACTTGTTGGGAAAAAACACTGCATGTTAATACGTCATCAGGCCGCACACGCCGCATCACGCCTCAACTTTTTTGGTGACCTGATACGTCAGTCAATGATGCCGGCAGTCAAGTGAGACAGGCCCTTAATCCTGTCAGTTTACCCGCATTCTGGACTATTGATGTTTTACTGTGTTAATATCCCGACGCTTAATTATATGAAGCACAATAATAAAGGTGTTGCCTCACAGCGCCAGAGCCCCGGGTTCGATCCTGGCATCAGGCGCTGTCTGTGTGGAGTTTGCACGTTCTCCATGTGGGTTTACTCCGGGTGCTCCAGTTTCCTCCCACATCCCAAAGACGTGCGGGTTTACAGGTTCATTGGCCTCTGTAAAATCAACCTTCGCGTGCAGGGAGTGGATGAGAAAGTGGGATAACATAGAACTAGTGTGAGTGGGTGATCACCGGTTGGCATGGGCTCGGTGGGCCCCGAAAGGCCTGTTTCCATGCTGTATCTCTGAACTAAACTAAACTGAGGACACTAGTACAAACTTGTTGGTCTTTGTCACCTGCTTCTGCACCATACATCTCCTACATTAATATTCCACATTATAGAACATCGAATATATAATACAACAGGCCCTTCGGCCCACAATGTCTGTGCTGAATATTATACCCAGATCAGTCTGAATAGACAATAGACAATAGACAATAGGTGCAGGAGTAGGCCATTCGGCCCTTCGAGCCAGCACCGCCATTCAATGTGATCATGGCTGATCATCCCCAATCAGTACCCCGTTCCTGCCATTTCCCCATATCCCCTGACTCCGCTATCTTTAAGAGCCCTATCTAGCTCTCTCTTTAAAGTATCCAGAGAACCAGCCTCCACCGCCCTCTGAGGCAGAGAATTCCACAGATTCACCACTCTCTGTGAGAAAAAGTGTTTCCTCATCTCCGTTCTAAATGGCTTACCCCTTATTCTTAAACTGTGGCCCCTGGTTCTGGACTCCTCCAAGAAGGGTCTCGACCCGAATCGTCGCCTATTTCCTTCGCTCCATAGATGCTGCCTCTCCCGCTGAGTTTCTCCAGCATTTTTGTCTACCTTTGATTTTTCCAGCATCTGCAGTTCTTTCTTAACCAGGATGCCTAGACCATCTCTTTCAATGGGGACTCTGGAGGCCTTCCGTGAACGCTGGTCACCGCGGGACGTCGAATGTATCGTTGATAAAAATGTTTTAATTTCATAACTTTGTAAAATGCCAATATAGGCATTCTTTGATCGTGTTACTACTTTGCATTTTTGTATGTTCTGAAGAAAAGCATTTTGTATGAAGACCATCGCTTATCAACCTGCCTATGATCCCTATCCTTCCATTCCCTACATATCCACGTGCCTATCCAAAGCCTCTTAACGCCACTATCGTATCTGCCTCCACCAGCACCCCTGGCAGCGGGATAGGCAGCATCTCCGGAGAGAAGGAATTGGTGACGTTTCGGGTCGAGACCCTTCTTCAGATGGGTCTATAGAACAGCACAGCACAGGAGCAGACCTTTCGGCCCACAATGCCTGTGCTGAACATAATTTGAACTTTTCACCCTAATTGCTGAAGGTAGACAAAAATGCTGGAGAAACTCAGCGGGTGAGGCAGCATCTATGGAGCGAAGGAATAGGCAACGTTTCGGGTCGAGACCCTTCTTCAGACTGATGTGGAGGTGGTGGGAGGGGGGGACGGGAAGAAGAAAGGAAGAGGTGGAGACAGTAGGCTGTGGGTGAGCCGGGAAGGGGAGGGGAAAGGAGGGAGAAAGCAAGGACTGAAATTGGAGAAGTCAATGTTCATACATTGGGCGTAATCTACCCAAGCAAAATATGAGGTGCTGCTCCTCCAATTTGCGGTGGGCCTCAGTCTGGCCATGGAGGAGGCCCAGGACAGAAAGGTTGGATTGGGAATGGGAGGGGGAGTTGAAGTGCTGAGCCACCGGGAGATCAGGTTGGTTAGTGCGAACCGAGCGGAGGCGTTGGGCGAAGCGATCGCCAAGCCTACGCTTGGTCTCACCAATGTAGAGCAGCGGATGCAATAGATGAGGTTGGAGGAGGTGCAGGTTCTTTCTTAAACAATCCTAATTGCAGAGCTATTTTGTCCTGGGGTTCTTCAACATACAAACTGGCGATTTGTAGATTTGTAAAACCTGATCAATAGTGGATACTTTGAGCATGAGCCTGTTTTATTCACTGCCCTGCTGTGCCCTATTGAGTTCTTGGAAAGTTGATGTAAAATCATTAAAGGTTTTAATAGTCTATTTTCCCCTTTCACTGTAATATTTTTAAACTTGGAGGATGTCTAATATATCTGATTAAAACAGCGTGCAATATAGTCATTCACAGTCATTCGGCCCAACTTGCCCACACCGGCCAACATGTCCCAGCTACACTAGTCCCACCTGCCCATGTTTGCCCCATATCCCTCCCAACCTGTCCTATCCATGTAGCTGGCAAAATGTTTCTTAAACGTTACAATAGTCCCTGCCTCAACTACCTCTTCCGGCAGCTCCTTCCACACACCCACCACCTATGCATGACAAAGTTACTGCTCGGGTTCCTATTAAATCGTTTCCCCTCACTTTATACCTTTGACCTCTGGTTCTCGACTTACCCACTCTAGACAAAAGACTCTGTGCGTTTACCAGGCACGTGCCGTGAGTAATTACTCAGTGTAGTCACTCAGTCGGCTTTTAAAAACAAATTAAACCGCGCGTGCGCAGATTGTTCTCTCCGTAAAAATAAAAAATAAAAATAAAAACAGTAACAATTCAATTTGCCTAAGGCTTCCTAGTCTCCTTTATTCTGAATTACTGAATGGGTGAGGGGGTTGAAGGGTGATGGCAGGTGGAGAGATGGTGGGAAAAACGGGAGCACAGGGAAAAGTTGAATCAGTTGTCAACTAATTGGGACCAATTGGGGAGGAGGGTTCCTTTCGCAGCGTGTGGAGAGTCTGTGCCAGGGGTAAAGTTGCGGGGAGGGCAGGAGCGTTGAGAAGGAGGGGGTCGGGGATGATGCCGATAACTCACTCACTCACCGCTGCCGCAGCTCTCCGGGCGCGAAGCCACGCACTGTAGCCGGGGATAGAAGCAGCTCGGGGAGCTGCGAGCGGCCGCCAAGACCCGACAGCAGAACTGGCCGCCACTTCAGCGCCTTCTGCCGGCCCGCTCACCTCTGGCAGCGCACTCCGTCTGAACACCTCTCACCTGTCGCTCGCCGACTTCGCTCATGTCAGCCGCTTCCCGCAAATCCTTAAATTCCCACAGCCGAGTAAACTCAATCGCACTGTCGGAATTTAAGGACATGAGTGAGGCCAGCGAGCGGCAGGAGAGAGGTTTTTAGACGGCGAGCTGCCAGAGGTGAGCGGGGGCCGGCAGAAGGCGCTGAGGTGGCAGCCGGTTCCGCAGTCCGTCCGGCGGCCACTCAGCCACCCGAGCTTCTCCCCCCCCCCCCGCCTCAATGCGGTGGCATTCCACGCTTCCGTGCAAGGAGCGTCGCAAGTGGCGTTATCCCGATCCCCTCCTTTGAAAACCCCGCCAAGAAATTAGCGCTGCGAATGCGCAGTAGGCGGCTGCCCCTGCGCAGTGCTGCAAAGGCAGAATTTTGTGCTGCCGTCAGCCCCGCTTGAAATTGACGGCTTCAGGCAGCGCTGACGGCACGTGGGCTGCACAGAGCTTCCTGTGTTACAAGCGCTGCGGATGAAAGGCACGGGGAATTATGCCTACCTAGGAGATCTATCTCTTAGATAGGTATAATTCTCCCATGCCTTTACTATTTATATTTAGTAATTATTATGTTATAATTTTAGTCAGGGTAGGCACTGCCTTCCTTGCCTACCCTGACGGCACGTGCCTGGCGTTTACCCAATCTATTCTTCTCGTGATTGTCACTTCTCCGGGGATTGTCACCTTGTCGTGGTGGAGAAGCTTGTGTGGTCCTGAGATCCTGAGAGCGATGCCGTCTGGAGCTGTGCTCCTGGTAGGGCCACCCATGGCGGTAAGGTCGAGGGGGAGGTCTCTGACAAAGAGCAATCCAACCAAGACCTCAACGGTGGAACAGGCGGAGGATGATGGCTGACCTTAGTGGAGTGTCACAACGGCTGGGAAGGCGGATGAAGGGTGGGGACGGGGATGGTCCAGTGGCGGTTCCTCAGCGATTGCAGCGCCGGAGACCCGGGATCGATCCTGGCTGCGGATCGAGTAGTCCCACCCCCCTACTTCCGCCTCTGACCCACTCACCCACGGCCCCAAACACGGGTGATCAAAGGAGGAAGACTGACTGAACTTTATTGCCTTCCATCACAGTGGAGAATACTATGGTGGATATTTATGTTAAGTCATATCGTTCTTTTTAATTCTGTCGTGTTCTTTTAACTGTGTGCTTGCATGGTAACTCAAATAGCACTGTACCTTAATTTGGTGCACGTGACAATAAATGTGAATGTGAATGTGAATGTGAATCTGAATCTAAGTAGAAGAATTGAAGGATTTTCAGAGAGACTCTGAATTTCCTCAGCTGCCTGAGGTGGTAAAGGTGCTGCCTTGCCTTTCTCACCAGTGAGGCAGTGTGTGTTGTCCATGTCAGATCCTCTGTGATCTTCAGACCCATGTCCTCCAGGGATGCTACCTGAACTGCTGAGATGCTCCAACATTCTGTGTCTATCTTCCTCCAGCGATGCTGCCTAACCCGCTGAGTTACTCCAGAATTCTGTGTCCTTTGATGCTGCAATGGGTTCAAGGCTGGCGAAGAGCTTTCTCCGTGAGATTCAGCCACGGGGGGGATTTAGCGAGGAGGGAGCAGAGAATGTTTTAGAAACACAGACAATAGGTGCAGGAGGAGGCCATTCCATCCTTTAAGCCAGCACCACCATACATTGTGATCATGGCTGATCATCCACAATCAGTAACCCGTGCCTGCCTTCACCCCATATCCCTTGATTCCGCTATCTTCAAGAGCTCTATCCAGCTCTCTTTTAAATTCATCCAGTGAATTGGCCGCAACTGCCTTGTGTGGCAGGGAATTCCACAAATTCACAACTCTCTGAGTGAAAAAGTTTTTTCTCATCTCAGTTTTAAATGGCCTCCCCTTTATTCTAAGACTGTGGCCCCTAGTTCTGGACTCCCACATCATTGGGAACATTTTTCCTGCATCTAGCTCGTCCAGTCCTTTTATAATTTTATACGTTTCTATAAGATAGCCTCTCATCCTTCTAGATTCCAGTGAATACAAGCCCAGTCTTTCCAATCTTTCCTCATATGACAGTCCCGCCATCCCGGGAATTAACCTTGTGAACCTACTCTGCACTCCCTCAATAGCAAGGATGTCCTTCCTCAAATTAGGAGACCAAAGCTGCGCACAATACTCCAGGTCTCACCAGGGCTCTGTACAACTGCAGAAGGTCTGAAGAAGGGTTTTGACCCGAAACGTTGCCTATTTCCTTCGCTCCACAGATGCTGCCTCACCCGCTGAGTTTCTCCAGCATTTCTGTCGACCTGCAGAAGGACCTGTTTGCTCCTACGCTCAAATGCTCTGATTATGAAGGCCAACGTGCCATTTTACTTCGGAGTCACGTGAGTGACTTCGTGAAGACCCCGCCAGGCACGCATGCGCGACATATCGTCGACCGCATGTGAGCGACAGGCAGTGAGGAGCGTTGCTCCTCTACTGCAGGGACCTGCAGGTAAGAAAAACTAACCTGCCGTCCTTCTTTCATTTTGAGGGACTCTGTTCTCGGAGTACTCCAGGCCGCTTCGGCACTGACTGCGGACCGCGGGATGCGGGCAGTCAGCGGCGGCACTAATAGTTTGGAGTCGGGAAGAGCCCGTTGACCCAGGTGTGTCCGGGTTCACACTCGCCGGTCGGAGGGATGGCAGAGGCAGCCCGACTCTACACCGCAGCCCGCAGGACACCGCAGGCTGGCGGCATTAACAAAGGAGTGGGGGCTAGCCCCAACTGAACTCTACTCCACAGCCTGCAGTATCCCTGTCTGTATTAACAGGTAATGGGGCTTGCAGGCAACGGCTGTGGGCTGACGGCTTTACTTACGCCGTTGCCCCGACTTTATTTTTACAACGGGCAGGTTGGGCAGCTCGTTGACCCGGTAGGGTCCGGGCTCACTGTTTGCGCAGCGACTGCAGCGCGCAGGGTCACCACGGGCGGACGGCAACGTTACCCGGAAGTCGGGCAAGCCCATGGACCAGGAGGGTCCGGGCTCGGAGACTGCCATTCGCGGGCAGCGAAGGCAGAGCAGGAGCTCCGACTAAACGTCGCAGGCCGCAGTTATTCCGTGGACTAATGGCTATGCTACCCTATAGAGGTAGTAGACAGAGCCGGGGCCCCGACTCACACACAGGCGGGAGCCTTGCCGTTAGCGGCAGTCTATGTCCCGCATGTAAGTCTGGTCACCATTGGGGCTGGGGGGGGGAGAGAGTGCGCTCCTCCACCGGAAGCTCATAAAGACCCTCAGGTAAGATACTAACCTTGAGTTGTTTAGCTTCTGTACTAGACTTTGCTTACAGAAACAATGATGGGAGACCAGAATGAAGGCATCGAAGTCTGCCTCCCAGGGCCATGGGACTTCGGATGGGAGTCAGCGCCCACTATTCCCGGAGCTGCCAGCAACGCCGGCAGCGCCCGCTCTGCGGGCCGAGAGAAACCGGGGAGTCCTGCAGCAGTCAGGACCCGATTCTCCACCACGGCTGGCCGTGGAGCCGTAGAGTGGTAGGAGCACCGGGCAGGAGCTGGGTAGGCAAGACCCTGACTCCCTACCACTGTCACCTAAGCATAGGGACAGTGGAGCAAAGGTGCGTAAACGTGTTATTCGCCTGGCGACACGTTCTCTCTCCCCAACTATGCAGGTCACCAGAGAGAGGACCAGGGGAAGAATCGCACAACAGTCGGTGAAGCCCCGCTGTAGGAGCCGTGGTCGACTTTCCACCGGAGCAGCCGCCAGGTCACGGGCCGGTGAAGGATTGAGGCCTGGGTCTGCAAGCCCGCATGTGCGGCCGGCACAGACTCACCGCCGGGGGAGCCTGCCAGAGCGCGGGCCGGTGTAGTCTCATCTCGGTCAGCGCACCCTCCTTTAGCGGCAGGACGTGACCGAACGTCGGGACAGGCGGCAAGCCCGCGCGGACGTCGGGGTACCACGCTTTGGCGGCCGGGACCGACTTATCACCGCTCATGTCTTATCAGACTAGCGGGCCGCCTCCGCCCAGAAGACGGCGGGTCAGCGGCAGGTCCGCGCAGGAGTCGCTTAGCCACGCAGAAGCGGCAGGCAGTGACATCCTGTCTAGGCACCCTTGTTATCACCTCGACGAGGTGCGGGGCGATGACAGAAGCCTCAGGGATTCTCCAGAACCTGAGGAAGTCGACTTGTCATCCGCAGATGCGGTGGCGGTCGCATGGCTCGGATGGAGCGTATCCTAGAGCACAATCTCTGCACCTGGACCAGATGTCCTCCAGTCCAGGAGACATGCGGCTGGGCCACCCAGCATGTCCACGTCATCAGTGGGGATGCCACAGATCAGCAGCTGGCTGACACGTAAGACGGGCTGGAGCAGGAACCTACAGTACCTGAGAAAACCCAGGAGGAACTGCTGAATGTGGTCTCCAAGTTCGCCCAGCCGAAGCACACAGGGGCCCAGCATAGACTACCTCACCACACACCAGCTGCAGGAACAGGTCCTTACCGAGGCGATCAACATATACCAGGCCCAAACAACTGCATATATTGACGACAGAGCAGGATGATGCTCTTGCAATATTAGTCATGAAGTTAACGCTTCCCGGAGTATCGCCATCAAACCGACTCCAAACCCCATATTTGCGGGGTTGTACTAGGCATCTGCAACGCCACCACCAAGACAGCTGTTCGGTGAGGACCTGCCCAAACAGGTCTAGGACCTGGATTAGGAGGCGAAGGCGGACGGGTTGATGAACCCACCTCCCTCCAGCAGGCCGGCAGTGCGCAGACAAACACCACATGCAAGACCTCGGGGGCCACCTGAAAGACCAGTAAGGACCTACACGCCGGCAGCACCTCAACACAATTCAACGGAACACCAGGAACCAGAACGTCAGGCCCGCCGGTAACCATGGAGGTAAGGGGGTCTGGTTCTCTTGGAAGTGCTGCATGTTTAACCTCACAAGTAGGAGAGCGGTTATATACATTCTGGGATGTAAGGGAGCTGATTGTCACTATCCCAGGGAACAAAGCTATAGACATAATAGAGGCATGTAACAGCCTTGCTTGCGCCAGGAAACCGACTATTAGACATACTGCTAAAATAATTGCTAAACTTGTAGCTACATTCTAGCTGCATAATTGGGCCGTTACACTATCTAAGCTTGCAAAGAGCAAAATCTCGGCATTAAAAGCGAATGCTGGACATTTTTACGGGCCTAATTTAAATCAAGGCATAAATTGAGCTACAATAGTGGATTAGCTATGATGGTGATTGTTAAATCCCATCATTACATCAACCCCATTAGTCGTGTTACAAACCGACGCAAGCACCAAGGGCTGGGGAGCTACCGACACCATTTCCAGTTGGGGTGGTAGATGGGATTTGCACGAGTCTACTTTTCTTCAATCACAAGGTATAAACTGTTTAGAAATGCTGGGAGCATGTCACGGGCTACGGGCTTAATGCACTAATCTGCAGCATACACATGTCCGTCTTCAATAATACCACTGAGGTGGCGTATTTAAACCTTATGGGTGGTATCGTCAATATCTTGTGATGAATTGGAAAAATTAATTTGGCTCTAGTGGATTGACAGAAATATTTGGATATCAGCTAAGTATCTTTTGGTTAAGCTCAATACAGTGGCGGACACCAGGTCACAAGTATTTAATAATGACATCAAGTGGATGTTGAACCTCCAAATATTTGCTAAAACTATAGCCTAATATGGAACACCAGATATTGACCTCCTTGCGTCCAGGTTGAACCATTGGATACCAACATATGTGTCTTGAGAACCAGATCCTGGGGCAGTGGCGATGGACGCGTTCTCGCTACATTGGGGGGAAATGGGTTTTCTATGCTTTCCCCCATTCTGCTTCATCAGATAGGTGTTGCAGAAAACGCAACCAGATCTGCAACAGAAAGGACCATGGACATCATACAGCAGCGTGCAGAGAGAGTCCACTAGGAAGCAGTACCTTACCCACATAAGGATATGTGAGGTTACCATAGTCGGACCTAGACCACCTACATATCTATTACGATCTCCAAAGTGCTGGAATCCTCACGGGCCTGCATTATGATGAGTCCCTCAGTTACAGTGCCATATACAGTGCCAGGAGTGCACTGTCATCCTATCTCAACATTGGAGTGGGATCTCACCAGCTGGTATCCACACTGGAGGGTATGTTCTATCCCTCCCCGACCTCGATATATTACCAGAGATATAGGGGGTGGTGTTGACCCTACTCAGGAGCTGGTCGCCTTTGGCGGATTTACCACTGGACTTATTCACCTTCAACGTGGTGATGGTACTGGCACTGAAGACAGCACAACGGGTCCAAACTCTACAGGAATTGCCTGGATAGAATGGTTTCGACCCACAATAAAGTCACTGCATTATAGAAGAGTTGCTTAAACAACACAGACCTGCAACTACAGGTCTGAAAATGGGCATCAGGAGATGGCTCAAGGTGGTATTCGGTGCAGCAGGTAAGACACTAACATTTTTAAAATGTCATTCTACCAGGGCTGCATCCACATCAGCGGCGAGGACCATGGAGGTGTTCATGTCCTCGCAATAGCTGTGGCCGCTCCCCGCAACGTTGGCGGATTCAGTTTTAAGTGCTGTTCCCTAAACGTTTGTCCCCGAGTTCAGGGGTTTATTGTTGTATTAACAAATGTTATTATTTTTCAGCTTGTTCAAGTCTGAAATACGTTAACATACTTCCTCCATCAGTATTACGGCAGTGTGTGAGCATGGACGTGGTCCAGGGCATGGAATCACAGAGCTTTGAAATCTTCACGAAGTCACTCACGTGACTCCGAAGTAAAATAGTAAGATTAAACGAGAACTTACCAGTTTGAAGTTTGATCTTTATTTTATGAGGAGTTGCGATGAGGGATTTCGTGCTCTCCGCTCCCAACCCTCTATCATAAGGTCAACTGGTATATTCGAGTTCTTTAATCTTACTATCTTCAGTCATTGTTGTTATCTGTGATTCCACACCACTGCTTTGAAGAATGTCGCGCATGCATGCCTGCCTGGCGGGGTCTTCACGAAATCCCTCATCGCAACTCCTCATAAAATAAAGATCAAACTTCAAACTGGTAAGTCCTCGTTTAATCTTACTATTAGCTTTGATTCACTAAGCAACCTGTAACTTTCTGTTCAATAGAGCCACGAGTAATATTTGCATCCTTCACAATCATGACTGACTAATGGGCTCGTGTGAAACAATAAAGGCTGCATCTAATTAAGCAGAACATTATCCAGCAAATAAATAGCAAGGCACTTTTACAGCAGAGCAGCTATTAACACCACCTGATGTGGAACAAACAGTGGGTGACAACATATACAAGATGAATATTAAATGGCCCGAGAGAGCTTTAGTTTAGTTTAGTTTTGTTTGGATATACAGCATGGAAATAGGCTCTTCGGCCCATCGAGTCCACGCCGACCATCGATCGCCCGTTCACGCTAGTTCTATGTTATCCCACTTTCCCATCCTCTCCTTCCACATTAATAGCCCTGTCCCACTTACGAGGTAATTCAAGAGCTCTCCCGAGTTAAAAAAAAAATCAAACTCGTGGTAAGCACGTAGAATGTACGTAGCGGGTACGTCGGAGCTCGGGGACGTCTCTTAGCGGCTCGTAACGCTAACGGCAGGTACTCGGGAAACGCGGTAAGTTCGGGAAGACTCGGCAATGACCAGCGATCTCCGCACACTAACACTATCCTACACACATGGTACAATTTTACATTGACACCAAGCCAATTAACCTACAAACCTGTACGTCTTTGGTGTATGGGAGGGAACAGAAGATCTCGGAGAAAACCCACGCAGGTCAATAGACTAGACAATAGACAATAGGTGCAGGAGTAGGCCATTCGGCCCTTCGAGCCAGCTCTGCCATTCACTGTGATCATGGAGAACATACAAGCTCCGTACCGACAGCGCCCGTAGTCGGGATCGAACCCGGGTCTCTGTCGCTGTGAGGCAGCAGCTCCACCTCTGCGCCACTGTGAACCCACATGTCTCTGTGAGATGTGGGAGGAAACCAGGGGCACCCGGAGGAAACCCATGTGGTCACAGGGAGAACGTGCAAACTCCATACACACACACAGACAGCACCGGAGGTCAGGATGGAACCCGGGTCTCCGGCGCTGTGAGGCAGCAACTCTACCGCTGCGCCACCGTGAACGCCCCTTGGACGCTTCCTGAAAATAACTAGCTCTTTTGTTTTGTTGACATTGAAGGGAGTAGACAATAGACAATAGACAACAGGTGCAGGAGTCGGCCATTCAGCCCTTCGAGCCAGCACCGCCATTCACTGTGATCATGGCTGATCATCCCCAATCAGTACCCCGCTCCTGCCTTCTCCCCATATCCCCTGACTCCGCTATCTTTAAGAGCTCTATTTAACTCTCTCTTGAAACCATCCAGAGAATTGGTCTCCACTGCCTTCTGAGGCAGAGAATTCCACAGACTCACCACTCCCTGGTTGAAAATGTTTTTCCTCATCTCCGTTCTAAATGGTCAACCCCTTATTCTTAAACTGTGGCCTCTGGTTCTGGACTCGCCCAACATCGGGAACATGCTTACTTCCCTGACATCATCGCTTGCTGGAAGCTCTCAACCATTTTCATTCGGCACCCTTTGATGCTGACTGTGGGCCTGTACTCCACCACGCTCCCTGAGTGGAAGATTTGAAAAGTAACTTTGGGTCCAGACAAACTTTTTGTAAACTCGCATCTGGATGTCCGCGCTCTCGCACAGTTATTAACCACTCTTGTCATTGAATCGTGAGATTTTATGTTGCAGACACCCCCAAGTATCTCAGCAATTACTCAGGATGGTTAGTTTATCTTCAAAGCACAGACATTGTGGGCCAAAGGGGCCTGTTCCTGTGCTGTTCTGTGTTCTATAAGGGCGTAGCTTTAAGGTGAGAGGGGCAAAGGGGACGGCGCGGTGGCGCAGCGGTAGAGTTGCTGCCTTACAGCGCTTGCAGCGCCAGAGACCCGGGTTCGATCCCGACTACAGATGCTGTCTGTACGGCATTTGTACCTTCTCCCCGTGACCCGCGTGGGTTTCCTCCGGGTGCTCCGGTTCCCTCCCAATCTCCAAATACCGTCGATTCCTATCAACATCCTCGTAAATCTTTTCTGAACCCTTTCAAGCTTGACAATATCTTTCCCATAACATGGTGCCCGGAACTGAACACTTTCCCTTGCAACCGCAAGAGATGCAACACTTGTCCCTTCACCTCCCCTCTCCACTCCTTTCAGGGACCCAAGCAGTCCTTCCAGGTCCGACAGAGGTTCACCTGCACCTCCTCCAACCTCATCTACTGCATCCGCTGCTCCAGATGCCAGATGATCTGTATCGGTGAGACCAAGCGGAGGCTTGGCGATCGTTTCGCCGAACACCTCCGCTCGGTCCACAATATCCAAGCCGACCTCCCGGTGGCTCAGCACTTCAACTCCCCCTCCCATTCCGTATCTGACCTCTCGGTCCTGGGCCTCCTCCACGGCCAGAGTGAGCAACACCGCAAGTTGGAGGAACAGCACCTCATATTCCGCTTGGGGAGTCTGCATCCTCTGGGCTTGAACATTGAATTTTCTCAATTCTGTTAACCCTTGCTCTCTCCTCCCCTTCCCACCTCTCCCTCAGCCCTCGGGCCCTGGCATTCCCTCTCTCTCTATCTCTCCCCCACCCTAGTCGCACCAGCTTCTCATTTTCACACCACAAACAGCTTACAATGGCTTGTTCCCTTTATCATTGATACTTTTTTGCATATCTTTCATTCATTGTTCTTCATCTCTCCACATCACCGTCTATATCTCTCGTTTCCCTGATCCCTGACCAGTCTGAAGAAGGGTCTCGACCCGAAACGTCGCCTATCTCCTTCGCTCCTTAGATGCTGCTGCACCCGCTGAGTTTCTCCAGCCTTTTGTGTACCTAAATGTGGTCTCACCAATGTCTTATACAACTGCAACATGACCTCCCAACTTCTATACTCAGTGCAATCTTAGTGCAACCTTGCATTTAGTGCAAGGTAAAGCCAGCAAAGTCCGATCAAGGATAGTTTGCGGGTCACCAATGAGGTAGATAGTAGTTCAGCGCTGCTCTCTGGTTGTGGTAGGATGGTTCAGTTGCCTGATAACAGCTGGGAAGAAACTGTCCCTGAATCTGGAGGTGTGCGTTTTCACCCTTCTGTACCGTTTGCCCGATGGGAGAGGGGAGAAGAGGGAGCGGCCAGGGTGCGACTGATCCTTGATGATGCGGCTGGCCTTGCCGAGGCAGCGTGAGGTGTAGATGGAGTCAATGGAGGGGTGGTTGGTTTGTGTGATGGTCTGGGCTGCGTCCACCATTGTTAAAGGAAGAGCTTTAAGGTGATAGGCGGAAAAGCTTAGAGATGTTTGGGGCAACATTTTTACACAGAGGGTAGTGAGTGCCTGGAAAGTAATGAGCTTGTCCCACTTAGGCGATTTTTTTTGGCGACTGCCATAGTCATAGCAGGTCGCCGAAAAACCGGTGACTGGATTCCCCTACGGCAATGTCTACGACAATGTCTCCAACAACCTACCTCCCAGCCTACGTCACGTTACGACAAGCTACCGACAACCAGCGACCATTAAGACATCCACCTACGACCACACCTACGACAACCTACGACCACACAGGCGACAACCTACGACAACCGAAGTCAACCTACGTCCACCCGAGACAAGCTACGACAAGCAACGACCCTGTTGGCGACAATTGAAGACAATTCAGGTGCCGGTACCTGTCGCCGGTTGGCGTAGGTTGACGCAGGTAGTCGCCAATGGAATTCACTGAAGTCAGCACCCGGCGACAACCTACATCACCTGGCGACAACCTGTGTCATCCTGGCGACAACCTACGTCAAGCTACGATCGTTGGCGTCAAGCCCACGGGCGCCGACAGTCGCCAAAAGTTGTTGAACATTTTAAAATCCAGCGGCAACCAGAAAAAAGGTACGACTCCTTGTGCGACTGAGGAGACGCTGCAGGCGACACCCCGGCGACCATGTGGCGACAGCCTAGTCGCTTGTAGATGCCTAAGTGGGACAGGGGCGTTAGTTTGGTTCTGGACATAATTATCAGGCCAACATCACCATCATGTTACCAATTGTGTCATTGCAGCCTCTCCCAGTCGATGCAGCAACGAGCGAGAGCGCCAAGGCTGTTACCATGGCAACGCCGCCCCCATCAGCACCAGAGCATAAATCAAACATTTGTTTCTCTTCGACACCCTCCCACAGCCCACTCACTTCCTCATCCCTCCCACCTGCCTCCCACCTCCGCTCTCCTCTTGATAGGTCTGGTTTAGTTCAGATATACGGCGCGGAAACAGGACCTTCCTGCCCACCGAGCCCGCGCAGGCCGAGAGTCAAGAGTTGAGAGCGTTTTATTCTCCTATCTCCCAGGGAGAACAATGGAATTCTTCCTTGCAGCAATCCCCGCACACTGACACTACCCTACACGCACCAGGGACCATGAACATTTACACCAAGCCAATTCACCCACCAATCTGCACGCCTGTGGAGTCTCGGAGTCTCGGAGAAAACCCACGCAGGTCACTAGGCCTATCATGAGAGAGAGAACGTGCAAACTCCATGGAGACAGCACCCGTGGTCAGGGCATAGAACCCAGGCTGTAAGGCAGCAACCCCACTGCCACTTTGGTCACACTGATTGGGGTGGTGGGGTGGGGGAGGAAAGCTGAAAGAGAGGTGGGGGGGGGGCAAATTCGGTCGAGTGATAGGTGGATACAGGTGAGGGTGGTTTCGATAAGCTGTATTGTGTGCAGTTTTGGTCCCCTAATTTGAGGAAGGAACATTCTTGCTATTGAGGGAGTGCAGCGTAGGTTTACGAGGTTAATTCCCGGGATGGCGGGACTGTCATATGCTGAGAGAATGGAGCAGCTGGGCTTGTACACTCTGGTGTTTAGAAGGATGAGAGGGGATCTCATTGAAGCATATAAGATTGTTAAGGGTTTGGACACGCTAGAGGCAGGCAACATGTTCCCGATGTTGGGGGAGTCCAGAACCAGGGGCCACAGTTTAAGAATAAGGAGTATGCCATTTAGAACGGAGACGAGGAAACACTTTTTCTCACAGAGAGTGGTGAGTCTGTGGAATTCTCTGCCTCAGAGGGCGGTGGAGGCAGGTTCTCTGGATGCTTTCAAGAGAGAGCTAGATAGGGCTCTTAAAGATAGCGGAGTCAGGGGATATGGGGAGAAGGCAGGAACGGGGTACTGATTGGGGATGATCAGCCATGATCACATTGAATGGCGGTGCGGAATGGGCCGAATGGCCTACTCCTGCACCTATTGTCTATTGTCTATTGTCTATTGTCAGGTGGTTGGACAAAGGCCAGAGATGAGAATGTGTGAGATAAGGATCGAAGCGGTACAAATCGTGAAGCCAGGGGGAGAGGGAGGCGGGAATTGGGTGCACATCCAGGTGGGGCACAGGGAAGAGAGGAGCTGGAAAAATGGGGGGGGGAGGGGGGTGAAGGGGTAGGAAATTGGTAGATTGGTTACCTAAAAGTGTAGAATTCAATGTTCATACCACTGGGGTGTAAGCTGCCCAAGAGGAATATGAGGTGCTGCTCCTCCATTTTGCGCTGGGCCTCACTCTGACATTGGAGGAGGCCCAGGACAGAAAGGTTGGTGTGGGAATGGGAAGGGGGAGTTGAAATGGTCGGCTGCCGGGAGATCCAGTCGGCCTGGGCGGACCGAGCGCAAGTGTTTGGCGAAACTATCGCCGAGTCTACGCTTGGTCTCGCTGATGTACAGGGGGCCACATCGCGAGTACCGGATGTAGTTGATGAGGTTAGACCAGAGATGGGAAAACAAGACGAGATACGTTTAGGGTGAGAGGGGCAAGATTTAATGCGGATGAGGGGTGACTTTTTCACATGGTGGGTGGTGGGTATATTGAACGAGCTGCCAGAGGAGGTAGTTGAGGCAGGAACTATAGCAGCATTTAAAAGACACTTTGTATATAGTCATAGATAGGAAAGGTTTAGAGTATCTGAAGAAGGGTCTCGAATGAAACGTCACACATTCCTTTCCTCCAGAGATGTTGTCTGACCCGCTGAGTTACTCCAGCATTTTGTGTCTATCTAAGGTTTAAAGGGATATGGGCCAAACTTGGGCAGGTGGGACTAGCGTAGATGCGGAGGAGTTGGGCCGAAGGGCCTGATACTGTGCAGAATGACTCGATGACTCTAATTGCACAATTTCATTCACAAATGATTGAATATTAAAAATATGACCAGAACCTATATTGTTCCTGCTACATTATACTCCTGCTATTAAAGCAGGCCTGCAGTAATTGAAGATAGACAAAAATGCTGGAGAAACTCAGCGGGTGCAGCAGCATCCATGGAGTGAAGGAAATAGGCAACGTTTCGGGCCGAAACCCGTCTTCAGACTGATGTAGGGTGGGGGGTGCGGGGAGAAGAAAGGAAGAGGAGGAGCCAGAGGGCTGAGGGAGAGCTGAGAAGGGGAGGAGACAGCAGGGACTACCTGAAATTGGAGAAGTCAATGTTCATACCGCTGGGGTGCAGACTGCCCAAGCGGAATATGAGGTGCTGCTCCTCCAATTTACGGTGGGCATCGCTCTGGCCATGGAGGAGGCCCTGGACAGAAAGGTCGGATTCGGAATGGGAGGGGGAGTTGAAGTGCTGAGCCACCGGGAGATCAGGTTGGTTATTGCAAACCGAGCGGAGGTTGGGCGAAGCGATCGCCAAGCCTACGCTTGGTCTCACCGATGTAGATCAGCTGACACCTAGAGCAGCGGATGCAATAGATGAGGTTGGAGGAGGTGCAGGTGAACCTCTGCCTCACCTGGAACGACTGCTTGGGTCCTTGAATGGAGTCGAGGGGGGGGAGGTAAAGCGACAAGTGTAGCATTTCTTGCGGTTGCAAGGGAAAATGCCCGGAGAGGGGGTGGTTCGGATGGGAAGGGACGAATTGACCAGGGAGTTACGAAGGGAGCGGTCTCTGCGGAAAGCAGACAGGGGAGGAGATCGGAAGATGTGGCAAGTGGTGGGATCACGTTGGAGGTGGCGAAAATGACGGAGGACTATTTGTTGTATGTGACGGCTGGTAGGGTGGAAGGTGAGGACAAGGGGGACTCTGCCCATGTTGCGAGTAGGGGGATGGGGAGAGAGAGCAATGTCACGGGGTATAGAAGAGATCCTGGTGAGAGCCTCAACTATGGTAGAGGAGGGGAACCCCCATTCCCTAAAGAATGAGGACATCTCCGATGCCCTGGTGTGGAACACCTCATCCTGGGAGCAGATGCGGCGTAGATGGAGACATAGAAACATAGAAACATAGAAACAGAAAATAAGTGCAGGAGGAGGCCATTCGGCCCTTCAAGCCAGCACCGCCATTCATTGTGATCATGACTGATCATCCCCTATCAATAACACGTGCCTGCCATCTCTCCATATCCCTTGATTCCACTAGCCCCTAGAGCTCTATCTAACTCTCCTTTAAATCCATCCAGTGATTTGTTCTCCACTGCCCTCTGTGGCAGGGAATTCCACAAATTCACAACTTTCTGGATGAAAAAGATTTTTCTCACCTCAGTCTTAAATGACCTCCCCTTTATTCTAAGACTGTGGCCCCTGGTTCTGGACTCACCCAACATTGGGAACATTTTTCCTGCATCTAGCTTGTCCAGTCCTTTTATAATTTTATATGTTTCTATAAGATTCCCCCTCATCCTTCTAAACTCCAGTGAATACAAGCCCAGTCTTTTCAATCTTTCCTCATATGACAGTCCCGCCATCCCAGGGATCAATCTCGTGAACCTGCACTGCACTGCCCCAATCACAAGGATGTCCTTCCTCAAATTAGGAGACCAAAACTGTACACAATACTCTAGATGTGGTCTCACCAGAGCCCTATACAACTGCAGAAGAACCTCTTTACTCCTGTACTGAAATCCTCTTGTTATGAAGGCCAACATTCCATTATCTTTCTTCACTTCCTGCTGTACCTGCACGCCAACTTTCAGTGACCGGTGTACAAGGACGCCCAGGTCTCGCTGTACCTCCTCCTTACCTAACCTAACCCCATTGAGATAATAATCTGCCCCCTCATTTTTGCCACCAAAGTGAATAACCTCACATTTATCTATATTATACTGCATCTGCCCACTCACTCAACCTGTCCAGGTCCCCCTGCAACCTCCTAACATCCACTTCACAGTTCACACTGCCACCCAGCTTCGTGTCATCCGCAAACTTGCTAGTGTTGCTCCTAATTCCCTCTTCCAAATCATTAATATATATGGTAAACAGTTGTGGCCCCAACACCGAGCCTTGCGGCACTCCACTCACTACTACCTGCCATTCTGAAAAGGACCCGTTCACTCCCACTCTTTGCTTCTGGTCTTCCAACCAATTTCCGTCACGTCAGGGATAAAGAGAGTGGCGCAGCGGGTAGTTCCGCTGCCTCACAGCCCCAGAGACCCAGGTTCGATCCTGACCTCGGGTGCTGCCTGTGAGTGTGGACTTTGCACATTCTCCCTGTGACCATGTGGGTTTCCTCCAGTTAGGGTTTCCAACTGTCCCGTATTAGCCGGGACATCCCGTATATTGGACTAAATTGGTTTGTCCCGTACGGGACCGCCCTTGTCCCGTATTTGACTGCTACTACTCGGGTCGAGGGGACTGTCGGGTCGGAGTGCCGCGTCCGGCCCCGCCTCACCCGTCCGGACGTAGTGCAGCCCATGGAGTGCAGCAGCAGCAGCGCCTCGCCCGTGGCCCCGTCGGTCGGCAGCCCGGCCAGCTGTCCGACCTTCGGACCTTCGCTTACCGCCGACACCACCACCCCTCCTTCTCATGGCCGATCATCGGTTCATGAGTTGGATGGGGTGCCGGATGTCGTGCGGCCCGGGCCAAAACTCCTCAGCTGGCCCGCCGGCTGGGCTCTGTGTGCAGTCCAGCACCCGGGCCAACTCATCATTCACCCAGCCACGGCCGAGTCGGCCAACGAATTGCCGTCGGGAATTTGCCCCGTCTTTTGACCGTTTGTCCCTTATTTGGGAGTGAGAAAGTTGGCGACCCGACATCCGGGTGCTCCGGTTCTCTCCACGTCTTTAAGAAGCGCGGGTATGTGGATTAATTGCCCCTCTGTATAATTGCCCCCCTAGCGTGTAGAGAGTGGGTGAGAAAGTGGGATAACACTGAACTAGTGTGATCAATGGTCGCCATGGACGCGGTGGGCCGAAGGGCCTGTTTTCATGCTGTGTCTCTAAACGCAACTTAATTGAAAGATACAACGAAGCAGGCCCCATGGGGAGTGGATGGGAAAGCAGAGTAACGGGCACAGTGGCACAGCAGTAGAACTGCTGCCGTACAGCGCCAGAGACCCGGGTTCGATCCCGACCTCCGGTCCTGTCTGTGCGGAGTTTGTGCGTTCTCCCTGTGACCGCGTGGGTTTTCTCCGAGATCTTCGGTTTCCTCCCACACTCAAGTGTTCAAGTTCAAGAGAGTTTTATTGTCATGTGTCCCAGATAGGGCAATTAAATTCTTGGTTTGCTTCAACAGAACATAGGAGGCATGAATACAGAACAGATCAGTGTGTCCATATACCATTGTATAAATATATACACACATGGATAGATACACAGATAAAGTGCAAATAAACAGAAAATGGGCTATTAATGTTCAGTGTTTTGTTCCGAGCCGAGTTTAACAGCCTGATGGCTGTGGGGAAGCAGCTATTCCTGAACCTGGTCGTTGCAGTCTTCAGGCTCACTCTAAAGGTGTGCAGGTGAATTGGCAATAAGTGTAAATTGTCCCTAGTGTGTGTAGCGTAGTGTTACTGTGTGGGGATCGCTGGTCGGCGCGGACCCGGTGGCTGAAAGGCCTGTATTCCGCGCTGCATCTCTAAACTAAACAAAACTAAACTGAAATAGAACCAGCGTGAACAGGTGGTTGGCGTGCACTGGTGGGCCAAAGGGCCTGTTTGCACGCTGTAAATTGAATTTTCCATGGACCAAGTGGAGAGAAATGAAGGGCTGCTTAAACATCGCTGTTTAGACATCAATTAAATTAAACTCAATAAAACCCTTCCATCAAAGAGACACGTATTTTGACACGGATTCTCGGATTTATATGCGGTTTGACTGATTACATGACAACTAAGGGGAGGGTGACAATGACTAGATAGGCAGGTCAGTCTGATTACATAGTGCATTTGTTAAGAATAACACTCAGCCAGGGAGTGTATGCAATGAATAACAAGGCAATAATTGCCCACTGACTATCTGTAAGCTGTCAGGCAGGCGAAGGAGAGAAAGATGCAGCTTCAATCAGAATCAAAATCCAAACCTGACTGTACATCTGACTTCAGAAAGGCACTAAATGCAGGAGTAAATGCAGGGACGGGCAGCATCTCTGGAGAGAAGGAATGGGTGACGTTTTGGGTTGAGACCCTTCTTCAGACTGAGACACAGGGGGGGGGGAAAGGGAAACATAGAGATAAGGAAGGGTAAGGTGTGAAAACGAGACATCAAAGGGGACGCAGATCACAGAATGTAGAATGGATCATTGTTAGCTAGGGGAAGGTGACATCGAAGCATACAGAGATAACATTTAGTTAGGAGGACATTGAAACTAGTTGGAGAACTGGGAAGGGGGAGGGATGGAGAGAGAGGGAAAGCAAGGGTTACTTGAAGTTAGAGAAGTCGATGTTCATACCACTGGGCGGTAAGCTGCCCGAGCGAAATACGAGTGAACAAATCAGAGTCGGCACCAATAACCAAGGAATGGTGGAGCCCACAATGGTGCATTGTTGGCTGTGGAAGAGGTGATAACAAATGGGATATATGGATGCGAACAGTGGAACTAAGTGGAACTCTAAGGATAAGGGGGAATTCCTTTAGGTGAGGAAAACATTTTTCACACAGAGAGTGGTGAATCTGTGGAATTCTCTGCCACAGAAGGTAGTTGAGGCCAGTTCGTTGGCTATATTTAAGAGGGAGTTAGATGTGGCCCTTGTGGCTAAAGGGATCAGGGGGTATGGAGAGAAGACAGGTACAGGATACTGAGTTGGATGATCAGCCATGATCATATTGAATGGCGGTGCAGGCTCGAAGGGCCGAATGGCCTACTCCTGCACCTAATTTCTATGTTTCTAATTTTCTAACTACTCCTGCACCTACTCAGGCTCGAAGGGCCGAATGGCCTACTCTTGCACCTATTTTCTATGTTGCTATGTTTCTAACTAGCAGGACGTCAAGGATGGGGGAGGGATGGAGAGAGAGGGAAAGCAAGGGTTACTTGAACTTAGAGAAGTCAATGTTCATACCGCTGGGGTGTAAGCTGCCCAAGTGAAAGATGAGGTGCTGTTCCTCCAATTTGCGCTGGGTCTCACTCTGACAATGGAGGAGGCCCAGGACAGAAAGGTCAGTGTGGGAATGGGAGGGGGGAGTTGAAGTGTTTGGCAACCCGGGAGATCAGGTAGGTTTAGTCGGACTGAGCGGAGGTGTTCAGCGAAACGATTGCCGAGCCTGCTCTTGGTCTGGCCGACATATATTGTAGATCTAACTGGCCATGACGCACATCTCCCAGGGATCACTGAAGGGTTTTACGAAGGTGAAGAGAAAATATCAGCTCCTTAGTGGGTGCGGCGAATAGCAAAAAAGACTTCCATTTATTGAGCATCCTGCTGACCTCGATACAGCCCTGTATTTAGTGTGAAGTAGTCACAGCAAGCATAATAAAGCCACCAGATGATGACAAGATGTGTGGATCGAGGGGTGAACTGGTGGGATTAGTAGTCTTGAGTGCAGCTCAGAAAATAAAAGTTCAGTTTGTTTACAACAATGATCCCAGGAATGAGTGGGTTAAGCCCCTGTCCCACTTAGGCGATTTTCTCGGTGACTACATGTGACTAGGCTGTCGCCAAATGGTCGCCGAGTGTCGCCTGTGTGGTCTCATCACGTCGCCTAAAGAGTCGTAACGTTTTTCTGGTCGCCGCTGGAATTTGAAATGTTCAAAACTTTCCGGCGACTGTGGGCTTGACGTAGCTTGTCTTCTCCTGACGTAGGTGTTGTTGTAGTTTTTCACCAGGATGACACAGGTTGTCGCCAGGTGACGTACGTTGTCGCCAGGTGATGCAGGTTGTCGCCAGGTGACGTAGGTTGTCGCCGGGCGTTGACTTCGGTGAATTCCATTGGCGACTACCTACGTCAACCTACGCCAACCGGCGACAGGTACCGGCGACTGAATTGTCTTCAGTTGTCGCCGACACGGTCGTTGCTTGTCGTAGCTCGTCGCGGGTGGACTTCGGTTGTCGTAGGTTGTCGCCTGTGTGGTCGTAGGTTGTCGTAGGTGTGGTCGTAGGCGGACGTCCTAATGGGTCGCCGGTTGTCGTTAGCTTGACGTAGACTAGGTGGTAGGATGTCGTAGACATTGTCGTGGGGGGGGGGGGGGTCCAGTCGCCGGTTTTTCGGCGACCTGCTATGGCTGTGACAGTCGCCGGCAGTCGCTGAAAAAAATCGCATAGGTGGTACAGGCCTTTTAGCATATGATGAGCGTTTGACGGCACTGGGCCTGTACTCGCTGGGGTTTAGAAGGTTGAGGGGGGGACCTCGTTGAAACTTGCAATGTCTACAACAACCTACCACCTGGTCGACATCAAGCTACAGCAAGCTACCGACAATGAAAGGCAGAGATAGAGTGGATGTGGAGAGGATGTTTCCACTGGTGGGAGAGACTAGGAGCCGAGGCCATAGCCTCAGAATTAAAGGGCTCTCTTTTAGAAAGGAGGTGAGGAGGAACCTTCTTTAGTCAGAGGGTAGTTAATCTGTGGACCTCATTGCCACAGAGGGCTGTGGAGGCCAAGTCAGTGGATATTTTTAAGGTAGCTATCGACAAATTCTTGATTAGAACGAGTGTCAAGGGTTATGGGGAGAAGACAGGAGAATGGGATTAGGAGGCTGCGATCAGCCATGATTGAATGGCAAAGTGGACTTGATGGGCCGAATAGCCTAATTCTGCTCCTATAACCTGCGAACATAAACTTGTGACTTAGACAATAGACAATAGACAATAGGTGCAGGAGTAGGCCATTCTGCCCTTCGAGCCAGCACCGCCATTCAATGTGATCACGGCTGATTTGGCTGGAACACAGAACAGTAGAGCACAGGAATGAGCCCTTTGTCCCACAATGTCCATGTCTTTAGACTTTAGAAATACAGCGAGGAAACAGGCCCTTCAGCCCATCAAGTCCACACCGACCGGCATTCTCCATACTTTAGCATTATCCTACACAATAGGCTCAATTTACAATTTTTTTTTAACTGAAGCCACTTAACCTACAAACCAGTGCATCTTTGGAGGAAGGGTGGGAGGAAACTGGAGCACCCGGAGAAAACCCACGTGGTCACGGGGAGAAGGTACAAACTCCGTACAGGCAGCACCCGTAGTCAGGATCGAACCTGGGTCTCTGGCGCTGTGAGGCAGCAACTCTACCGCTGAGTCACCCTGCCGAACGAGATGGCAAGTTTGACCGATCTCATCTGCCTTCATGTGAGCCAGGGTCCTCTACTCCCCGCACTTCCATGTGCCTATTCAAAGGCTTCTTAAACACCAATGCCGTGACTGCCTCCACCCCAGGCAGTGCGATCCACCCTCTGCGTTAACAAACCTGCCCCGCATATCTCCACTAAACTTGCCCCCTCTAACAGCTACTCCCTCTAGTGTTGAACATTCCCACACTGGGAGGAAGGTCCTGTTGCTCTAGGGCAGGGGATCGGCAACCTAGGCCGACTGCGGCCCGTAACCCGAAATCATCCGGCCCGCAGGCGGATTTTTTTTCCCCGTGATCATCCGGCTCGCCGAGCGCCGAACACGTTTAAGAAAGAATTGCAGATGCTGGATAAATCGAAGGTAGACGAAAGTGCAGGAGAAACTCAGCGGGTGGAGACATGCAAGGATTGCGCGAGGCTGCCTCACCCGCTGAGTTCCTCCAGCATTTTTGTTTACCTTCTGTGAACATGTGACTTTAATGCCTGCCATCCGGGATGGGATGGAGGCGGGATCCATGTGCACACGTGATAGATGTGGCCCGCCATCCGCTCACAGACATGCGTCCCGGCCCCTATGCAGGACAAGGTTGCCCACCCCTGATCTAGGATGTTAAACTAAAGAGGGCTGCGCACCAGGACGTTTCTGCGGCTGTGAGCTCTCCTAGATTGAACTGTTTTTTCGTCTTATCTCTGTTTGTTTGGTGGGAATTGTGCCCGGGTAGACCAAACGCGATTCACTTCACCCGAGAATCGCTAACTTCTATTGGAACGACGCAACAACTGGGGGTTCCGTGTACTTTCCAACATACACACGAGATTCCAGCGGAGATCAGCAGCGCGCCGGGGTCCCCATGGATAACCTCCCCCGACAGTCACCGCAGGAGGCGGAGAGACCGCAAACGGAAGCGAGGGCGTAGAGCCGGCGCGCTAACTCGGCCAAAGAGGAATCCGCGCAGACCATCACACCCCCAGCCTCTTTGTCTCCAACGCCAGGTCTCTTAACAACAAGATGGACGAACGAAGACATCACAATCAGCTATCCAGGATAGTTGTGTTCTGATAATCAGTGAGACCTGGCTTCATCCTGGAATACCTGAGGCTGCTATCGAGCTAGCGGGCCGCAACGCAACGACAGAACCGATTCAGGTAAACAATGCGGGGGGGGGGGGCCTGGTTGTTTTTACGAACAATAACTGGACTACGGATGCAACTGTTACTGAGAGACATTGCTCACCAGACTTAGAAATGATGGTAGTTAAATGCAGACTCTACCATCTCCCAAGAGAGTTTTCTGTGGTTTTTATTACAGCCGTGTACTTGGCTCCGGAGGCTAAGCCAATGTAGCACTGGGCTACCTGCTAAATGCGATCAACAAACAACAGAACTCACATCCTGATGGGGTTTTTATCGTGGCTGGTGACTTTAATCACACCAACGTAAAGAAAGTAATGCCACGGTGTGTGCAACATGTTAAATGCCCAACTCGAGGGGAAACCACACTAGACTGTGTTTATTCTAACATTCCTAAAGGTTACAGAGCCTTACCGCTCCCCCCCTTGGACAGTCAGACCACCAGTCATTGTTGTTAATCCCAGCCTACATCCCCATCAGTAGAAAGCAGAAACCCACTACCAGGATAATTAAAACTTGGCCAGAGGATGCAACCTTACAACTGCAGGACTGCTTTCAGAGCACAGACTGGAGTCTATTTTATAACCAGGACCTAGAAGAGTACGCTGCAGCAGTATTCTTCTACATCAGATGTTGTGTGGAATGTGTCACCATCAACAAGTGCATCCGTGTCTTTCCGAGCAGGAAACCATGGATGACTACGGAGATCCAACGTCTTCTGAAGGAGTGGGACTTGGCCCACAAATCTGGCAACAAAGAACTGTACAGCGCTGCCAGACACAACCTTAAGCGGGGCATTAAATCAGCTAAAATGTCCTACAAGGAGAAGATCGAGGACCATTTCAACTCCAGGGATGCAGCACGCACGTGGCAGGGAATACATCACCTCACAAACCTCAGGGGCAGACGTTTTTAACCCTTTCCCTAGCACGCTCCTCCGTGCCAACGTGCCTGTAAACCACCACTATCATCCCGGTGCCCAAGCAGACAATCATCAACTCCCTCAATGACTACAGGCCCGTTGCTCTTACATCTGCAGTCTCCAAGTGCTTTGAAAGGCTGGTCATAGGTCACCTTAAATTATCTCTCCCCCCCTCACTCGACCCACACCAGTATGCATATAGGGCTAATAGATCTACAGAGGATGCCATAAACACTGTCCTCCATGCTGCACTACAACACCTAGAGGAGAAGGGGTCATATGTCAGTCTGCTTTTTGTTGATTACAGCTCAGCCTTTAATACAATCGTACCCAGCAAGCTGATCACAAAAATGCTAGACCTTGGCCTCAGCAGTCAACAGTGTCGGTGGATATTGGACTTTCTCAGTGAACGCCCACAGACGGTGAGACTTGGACCCTACACCTTGACATCCCTGACCCTCAGCACAGGGGCACCGCAGGGCTGTGTGCTCAGTCCGCTCCTCTACGCCCTATACACATATGACTGCTTGCCCCATCACCCCGCAAATAGGGTGGGGCTCGTCTCAAATGGGAACAAGGTCGCCTATAGAGAGGAAGTGCACTGACTTTCTGAGTGGTGTGCTCACAACAATCTCTCTCTGAACACTAAAAAGACAAAGGAGATTATCACTGATTTCAGGGGACATAGAGCGGAGCTTACGCCACTGGAGATAGGGGGCGAGGAGGTCGAGAGGGTGCCTAGTTTTAAATTTCTGGGGATCAAAATCAGTGAGGATCTTAAATGGTCTGTGAACTCCTGCTGTAGTTGTAAAAAAAGGCACAGCAGAGACTTTACTTCCTCAGAACACTGAGGAAGGCCCATCTGTCTGCTGAACTGCTGGAGTCTATCTACCGCTGCTCGGTAGAAAGCATACTGACTTACTGCAGAACGGCCTGGTTTGGGAACTGTTCAGCAGCTGTCCAGAGGGTGATAAAAACTGCCCAGGGTATCATTGGGCCCCCCCTGCCCCCTCTGGAGGACATTTACCACTCCGCAGCAGGACCTGTAACATTGTGAAAGACATTACACATCCTTTTCACACTGCTGCCCTCAGGAAAAAGGTACAGGTGGTTAAAGCCACGCACTGCCAGACTCAAGAACAGCTTTTACCCATCAGCAGTCTTGGAACTGAGCTCTGTCTCGGGAGCGGGTTATGGGGAAGGAGGAGGCGGGGGGGGGGGGGGGGGGGGGGGGAGGGGGTGGGAGACAGTGTTAATGTATGTAAATGTGAATCCATGGGTGGGTTTGGGGAGGGAGGGAGTGTAAAAAGTATGAGTATGTTTGAAGTTCGTTTAAATGGAGAGACACAGTAATCTCGTTGCATGTGACACATGCAATGGCAATAAAGCGTCCTAATTCTAATTCTAAATAGAATTCAATTGTTACAAAAAATCCGTTAGGTGCCTTTGTGACGCTGAGCGAGGGGAACCCTATTTCTGGACATTGAATTCTCCAATTTTGAATAGCATAGGTCAGCGTGTGGAAGAGTTTCCACATACAGTGTGGAAACAGGCCCTTCGGCCCAACTTACCCACACTGGCCAACATGTCCCAGCTACACTAGTCCCACCTGCCTGCGTTTGGTCCATATCCCTCCAAACCTGTCGTATCCAAATGTTTCTTAAACGTTGGGATAGTCCCAGCCTCAACTACCTCCTCCACTGGCAGCTTGTTCCATACACCCACCACCTTTGTGCTAAAAGGTTACCCCTTGGGTTCCTATTATCCCCCCCCCCCCCCCCCCCCCACCTTAAACCTATGTCCTCTGATTCTCGATACACCTACTCTGGGAAAGATCTACCCGATCTATTCCTCTCATCTCTATAAGATCTCCCCTTGTCCTCCTGCGTTCCAAGGAATAGAGTCCCAGCCTACTCAACCTCTCCCTACAGCTCACACCCTCGAGTCCTGGCGGCATCCTCGTAAATCTTCTCGGTACCCTCTCCAGCTTGACAACATCTGCCTGAATACCTGATGCCCAGAACATCCCTCCCGTTACTCCTCTCTCTCCCTCTCCCCTCCAGACCCCATTGCATGCATCTCTCTCCCATGAGCCCATCCCTGTCTGCCCCCGCCCTGCCCCTTACAACTATAGTCCCTCCCCCTCTGCCTTTACATTTCGCCCCTCTGCTCCCCACTTCTGACATCCCTTGTCTCCTTACTATCTCTGGCCTTTGTCCAGCCATCTGCCAATCGCACCCACCTTGCATCGACCAGAGATCCCCGCACACTAACACTATCCCACACCCACTAGGGACAATTTGTGCACTTATACCAAAGCTAATTAACCTACAAACCTGTACGTCTTTTGGAGAGTGGGAGGAAACCAAAGATCTCGGAGAAAACCCACGCAGGTCACGGGGAGAGCGCGCAAACTCCGTACAGACGGCCCCTGCTGTCGGGATCGAACCCGGGTCTCTCTTTCTACTGTTCTTTACAGAGACGATTAGCAAAGACTACAGGGGCGGCACAATGCTGCAGCCGGTAGTGCGGTTGCATCCCGTCCTTGGCTGATGGCTGTGAGTGGGATCTCCGCATACCAACGACTCCAAGGATGTAAGTTAATCGGCCCTCTGTGAATCGCCCCTGGTGTGTCGGCAGTCGATGAGAAAGCGGGATAATTATCGATGGTCGGTATGGACTCTTGTGGGCCGAAGGGCCTGTTTCTATTGCTGTGTTTTTCAATCAAATCAATTCTATCAAAACCTGCACCCATACAAACCTGTGCCCCCCCCCCCCCCCCCCACCCGGCGCAATGTCAACTCCATCAAGCAGAAACAAGAAAATGCAAATGCTGGTTAATACAGAAAAAGACACAAAGTGCTGGAGTAACTCAGCAGGTCAGGCAGCATCTCTGGAGAACGTGGATTGGTGACGTTTCGGGTTGGGACTCTACTTCATATTGACGAAGAAAGAGGGGAGAGACATTCCCCGCTCAGACATTCCCTCAGACATTCCCGCTGAGTTACTCCAGCACTCTGTGAAACGTCACCCATCCATGTTCTCCACAGATGCTGCCTGACCCGCTGAGTTACTCCAGCACTCTGTGAAACGTCACCTATCCATGTTCTCCACAGATGCTGCCCGACCCGCTGAGTTACTCCAGCACTCTGTGAAACGTCACCTATCCATGTTCTCCACAGATGCTGCCTGACCCGCTGAGTTACTCCAGCACTCTGTGAAACGTCACCTATCCATGTTCTCCACAGATGCTGCCCGACCCGCTGAGTTACTCCAGCACTCTGTGAAACGTCACCTATCCATGTTCTCCACAGATGCTGCCTGACCCGCTGAGTTACTCCGTGTCCTCAACTCGGGCCACCTCAACACGGTGGCGCAGTGGTAGAGTCGCTGCCTTACAGCGCTTGCAGCGCCGGAGACCCGGGTTCGATCCCGACTACGGGTGCTGTCTGTACGTTCTCCCCGTGACCTGCGTGGGTTTTCTCCGAGATGTTTGGTTTCCTCCCACACTCCAAAGACGTGCAGGTTTGCAGGTTAATTGGTCGGTAAATGTAAAAATTGTTCCTAGTGTGTGTAGGATGGTGTTGGCGTGCGGGGATTACTGGTTGGTGCGGGCTCAGTGGGCCGAAGGGCCTGTTTCCATGCTGTATCTCTAAACTAAACTCCGCGATGCCTGCTTCCTCCATTCACCTTTCTATTGTGGAATTGTCTCTGTTTAATTCTCTGCCTCAGACTGGAGGCAGGTTCTCTGGATGCTTTCAAGAGAGAGCTAGATAGGGCTCTTAAAAATAGCAGAGTCAGGGGATATGGGGAGAAGGCAGGAACGGGGTACTGATTGGGGATGATCAGCCATGATCATAGTGAATGGCGGTGCTGGCTCGAAGGGCCGAATGGCCTACTCCTGCACCTATTGTCTATTGTCTATTACCTGAGCCCGTAAAAGACTCTCTTTCCACCGTTTTTTTTGAGGAGGGGAATCTCAAAGACTCGCAACGTTCTGAGTGAGTGAGAGGATAGAAAACGCCTCACCTCCGCCCACAATGGGAAGGCTCGTCTTTCAAAAGAGTCAATGGTGCCTGATTATTATCGTCCTGCTGAAATGTCAAGCGTGAGGCTGAGAATTTTTGTTCCATTAATTGCTTCTGTTTGTTGACTTGACTGTAGAAATGAAAAGCAATTTAAAATTAACTGGCTCACTTCGTTTAAAAAGCCAACCGGCCCTTTCCACTCTTGTGGTCGACAGAGACAGCAATTGGAGGCACTTGAGGCAGGGAGACTTGTGAAACCGTAGCGTTATAAGTGGCCATTAAATTAATCAACAATTCCCTGAGCTGATGCTTGGAGATCCACTGATAAAATCACTCATAATTACGGAATAAATCAGCTGTATCTTGCAACAAAGGGAACAGCTCGCCTCCCAGGCCGGCTTTGTGTCACGCTGCTGCCGCTTTCAGCACCAGTGCGCGCCACAGTTTGATCTGTCGGTGTGGAGTTTGCGCGTTCTCCCCGTGACCACGCGGCTTTCCTCCGGGCGCTCCGGTTTCCTCCCACGTCCCAAAGACGTGCGGGTTTGTAGGCTAATCGGCCCTCTGTAAAATTGCCCCCCTGGTGTGTCTGGAGTGGATGAGACGGTGGGATGACATGGAACTAGTGAGAACTGGTGATCGGTGGTCGGCGTAGACTCGGTGGGCCGAGGGGCCTGTTTCCGTGCTGCATCTTTCAATCAATAATAAGTGCTTGAGCTTTGCCAAGTCGCATTTGAGTTGAAATATGGAAAAGAGGGCAAAATAGACATTTAGCACAGAGCTAAATCCCGTAGAAAACAGATCAAAAGGTGCTGCATTCAACAGATTTCTTGAACAAGACGGTGAAGAATGCTTTTGGCACGCCGGCCTTCCTCAGTCGGGGAACTGAGTATGGTTGAGTTTAGTTTATTGAGACGTGTACCCAGGTACAATGAAGAGCTTTTGTTGCGTGCTAACCAGTCAGCGGAAAGACAATACATGATTACAATCGAGCCGGCCACAGTGTACAGATACAGGATAAAGGGACTAACGTGAATAACATTTGGTGCAAGATAAAGTCCAGTAAAGTCTGATTAAAGATAGTCTGAGGGTCTCCAATGAGGTTGATGGGAGGTCAGGACTGCTCTCTGGTTGTGGTAGGATGATTCGGTTGCCTTAGAACAGCTGGGAAGAATCTGTCCCTGAATCTGGAGGTGTGCGTTTTCACACTTCTGTACCTTTTGCCCGATGGGAGAGGGGAGAAGAGGGAGTGGCCGAGGTGTAGATGGAGTCAATGGAAGGGAGGTCGGTTTGTGTGATGGTCTAGGCTGCGTCCACAATTCTCTGCAATTTATTGCGGTCTTGGATGGAGCTGTTCCCAAACTGTGCTGTGACGCATCCCGATAAAATGCTTTCTACAGCGCATCTGTAGAAGTTGGCGAGAGTTGCAGGGGACATGCCGAAGTTCCTAAGCCTCCTAAGGAAGTAGAGGCGTTGGTTTGCTTTCTTGACCATTGCTGCAATATGGGTGGCCCAGGACAAGTTGTTGTTGCAGCTGAGATGCTGCCTGATCTGTCGTTCCTTCCTATGCATAGAAGTTGGGACGTTATGTTGCAGATGTTCTAAAGGTTGGGGAGGCAACATTTGGAGCAGTGGCGGAAATCCCGGTGGGTCCAGGGGGGACACGTCCCCCCTCTGTTTTGAGAGGTGGGGGACGATTGTGCCCCCAATTTTTTGTAATCGGAATTTTAAAACCCGGTGAAATCTCCGATTTCCGCGAAACTGGAGGTGGGACTGCTGATCGAGGGCGCCGATTGGACGAGAGAGACGCGGTCAGCAGGCAATGGGGGCGGAACATGATGATTGAGTGCGATGATTGGAGGAGGGAAGTGTCGTTCAGAGGCGGAGGTTGGGGGGTGTGATGGGACTGAGGATAGAGGAGGGAGACGTGCCCAGGTCATAGGGTCACAACGGCAGCCCTGGACAAAGACCTGCACCTCATCCGCAGCCAGGATCGATCCCGGCCTGCTCTCCGGTGCTGAAATCGCTGCCGAACCGCCAATGGACCATCCCTGTCCCCACCCGAGTGCCCCCCCCCCCATGCCCAGGGCTGGCCAGAGACATCGGGAGTCAGACACTGCGGTGCCCCCAGGCCCACAGCCAGCGCAGAGAAGCAGCGCTAAACCCAGCTCAACTCTGCCTGTCCCGCCGGGTTAACCTACTGCCCTGCCGGAAATATGACCCAGGCTTACTGCCAGTGTGGAGAAGCAGCGCTAGCTCTATGGCTCCGGACTGGTATCCCGTCAGTCCAGGCAGGGCTGTAGGTTAACCCGGCGGGACAGGCAGAGTTGAGCTGCATTTAGCGCTGGATTGAGCTGAAATGACCGTTCACAGGGCCCACAGCAGAAGCCTCCGAAGCCTCGCGCGTGTGGGTGAGTGTGCGCGTGCGCACGCGGCCGCCAAGAAATTGTGTGCCCCCTGTCCCCCGCTCCCCTCCATATTTTGATAGCGATTTCCGTCACTGATTTGGAGTATTGTGTGCAGTGCTGAGTAATGGGTTCAGTTTTGATCATCCTGCTGTGGGAAAGATTTCATTAAGCTGAAAGAGTGCAGGGAAGATCGACAAGGATGGTGCCCGGCTTTGATGGACTGCAAAAGGTTGTGACCACTGCCCAGTCCATCACTGGCTCTGACCTCCCCACCATCGAAGGGATCTATCGCAGTCGCTGCCTCAAAAAGGCAGCCAACATCATCAGAGACCCACACCACCCTGGCCACACACTCACCTCACCCCTGCCATGAGGAAGAAGGTACAGGAGCCTGAAAACTGTAACGTCCAGGTTCAGGAACAGTTTCTTCCCTACAGCCATCAGGCTATTAATCACTACATCAAATAAGCTCTGAACTACAACAGACTGTTATTATTATTGCACTATATTTGTTGATTTAATGAGTATGTGTGCATGTGTATAGACACACACTGAACTTTTTCTCTCCGTTATGTACTATGTTTACATATCCTGTTGAGCTGCAGCAAGTAAGAATTTCATTGTCCTATCTGGGACACATGACAATAACACACTCTTGACTCTAGTTATAGATATCGGTGTCAGAAGGAACTGCCGATGCTGGTTTAAACCGAGGATGGACACAAAATGCTGGAGTAACTCAGCGGGACAGGCAGCATCTCTGGAGAGAAGGAATGGGCGACGTTTCAGGTTAGGACCCTTGCCTGAGAAGAAGGGCCTCGGGAGTTTGCAGGCTCTCCCTGCGATCGTGAGGATTTCCTCCGGTTTCCTCCCACATCACACAAGAAATGAGCTCTGAACTATAACAGACTATTATTATTTATTGTCACGTGTACCGAGGTACAGTGAAAAGCTTCTGTTGCGTGCTAGCCAGTCAGCGGAAAGACAATACATGATTACACTCGAGCCATTTACAGTGTGTAGATACATGATAAGGGAATAACTTGAATAACGTTTAGTGCAAGGTAAAGCCAGCAAAGTCCGATCAAGGATAGTCCGAGGGTCTCCAACGAGGTAGATAGTAGTTCAGCGCTGCTCTCTGGTTGTGGTAGGATGGTTCAGTTGCCTGATAACAGCTGGGAAGAAACTGCCCCTGAATCTGGAGGTGTGCGTTTTCACACTTCTGTACCTTTTGCCTGGTGGGAGAGGGGAGAGGAGGGAGCGGCCAGGGTGCGACTGGTCCTTGATGATGCTGCCGGCCTTGCCGCAGTTAATCAGACTGAAGAAGGGTCTCGACCGGAAACGTCGCCCATCCCTTCTCTCCAGAGATGCTGTCTGTCCCGCTGAGTTACTCCTGCATTTTGTGTCCATCTTCGATTTAAACCAGCATCTGCAGCTCTTTCCGACACACTTCTGATCTAAGTCTAACCCCACCCGATAAGTGACGAATGTGCACATCAGATTCCTATTAAGTTTTTCCCCTCTCACCATGAGCCCATGTCTTTTGGTTCTTGAATCACCTACTTGAGATTATCTTTTTTTATTTCTGGATTCCCATTCAAACAATGGAAATTAACTGTATCAACCTGCAATTCTGAGATATCCCATTGCAATGCCATACTCTCTGGCCCTCAGCTAGTCATCAATACACATCAAAAAAAACATCAGAGCTCTTAAGGGCCTGTCCCACTTGGCCGCCATTTGCGCGGCATTTACGCGACCTCCAAAAATGTGGTCTTCGCGTTGTGACGCTGGGGTGGCGCGGGACGGGCGCATGGAGAGGCGTGGAGGAGTGTGGAGTTGCACGTGGTATCGCGCGGCGCTCCAGGATTTTGTGCTGCACGAAATCCTCGCGCGCCACCTGCGTAACGTATCGCGCACGCACGCTGACGCATTGTGCCTTCTCAAACGTCCGTGCTGCAGCGTGACATTGACGTGGCCGGTGCTGCGCCAATTAAACAGCATCCGTATCGGGTCAACCCTGACAAGCGTCAACGTCTAAGAGGTCAGGTTGACTATCTGCTGCAGCATGCAATTGCTGAACCTAGTTATAGCCCGTGGAGTTCTCCGTGTCTACTGGCTACGAAGGCTAATGGGGACGACAGGTTTTGCACGGACTTTCGGAAGGTGAATGGTGTAACTAAGCCGGATTGCTATCCTCTTCCACGGATGGAGGATTGTGTGGATCATAACATGAAGAATAAGAACAGGCGGTTAATGAGCTGGAGTTGGCAGCTGCAAGAATACAACCTGGAGTTCAGGCACATCAGGGGCAAGGATGATATCTTGGCTGAAGCCTTTTCGCGCCAGTAGTGTTTTAGTACTGAACAGTTTCTTCCGAAGCTTATTCAGTATCTTTGGGTGGGGGTGTTAAGTACTTCCCCCCCCCCCCTCTGGTGAATGCTATGTACTTAACTCTTTTGTTTCTCTCCTGAGTGCAGGCCCCGTGGCTGGGAGTCAGGAATCAAGGGGCGTCTCACGTGTATCGCGTGGTGGCGCATGGTTACGTCACCGTGAGTAACCATCCGTCACCGTGCACCGCAGGGTATTCTAATGACGTCACGCGCACCAGACGGCGTGATGACGCGTGATTTGCGTGCGACGTCACGTCGACCTGTTTTACATATGACACGTAAATGAGGCGCAAATGACGGCCAAGTGGGACAGGCCCGTAACGGTATTTAATAGTGGGAACACAGTGTAGGGCAGCACGGTGGCGCAGCGGTAGAGTTGCTGCCTCACAGCGCCAGAGACCCGGGTTCCATCCTGACTACAGGGGGCAGTCTGTACGGAGTTTGTACCTTCTCCCCATGGCCATCGTGGGTTTTCTCCGGGTGCTCCGGTTTCCTCCCAAACTCCAAAGACGTGTAGGTTTGTAGGTTAATGGGCTTTGGTAAAATCGTAAATTGTCACTAGTGTGTGCAGGGAAATGCTGGTATGCGGGGATCGCCGGTCGGCGCAGGCTCGGTGGGCCGAAGGGACTGTTTCCACACTGTGTCTATAAAGTAAAGTCCAAAGGTCTCCCCTCAACCTCCGATGTTCCTGAGAAAACAATCCAAGTCTATCCAATCTCTTCCTGTAGCTGAAACCCTCTAATCCAGGCAGCATTCTGGTAAACCCCCTCCACACCCTCTCTGAAGCCCCCACATCATTCCAGTAATGGAGCGACCAGAACTGCACGCAATACTCCAAAGTTTAATATTTTATGTGTCATTCCTAACTGCCACTGTGTGTCATGTTGTCACTTGCGGGCGGAGCACCGAGGCAAATTCCTTGTATGTGAATACTTGGCCAATAAACGTATTCATTCATCATTCTTTCAAACGCGGCCTGGTGGTGCAGCAGTGGAGTTGCAGCGAATTATCCCTAGTGTGTAAAATGTATGGCGTGATCACTAGTTTTTTTTAATATCAAAAAATGTATTCAATTATTTAAAATAATATTTACACTACAATAAAACAAACCAGAACCCGCCACCACAACGCAAGACAAACACACATACTAAATAAACTACTATACAACTATGTTACAATCCTTGTCAAGGATGCATTCAACCCCCGCGCGATGCCCAGCGGTCCCGGAAATCCCCCAGGGTGCCCGTGGACAAGGCGTATTCCATCGCTAACCCCACCCGGGAACGGACGTATCCGCCGGAAAAGGGGCGGGCAGCCGGCTCGGGCAGAGGCCTCTTCCCCCTGGAGCCGTGACTCACGGATGGCCAGCTTGGCCAGGCCCAGGAGCAACCCAACCAGGACATCTTCAGCCCGACCCTCTCCCCTACGCACAGGGTGTCCAAAGATGAGGATGTGCGATCACTGGTTGGCGCCGACGGTAGGTCGAAGGGCATGTTTCCGCGCTGTATCTCTAAAGTCGAAAAGCACCATTCACCACAGTTCTCTGCAGATTATGCCCGCTAGTTTCCACGAATTGATTGATTGAGATACAGGCCCATCGTCACGCCAACCTCACGCCGACCGCCAATCACCCGTTCGCACTAGTTCTACGTTATCCCCACTTTCTCATCCGCTCCCCACACACTAGGGGTAATTTACAGAGGGCCGACTGACCTATAAACCAGCACGTCTTTGAGATGTGGGAGGAAGCCGGAGCACCCGGAGGAAACCCACACGGCCACGGGGAGGACACGCAAAATCCTCGCACACAGAGACATCGCCCGAGGTCAGGATTGAACCCCCCGGATCTCTGCCGCTGTGAGGCAGCAGCTCTACCCGCTGCGCCACCGTGACGCCCTACAGCGCATCGTCCAGGCTATTGTTACTTTCACATCTTTGCACTCCATTAGCTCTGATGGAGGGAGTTTGTGGTGAGCTGAAGCGTCCGCAGTGCGCCGACAGGGTAACGCTTGTCGTTTGGGGCGGCACGGAGGCGCAACGGTAGAGTTGCTGCCTCACAGCGCCGGAGACCCCGTTTCCTCCCGCACTCCAAAGACGTAGGTTAATTCGATAAAAATTGTAAATTGCCCCTAGTGTGTGTAGGATAGTGTTAGTGTGCGGGGATCGGCTGGTCAGCGCGGACCCGGTGGGCCGAAGGGCAGTTTCCGCGCTGTATCTCTAAACTAAATTAGACCGAGGCTGCGCCCAAGTGCTTGCTTACCGTAGGAGGTGCGAACATTTCCATTAATGATGAAGATCTCATTCTCAAAATGCCTGCGTCGCATTTGAATAATTAATCTGCCACACTGTAAACAGCCGTCAATTAACGACACTGGTGGCAGGCACTTTACATGGGTGCGCTTGGCTCAATCCAAGGAAGCACGCCAACTTTAATCACACATTTTAATTACAATAATTGCCAGTCTATCTTGTTTATTGCGTTTTGTGTATAATTACGTGCTACAGGAGGGCTGCTTGGAGCCGCCATTGAGGCGTTGATGATTTTCGAGCAAGTTGAAAAGAGTTTGTGCGGGGGAAAGCAGCAGCAGCAACGAGCGGCGCAGCGGGTAGAGACACCGCCTCGCGGAGCCGGAGACCCGGGTTCAATCCTGACCCGGGCTGTTGTCTGTGTGTGCGTGTGAGTGCGCGCCGTTTGCACGGTCTCCCTGTGTGACCGCGTGGTGCTCCGGTTTCCTCCCGCATCCCAAATACATGGAAACATAGAAAATAGGTGCAGGAGGAGGACATTTGGCCCTTCGAGCCTGCACCGCCATTCATTGTGATCATGGCTGATCGTCCACATTCAATATCCCGTGCCTGCCTTCTCTCCATACCCCTTGATTCCAATGGCCCCTAGAGCTCTATTTAACTCTCTTTTGCTATCTAACTGCCACAGCCAGACATAAAAAATGTTTCTATTCACGAGTAGTTGCTCTACTCAAGAGCCAAAAATCTGTAGCCTCCCTTTGGTCTGGTATTTTGTTGGCTCACATGCTTGATCAATGGTGTTTTATCATTAATGTTTTATTATTATTAATGTTTAGTGTTTTCTGACCCATTCGTAACTGTCACTGTATGTCATGTTGTTAGTTGTGGGCGGAGCACCAAGGCAAATTCCTTGTATGTGAATACTTGGCCAATAAACTTACTTACTTTAAATCCATCCAGTGAATTGGCCTCCACTGCCCTCTGTGGCAGGGAAATCCACAAATTCACAACTCTCTGGGTGAAAACGTTTTTCCTCGTCTCAGTTTTAAATGGCCTTCTCTAAAATTCTTAGACTGTGGCCCCTGGTTCTGGACTCGCCCGACATTGGGAACATTTTTCCTGCATCTAGCTTGTCCAGTCCTTTTATAATTTTATATGTTTCTATAAGATCCCGCCTCATCCTTCTAAACTCCAGTGAATACAAGCCCAGTCTTTCCAATCTTTCCTCACATGACAGTCCCGCCATCCCGGGGATTAACCTCATGAACCTACGCTGCACTGACTCAATAGCAAGGATGACCTTCCTCAAATTAGGAGACCAAAACTGCACACTATACTCCAGGTGTGGTCTCACCAGGGCCCCGTACAACTGCAGAAGGACCTCTTTACTCCTATACTCAACTCCTCTTGTTATGAAGGCCAGCATGCCATTCGCTTTCTTCACTGCCTGCTGTACCTGCATGCTTACTTTCAGACGTGTAGGATTGCGGGTTACCTCATCCTAATGAGTGAGGAATTGATGGGAAAGTAGGATAACCTGCAGCTAGTGTGAACGGGAGATCGACGGTCGGAGTGCAAAGATGCGCGGGTTTGTAGGGCAAGGACTCTCTATAAAACTATTCCCGTTCTGTAAGGAGTGGATGAGAAAGTGGGATAACATAGAACTAGCGTGAACGGGTGATCGATGGTCAGATTCCATGCTGTATCTTAGACTTTAGAGATACAGCGCAAATCAGGCCCTTCGGCCCAACAAGCCCACACCGACTCGCGGTCACCCCGTACTATCCAATTTTATTGAGCCCAATTAACCAACAAACCTGCACGTCTTTGCGGTGTGGAAGAGAACCGGAGCACCCGGAGAAAACCCACGAAGGTCACGGGGAGGACGTACAAACTCCGTACAGACAGCGCCCGTAGGCGGGATGGCGTTGTGCGGCATCAACTCTACCGCTGCCTCACCGTGCCGGGATAGTCATCATGTACGACCCCAGTTATTTGTATGCTGCTTGTTGGGTATTTGGCTCTGCATTGTAATCTATTCCATGTGGGTTCGTTGGTTAATCGGCCCTCTGTAAATTGTCCCCTAGTGAGTAGGGAGTGGGTGAGAAAGTGGGATAACATAGAACGCGTGTGTGAACGGGTGATCGATGGTCAGCGTGGGCTCGGTGGGCCGAAGGGCCTGTTTCCACACTGTATCTCTAAACTAAACTGAAGCATGAAAGGACACTATAGGGTGCCCTGAATGTGTGAGCAGTGCAAATTTACATAGTCGGAGCACTTAAGAGAGATGTCGTCATAAAATGGAACATAATGTTGATAAGGACTTAGTATCATGTTGGGCATGGACACTGTGGCCTGTTCCTGTGCTGTACTCTTCTATGTTCCATGTTCTATGAAACAATCCTGTCTTGTGCTAGCTAGTTCTTCCCTGCCATTTGCTTTTAAACTTAGGACTAAAAAGATACAGCGTTGAAATAGGCCCTTAGCAAGAATGCACCTTTGAAAATGGTGTCACAGAGAGATAAGGTGATCAAGTTGGCATTCATCTTTACCGGCCTTTATCTTGTACTAAATGTTATTCACGTTTTTCCCCGTTATCATGTATCTGTACACTGTAAATGGCTCGATTGTAATCATGTATTGTCTTTCTGCTGACTGGTTAGCACGCAACAAAAGCTTTTCACTGCACCTCAGTACACGTGACAATAAACTAAACTCAAACATCAACTCATAAGTCAGAGTATTGAGTATAGAAGTTGGGATTTCCTCCGGGGGCTCCGGTTTCCCCCGCACATTCCAAAGACGTGCAGGTTTGTAGGTTAATTGCAAATTGTAAGTAGTCCCCAGTGTGCAGGATAGTGCTCTTGTGCAGGTGGTCGCTGGTCAGCACCAAAGATCCTACAGCGGAGCGAGATAGACCACTCCTTCTAAATGCAATGGGCTGACGTGTAGCACGCAACGGAGCGGAACGTGGGCCTTTATTTCATCCATTTCAGTAACCCGACCCGACCCGACCCGACTCGCAGTGTAATCAACGTTGCGGGGGGACAGTTTGTGTTAATAAATTAGAATTCTGAAAATGAGGAGATGATTTTTCCCAAATAAATTGTTTTTTTACGAGGATGTTTCTGTAAGGCTCCCGTCTCCGCACTAATATCCTATGGGATCTTTGGTGCAGAGACAGAAGCCAGTTACGGAAATGGGGCCGAAAATTACTCATGAATGACCTTTTTCCTCGAGTGATCTATCTTGCTCGCTGTAGGATCTTTGGTCAGCACGGACTCAGTGGGCCGAAGGGCCTGTTTCCACGCTGCGTCTCTGAAGCCTGACGTGAGGGTTTGTAGGTTAATTGGCCCTCTTGTAAATTGCTCCCGGTATGGAGAGAGTGGATGAGAAGGTGGGATAGCACAGAACAAGTGTGAACGGGTGATCAACGCACTCGACGGGCTGAAGGGCCTGTTTCCACACTGCAAACTCGACCAAACCACACATCTATTTGTACAGAGGTAGAAAACATCTCTTTTACTGACAATATGTCAGAAAGCTTTACTTTCCTTCCTGCAAAGCTGTGTTGACGGCCAACTTAATTGCAACTTGTCTTGGGATTACTTTAAAACTTGCCCACTCCAAAATCAAAGTGTTTTACCCTGTCAACTGCAGCAGAGAGTTGGAGCAATTTCAGTTGATTAACGCGTGCAACTTGCTACTGCGGTGAAGACTTCACAGCTCACGGAGCCCAAATTGGTTTTAACTTCACTCGCGTTGACCTATTATTGATTGTTGACCAATTATAATATCATAAGCTTTTCGTACACCGGCTGACAAATAAATAGAGCACTCAAGTTTAAAATAGCCATTTGGGGAAGGAACAGGTTGAGTGGGGAGAGGATGGCGCAGCGGCTCAGCGGGTAGAACGGCTGCCTCACAGTGCCGGGGACCCCGGTTCGATGCCGACCTCGGGTGCTGTCCGTGTGGAGTTTGCACCTTCTCTCCGCCCGTGACCGCGTGGGTTTCCTTTGGGTGCTCTGGTTTCCTCCCACGTGCCAAAGACCTGCCGGTCGGTAGCTTAATTGTAAATAGCCTTGAGTGTGTGGGCAATGGTAGCATCTAAGGGGAAACTGAGGACAATATGGAAGGAAGAAACTGCAGATGCTGGTGTCTCGACCTGAAACGTCACCTATTCCTTTTCATCAGAGGAGTCTGAAGAAGGATCGGGGGAAACTTTTTTTCCAATCTCTTACCTTGCCGGAGATGCGATTGTTTTCCGGGTCGTACCTCTGGTCGCTCTGCGGCCTAACATTGTGGAGCTGGAGGCCTCGCTCGGGACTGACTTTGAGCGCCACCGCGGGGACGAGGACTTACCATCGGAGCCTGCTGATCCCTCGCCTGGGGTCGACGCTCCAACCACGGATTTCACCATCGAGGAGCTCGCAGTTTCGGGTAGAGACCGATATCGGGATGCTCCAAACGACACAGAAGGTTCGACCAGGGGTCTGGTCACCCGGCGCGGGGGAGCTGACATCCCCCCGATGCGGGAGCTTGATCAGCCCGACGCGAGGGCCCAAACGCCGCCGGCTACGGGAGCCAAGATGGCCCCGTCTACGGAAGGCTCAAGGTCCCCGACTGCGGGAGAACAAAGAAGGGAAGAGATTGAACTTATTTCACCTTTCATCACAGTGAGGAATGTGGAGGAGTCACTGTGGTGGATGTTCGTGTTAAAATGTATTTTGTGTGTTCTGTTGCTTTTTACTTGTATGACTGTGTGGCAAATCAAATTGTTTGTATGTTGCAAAACAGACTTGGCTAATAAAGTATGATTATGATTATGAATATGATTATTATTATGATTATTATCTCAGGTAAATTGAAATCAATGTTGCCTGGATTTGGGGATATTAGCTACAAGGGCAGACTTGGAAGCCTGATAACAGAGGGGAAGAAGCTGTTCCTGAGTCTGGTGGTGCGCGCTTTCAAGCTTCCGTACCTTCTGCCGGACGGGAGCGGGGAGAAGGAGGAGGAATGACCGGGGATGGGACAAGTCCTTGATTATGTTGGCTGCATGGGTATGTGAGATGGAATAAGTTGCAGGGATACAGGGAATCAAGCCAATGTCAAAGGAGAATGGGTCTGCCGGGGCGGCTCCTCTCGGAGCTGGCATGGTGCCGATGGGCTGAGCGGCCTCCTTCTATATCATTAGAAGTATAACAGTCAGGAGGAGGCCCCGGTGGCGATAGTGGAAAGGTCAGTGCGGCTATTGATCGATCGATGATGGCGCCCACAGACGGACGAGGACGGGCCACATGGGAGTGAGGATGAAGGGAGGAACGGCGGTGGGTCTGGCACAGCGGGACTGTCGCGAGGGAGGGGAAAGAGCAACGGTGACCGTGATGGTGGGGGAGGGGATGGGGGGGGGAGGGGAGAAAGATGGAGGACCTGGCACGGGGATACTTTGTAATGTTGACGCCCTTTATTTTGTTGATGCCCTTTATGTGGCGACTATTTGCATACCTTCACCGTGACTTGTCACAGGTGACGATAAAGTAGTCATTCGTTCAGCTTATTGAAGAATATGATCTTCCAGTTTCAGTTTAGTTTATTGTCATGTGTTCCGAGGTACAGCGAAAAGCTTCTCGCTGCGCGCTATCATCCGTTCCCCGAACCCCATGGGAGAACGCTCCCTTCATTGAGTTGTCGCTGAAGTCGGGGATTAAGTGTTGTGCGTAGAGAGAACTAAAATCAACAATTGACCTCAAGAATCAATGTCCTGTGGCTCCAGGGCACGGATGATCAACCAATTACTTACTCGGATGTAAAGTTTAATCAAGGGTTGAATTGTTACCGAGCAAGAAAATCCCATTATCCGGTAACTTCTCTTCAAAGGTCATCATTAATCATTGCACGTCCAACACAACTCTGGAACAAAACAATCAGTGATCAACAAGGTTAGCCGGCATTGAAAGAATGGAGTAAATTCAGCGCAAGCCTTCTCAATATGTGCAAGAGAGCCCATGCACGCATCAGCAGTGCCCAAGTGAGAGATTCAAATCTGTGGCGATAGAAACATAGGAACGTAGAAATAGTGGCAGGAAAGGACCATTTGGTCCCCCGAGCCAGCACCATGATCATGGTTGGTCATCCACAATCAGTACCCCGTTCCTGCTTACTCCCAAAATATCCCTTCATTCCGTTGGCCCTTATGCCCCTGTCCCACTTAGGAGACCTGAGAGGAAACCTCTGGAGACTTTGCGCCCCACCCAAGGTTTCCGTGCGGTTCCCGGAGGTTTTTGTCCTCCGGCAACCACCTTCACCTAGCATCGCAACCGGCTTCGACTAAAAAATTACCGATTTTTAAAACGGAAACCACTTTCGACCATTAGGGAGACTGGCAAAAACCTCGGGGAACCTCCGGGAACCGCACGGAAACCTTGGGTGGGGCGCAAAGTCTCCAGAGGTTTCCGTTCAGGTTTCCTAAGTGGGACAGGGGCATAAAGAACTAAATCTCACTCGCTCTTGCAAACGTCCAGTGAATTGGCCTCCGCAGCCTTCTGTGGCAGGGAATATTACCAAGGGTCTGTCCACTGTAGAGATAGGCGAGAGGGCACACCAACGCCTCTGCTATCTCAGGACACTGAGGTAATTCGGCAAGTCTCCAATGACTCTTGCCATACTCTCCAGACGCAACAGGGAAAGCTTAGTCGGGTTGGATCGCGGTTTTGTTTGGGAACAACTCTGTCCATGGCCGCAAGAAGTCGGAGAGAGTTGAGGATGTAGCCCATTCATAAAGTCATGGAGTGATAGAGACATTCATCGTGGAAACAGGCCCTTCGGCCCAACTTGCCCACACCGACCACCAATGTCCCAGCTACGCTAGTCCCACCTGCCTGCATTTGGCCCATATCCCTCTAAACCTGTCCTATCCATGTACCTATCTAGATGTTTCTTCGATGGACATGGAATGCAGGCAAGTGGAGCAAGTGTAGATGGGGCATGTTGGTCGACAAGGACAGGATGGGCCGAAGGGCCTGTTTCCATGCTGTATGACTCTATGATTCTGAATGGGACTAGCTTAGCCAATGGACAATAGGTACAGGAGTAGGCCATTCGGCCCTTCGAGCCAGCACCGCCATTCAATGTGATCATGGCTGATCATCCACAATCAGTACCCCGTTCCTGCCTTCTCCCCATATCCCCTGACTCCGCTATCTTTAGGCGGCTCTATCTAACTCTCTCTTGAAAGCATCCAGAGAATCGGCCTCCACTGCCTTCCGAGGCAGAGAATTCCACAGATTCACAGCTCTCTGTGAGAAAAAGTGTTTCCTCATCTCCGTTCTAAATGGCTTCCCCCTTATTCTTAAACTGCGGCCCCTGTTTCTGGACCCCATCCCCACCCCCCCCACCCCCCCCCCCCCAACATCGGGAACGTGTTTCCTGCCTCTAGCGTGTCCAATCCCTGAACAATCTTATATGTTTCAATAAGATCCCCTCTCATCCTTCTAAATTCAAGTGTATACAAACCCAGCCGCTCCATTCTATCAACATGTGACAGTCCCGCCATCCTGGGGATTAACCTGGTGAACCTACGCTGCACTCCCTCAATAGCAAGGATGTCCTTCCTCACATCTGGAGACCAAAACTGCACACAATACTCCAGACGTGGTCTCACCAGGGCCCTGTACAACTGCAGAAGGACCTCCTTTGCTCCTATACTCAAATTTGGTTTTGTGGTCGGCATGGACGTGTCGGGCCGAAGGGCCTTTTTCCCTGCCCTACGATTCGATCACCCTCCCACATTATATCCATTATTCACTTCAAAATAACAGCACACATCGTGACCAACATTTTATATCGCTTCTTGTGGATGCTAAAGATTTTTCATTTTTGGTGACTAAATAATTCTCTTATCATACTCGCCACAGAATGATATTATTCCTCAGCAATAACGCAATGAGTTCTAGACGCCTTAAATCAAAGTGATCTCGCTCCTACCTTTAAGTGTGATTAACACCATTCCTTCTTTTTCACCGGAGGTATAATGCAGGTTATAAAAAATGATGGATGAGGCATGATAACTAACGAGGCCGTAATGTAATCTGGATGTGGGGATGTATGTGTGCCCAACCTTCAGTGCCATCGCTGCCGATGGAATCCAATTTAATTAGACCAGGATCAAATCAAATTATAATCTTGTTACTCTGTCTTCCCTCTCTGCGATCCGATACATCAAAGCCCTGAAGGAAACATCTGTAAATACTCTGCAGTACACTTAGCACGCAATGCAGGAGACAGCTACCCACTTGCCAGGCAATCCACCCCCCACCGTTCACTCCCACCATCTGCCAGAGCACGGAGCGCTACATTCAGTCTTGAGTAACCGCACCCATCCCTTCTCTCCAGAGATGCTGCCTGTCGCGCTGAGCTAAGGGCGTGTCCCACATGGGCGTCATTTACGCGACATCATTTATGCATCACGACGCACGATGCGCGCATGGTAGAGGGCCAGGATTTTGGGATGTACAAATGACGCCCAGGTGGGACAGGCCCTCTACTCCAGCGTTTTGAGTTTATCTTCGATTTATACCAGCATCTGCATGCAGTTCCTTCCTACACATATTGACTATGGAAGTTGGAAGGTCATATTACATTTGTACATTTGTGTGGGCGGGGGGAGGGGGGTGTATGGGTGGGGGAGTTTGTCGGAGGGGGAGGGGTGTGGGAGCGGGGGCTGTAGAGGGATGGGGGGGTGTGGGCGGGGGGAGGATCTGTGCGGGTGGGTGGGGGGGTGTTGTGGGTGTGTGGGCAGGGGGTTAGTGGGGGGAAGGGGGTGTGTGGGTGGGGGGTGTTGTGCGGGGAGGGCAGTGAGGGGTGTGGGGGCAGAGGGGTGGTCGGAGCGGGGGGGTTGTGGGAGGAGGGGGCAGTGTGGGTGGGGGGGAGGGATGTGTGGGTGTGGTGGGGGTGGGGGTGTGGGTGGGGGGTGTTGGGGGGAGGTGAGTGTGTGGGCAGGGGGGGCTGTGGGGAGAGGGGGGGGTTGTAGGGGACGGGGGTGTGAGGGCGTGGGGAGAGAGCTCGCTGAAAAGACGGTTGTGGGGGAGAGGGGTATCACGGGGTAGGGGCCAGGAGCCAGCGAGGGGGACCAGAGGGGAAGGGGCTGGAGCTGGCGGTGTGATGGGGACTCACAGCGGGCGCTGGTCATTCAACGTTCTCCTCCGCCGGGATCAGATTCTCCGCTTTCCGTTTGGCGACATCTCCCGCGCCGGGAGACCTCCGCCGGCCATCCAGAGCGTCCCTGAGCTCCAGTAAAGATGCGATGGTGCAGGAAGGGGCGGACCGTCCCGGGGAGTAACAGGAGAAGAGACCAATCCTCACGGCGCTGACTGCCAGGAGAGGAGATCGATCTGCGCACGCGCAGTTCTTACAATTTTTAAACCTCGCTAACTTTTACAATAAACCACTGATCGGAACGAAAGTTGGTGCACTTGCAGCACTGGAGAACAGTGAGTGAGCTGGCTGATCTGTCTCTCCCTGCGCAAATAGCAAAACCACGCAAACCAGATGATAACAAGATCAGAGTTTTAGAGATAGATAGATAGATAGATAGATAGATAGATAGATAGATAGATAGATAGATAGATAGATAGATAGATAGATAGACAGATAGATAGATAGATAGATAGATAGACAGACAGACAGATAGATAGATAGATAGATAGATAGATAGATAGATAGATAGATAGATAGATAGATAGATAGATAGATAGATAGATAGATAGATAGATAGATAGATAGATAGATAGATAGATAGATAGATAGATAGATAGATAGATAAGAGAAACCCAGCGCGGGGCTTTGTTTTTTCAGAGGCCCAGGAGCCGTTGGTGAGGGAGGAGCGACCGGAATCGATAACGTTCTAAATCTGTAACGTTCCATTCAATTAACTGGGCTTGAGGAAGCCGCTGACTGGTGGACTTGAGTACGCAGCTGAATGGCAGTCAGATTCCAGCAGTTTGTAGTGTACTGGACTTTGTATTTTGTATTGTATTTTTGTATTGTATATTGTATTTTGTGTTGTATCTAGAGTGAGGGAAGTATGAGTGCCAGGGCAGCTTACTGTTCTGGATGTCAGATGTGGGAGGTCATCGAGTCGGGTAGACCTCCAGACGTCCACATCTGCGCCAGGTGTGTCGAGATGGGGCTCCTAAAGGACTGTGTTAGGAACCTGGAGCAGCAGCTCGATGACCTCCGTCTGGTCAGGGAGAGTGAGGAGGTCACAGAGAGGAGTTACAGGGAGGTAGTCTCTCCAGGAGGCAGACACGTGGGTCACGGTTAGGAGAGGCAAGGGGCAGAGGCGGGCGCTAGAGAGTACACCAGTGGCTGTACACCTTGGAAATAAGTACTCCTGTTTGAGTGCTGTTCGGGGGGACAGCCTACCTGGGGGTAGCAACAGCGACCTGGCCTGGGTACAGACACCGGCCCTGTTGCTCAGAAGGGTAAGGAAAAGAAGAGGAGGGTATTAGTAATTGGGGACTCTATAGTTAGGAGGTCAGATTTGCGATTCTGTGGACGCAGTCCGGAGACCCGGATGGTAGTTTGCCTCCCTGGTGCCAGGGTCCGGGATGTGTCTGAACGTGTCCAAGATATCCTGAAAAGGGAGGGAGAGGAGCCTGAGGTCGTGGTACATATTGGTACCAATGACATAGGTAAAAAAAGAGAAGAGATCCTGAAAGGAGAATTTAGGGAGTTAGGAAGAGAGTTAAGGAAAAGAACCACAAACATAACAATCTCAGGATTACTTCCTGTGCCATGCGACAGTGAGAGTAGGAATGGAGCAAGGTGGAGGATAAATGCCTGGCTGAAGGACTGGTGCAGAGGGCAGGGATTCACGTTTCTGGATCAATGGAACCTCTTTTGGGGAAGGAGTGACCTGTATAAAAAGGATGGGTTGCACTTGAACCCGAGGGGGACCAGTATCCTGGCAGGGAAATTTGCAAAGGCTACCGGGGGGAGTTTAAACTAGAACGGTTGGGGGGAGGGACTCAAATAGAGAAAGCCAGTAGACAGGGTCTGAGGCAGGAGGCAGAGAAGGGAAGCACTCAGACCCAACATGTAGGGGGGAAAGAAGAAAATAATAATAAACAGAGAATAAGAGGTGGTGGGTTTCCAGGGCAAAAATCAAAAGGGACCACTTGTCAACATAATTGTATAAGGAGTAAGAGTGTTGTAAAAACAAGCCTGAAGGCTTTGTGTCTCAATGCAAGGAGCATTCGTAATAAGGTGGATGAGTTGAATGTGCAGATAGCTATTAATGACTGTGATATAGTTGGGATCACGGAGACATGGCTCCAGGGGGACCAAGGCTGGGAACTGAACATCCAGGGATATTCAATATTCAGGAGGGATAGACAGAAAGAAAAGTGAGGTGGGGTAGCGTTGCTGGTGAGAGAGGAGATTAATGCAATAGAAAGGAAGGACATTAGCTTGGAGGATGTGGAATTGATATGGGTAGAGCTGCGAAGCTCTAAGGGGCAGAAATCGCTAGTGGGAATTGTGTACAGGCCACCTAACAGTAGTAGTGGAGTTGGGAATAGCATCAAATAGGAAATTAGAAATGCGTGCAACAAGGGTAAAACAGTTATAATGGGTGACCAATCTACATATAGATTGGGTGAATCAAATGGGCAGGGGTGCTGAGGAAGAGGATTTCTTGGAATGTATGCGGGATAGTTTTCTAAACCAACATGTAGAGGAACCAACGAGAGAGCAGGCTATTCTAGACTGGGTATTGAGTAATGAGGAAGGGTTAGTTAGCAGTCTTGTTGTGCGTGGCCCCTTGGGCAAGAGTGACCATAATATGGTTGAGTTCTTCATTAGGATGGAGAGTGACATTGTTAATTCAGAAACAAGGGTTCGGAACTTAAACAAAGGTAACTTTGACGGTATGAGATGTGAATTGGCCAAGATAGACTGGCAAGTGATTCTTAAAGGGTTGACAGTGGATGTGCAATGGAAGGTATTTAAAGACTGCATGGATGAACTACAACAGTTGTTCATCCCAGTTTGGCAAAAGAATAAATCAGGGAAGGTAGTGCATCTGTGGATAACAAGGGAAATCAGGGATAGTACAAAAACAAAAGATGAAGCATACAAATTAGCCACAGAAAACAGCCAACCAGAGGACTTGGAGAAATTCAGAGTCCAGCAGAGGAGGACAAAGGGCTTAATTAGGAAAGGGAAAATAGATTATGAAAGAAAACTGGCAGGGAACATAAAAACTGACTGCAAAAGTTTTTATAGATATGTGAAGAGAAAGAGATTAGTTAAAACAAATGTAGGTCCCTTGCAGTCAGAAACAGGTGAATTAATCATGGAGAACAAGGACATGGCAGACCAATTGAATAACTACTTTGGTTCTGTCTTCACTGAGGAAGACATAAATAATCTGCCATAAATAGCAGGTGACCGAGGGTCAAATAAGGTGGAGGAACTGAGTGCAATCAAGGTTAGCCGGGAAGTGGTGTTGGGTAAATTGAATAAATTAAAAGCCGATAAATCCCCAGGGCCAGATAGTCTGCATCCCAGAGCACTCAAGGAAGTAGACACCGAAATAGTGGATGCATTAGTGATAATTTTTCAAAACTCCTTAGATTCTGGAGTAGTTCCTGAGGATTGGAGGGTAGCTAATGTAACCCCACTTTTTAAAAAAGGAGGGAGAGAGAAAACGGGTAATTACAGACCAGTTAGTCTAACATTGGTAGTGGGGAGACTGCTAGAGTCAGTTATTAAAGATGGGATAGCAGTACATTTGGAAAGTGGTGAAATCATTGGACAAAGTCAGCATGGATTTACGAAAGGTAAATCATGTCTGACGAATCTTATAGACTTTTTTGAGGATGTAACTAGTAGAGTGGATAAGGGAGAAGCAGTGGATGTGTTATATCTGGACTTCCAGAAGGCTTTCGACAAGGTCCCACATAAGAGATTAGTATACAAACTTAAAACACACGGTATTGGGGGTTCAGTATTGATGTGGATAGAGAACTGGCTGGCAGACAGGAAGCAAAGGGTAGGAGTAAACGGGTCCTTTTCAGAATGGCAGGCAGTGACTAGTGGGGTACCGCAAGGCTCAGTGCTGGGACACCAGCTATTTACAATATATATTAATGATTTGGATGAGGGAATTGAATGCAACATCTCCAAGTTTGCGGATGACACTAAGCTGGGGGGTAATGTTAGGTATGAGGAGGATGCTAGGAGGCTGCTGTTAGGTACCTCCCCCCCTCTGGTGAATGCTATGTACTTAACTTGTTTGTTTCTCTCCTGAGTGCAGGCCCCGTGGCTGGGAGTCAGGAATCAAGGGGTTAAGGGCTCCTGTACCCGATTGGCCAAGCTGCATCAGGTGACGGTGACTCATCGGAAGCTTAAATACCAGAAGCTCCCAGAACTCTCTCTCTCTTCATCGACCCTGACTCATGAACAGACTGTGGTTTGAACTGCAGGAGGCCTGGTCACATGGCATAGAACTTTGTGTGTTATTCCCTACATTTGTCAATTAATATTGAATTGGGACGGATAAGGGCTGACCTGAGGGTTTTCGTGTATTTTGTTTAAGGGTTAGAGTTTAGGCAGGTTAGAGACTCTAGTTCGACGGCCCATTGCGAGGCTGGCTGGAGCACTGTTATCTTTGTTTATTAGTTTATTCTTGTCCTTGTCTGGGTTGTTTGAATCAGGTTTGGGTTTTAACTAAATAAAATACTATTTTCTTGAACTTGAGCCTGGTTTTTGACTATGTTACGCGGCTCTGAAGTACCTGCATTCGGGAGTCGTAACAGCTGCAAGGTGACTTGGATAGGCTGGGTGAGTGGGCAAATGCATGGCAGATGCAGTATAATGTGGATCAATGTGAGGTTATCCACATTGGTGGCAAAAACAGGAGGGTAGGGTATTATCTGGATGGTGGCAAATTAGGAAAAGGGGAGATGCAACGAGACCTGGGTGTCATGGTACACCAGTCATTGAAAATAGGCATGCCATTGTAGCAGGCAGTGAAGAAAGCGAATGGTATGTTAGCATTCATAGCAAAATGATTTGAGTACAAGAGCAGGGAGGTTCCACTGTAGTTGTACAGGGTCTTGGTGAGTCCACACCTGGAGTATTGCATACAGTTTTGGTCTCAGAATCTGAGAAAATACATTCTTGCCTTAGAGGGGGTACAGAGAAGGTTCACCAGACTGGTTCCTGGGATGTCAGGACTTTCATATGAGGAAAGACTGGATAGACTTGGCTTGTACTCTCTAGAATTTAGAAGACTGAGGGGGGATCTTATAGAAACTTACAAAATTCTTAAGGGGTTGGATACGCTAGATGCAGGAAGATTGTTCCCGATGTTGGGGAGGTCCAGAACAAGGGGTCACAGTCTCAGGATAAGGGGGAATTCCTTTAGGACCGACATGCGGAAAACAACTTTCACACAGAGAGTGGTGAGTCTCTGGAATTCTCTGCCACAGAAGGTAGTTGAGGCCAGTTCATTGGCTATATTTAAGAGGGAGTTAGATGTGGCCCTCGTGGCTAAAGGGATCAGGGGGTATGGAGAGAAGGCAGGTACAGGATACTGAGTTGGATGATCAGCCATGATCATATTGAATGGTGGTGCAGGCTCGAAGGGCCGAATGGCCTGCTCCTGCACCTATTTTCTATGTTTCTATGACTGATCTATCTCTCCCTCCTAACCCCATTCTCCTGCCTTCTCCACATAACCCCTGACACCAATACAGTTACAGAAGTAGTTGTTGCCTACAGGCCTGACGGAGCAGGGAGAGAGAGCGACAGAACAACGTACAGTGAACCTTCTCCAAGGCTCGGTAGTGGGGAAACCTACAGGCATTTGCTGCTCGCCTCTGGGGGAGCGCTGTTGTGAGCTGAGGAGCGAGCTGTGATGAGGAAAGTTTTACTTGAAGCACGGGCTTCTGCTACCCAGTGCCTCTCGGGGACTGTGGATACAGCGCAGATGGGCACCATTTTGGTTTTAATCCACCATTAATTTCCTGAGCCTTAGAAAGGTCCCACAGCAAAGGTCACAGGTCACTGGGTGGCGGTGCAGCGGTAGAGTTGCTGCCAAACAGCTCTGGAGACCCGGTTCATTCCTGACCTCGGGTGCTGTCAGTATGGAGTTTGCACGTTCTCCCGTGTGACCGTGTGAGTTTTCTCCGGGTGCTCCGGTTTTCCAAAGACGTGCAGGTTTGTTGGTTAATTGGCCTCGGTAAAATTGTAAATTGACCCTAGTGTGTGTAGGGTAGTGTTAGCGTATGGGGTGATCGCTGGTTGGTGTGGACTATGGGCTGAAGGGCTTGTGTCTGAGCTGTATCTCTAATAGCCCTGTCCCACGGTGCGAGTTCATTCCAAGAGCTCTCTCGAGTTAAAAAAAAATCTAACTCGTGGTAAGCACGGAGAATGAACGTAGCGGGTACGTCGGAGCTCGGGGATGTTTCTTAGCGGCTCGTAACGCTAACGGCAGATACTCGGGAAGGCTCGCTAACGGCAGGTAAGCACGGGAAGACTCGTGAAGATTTTTCAACATGTTGAAAAATGTCCACGAGAGCCCCGAGTACCGACGAGCGGCCATTACCGTAAATCTCCGAGATCGAATCAGGGCAAACTCGGGAGAACTCTTGGATTGAACTCGTACCGTGGGACAGGGGTTAAAACTAAACTATTGAAGATAGTAGGAAAAGCAAAAATGGCCTAATTTCTGTCATTGAGAAATTGGTGGAATCTATGCAAGAGGGTGATGTGTGGAGTTCTGTGGTCCAGCTAGGATTAGGGTTGTGCGAGTCGATTCAAGAAGCTGATAGTTGTAGGAGAGTTAAGGGCCTGTCCCACTTGGCGATTTTTTTCGGCGACTGCCGGCACCATTGACTGACTCAGTGAAATATTTGCGGTGTGACGCGGCTTGATGCGGCGTGATGACCTCATTTTTTTTGTCGCCGCTGGATTTTGAAATGTTCAAAATCTTTTGGCGACACTGATAAGACGCCGGCAGTCTCCAAAAAAAATCGATGTGGGACAGGAGCTTAAGTGTTCCTGTACCTGTTGGTGTGGGACTTCAGGCTTCTGTACTGCCTGCACGACAGTAGCAGCGAGAAGAGGGCCCGGCCCGGATGGTGGGGATGCTTGATGTCACTGTGGCACAGCTGGTAGAGACTCTACCCCACACAGCGCCAGAGACCCGGGTTCAATCCTGACCTCGGGTGCTGTCCGTGTGTGGAGAACACATCTGACCGAACAGAGTGCGGGTCAACCGTGTGGAGTTTGCACGTTCTCCCCGTGTGACCGCATGGGTTTCCTCCCACATCCCACAGAGGTGCGGCTTTGTAGGTTAATGGGGCCCCTCTGTAAATTGACCCTAGTGTGCAGGGAGTGGATGGGAAAGTGGGATAACGTGGATGTGGTATGAGTAGATCGAGGTGGCAGTCCCCAGGGAGATTGAAACTCATGCATTTATACGCCTCTACAAGGTCACCCCTCAGTCTCGGGACATTCCAATGAATAAAGCTTTCCCAATTCTCCCTATAACTCAGTCTCTCTAAATCCTGGTAAATTTTCCCTCCACTGTTTCCAGCTTTATGGCATCTTCCTGCTGAGTTACTCCAGCACTTTGCATTTTTCTTTGTAAACCAGCATCAGTTGTTCTTTGTTTCGGCATCTTTCCTATGGCAGGTTGACCAGAATTAAACGTCACACTCGAAGTCTTGCTTCAAACAACGTCACGTACAACCGCAACATAACATCCTCACTTTTACACTCAATGCCCTAACTGTTGAAGACCAGTGTGTCAAAATCCACCATTTTCAGCGAACTCCATAGTTGTGTAAAGCGAACAGTAATTCAACAGCTCTCCCTCAGCCCTCGGGCCCTGGCATTCCCTCTCCCTCCCCCACCCTAGTCGCACTAGCTTCTCATTTTCACACCACAAACAGCTTACAATGGCTTGTTCCCTTTATCATCGATACTTTTTTTGCATATCTTTCATTCATTGTTCTTTATCTCTCCACATCACCGTCTATATCTCTCGTTTCCCTGATCCCTGACCAGTCTGAAGAAGGGTCTCGACCCGAAACGTCGCCTATCTCCTTCGCTCCTTAGATGCTGCTGCACCCGCTGAGTTTCTCCAGCCTTTTGTGTAACCCTCGATTCTCCAGCATCTGCAGTTCCTTCTTCAACAGAACAGTAATTCAACACAGGTTCAATCTAATTCCCACTGTTCCCACTCATGATTAAGATAAGAATAATGACAATTCATCCCTTTTGTAACTGTTTGAGTGTTATTAAACTTCATCCTTTAATTATGGAATTGAATATTCTGTCTCCTAATGTTTGTCCACTGCAGTCTATTCAGTGTGAGCGGGTGCAGTTAGCCAGAATCTTTTGAGGTATCAATCCCTAGTAGTCTTGATGTTTTATCAGATTGGGTCTGAACTTGGTTGCTGGCATACTCGCTGGGGATTCTTGGTTATGGTAACGACAATATCTTTCTGAGAGGTGATTGGAATGACTGCATTCTCTCGAATCACATGGAGGTTACTCGGAGAAATAAATTGTCTTCACCTGTCTTCTGATGGACTGTGTGAAGTGAATAGTGAAGCATTCAACTCAGTAACATGAGATTGTGAACAACATTAAAAATGTTCTTGGGTGTAAAGTGCAGATCATTACGATACATGATTTATGCAGGAGCAAGTAAATATAAAATGTCAAGAAAAGTACCCCATTAAAAGTTAATGTCCACACTGTGTGAGGAATTCCAGCATTTTCTTTGATGTCTTGCCATGCCATTAGCAGATTAGAGATCATAATAGCATAAAATGCCTCTTTTACACAAATGCACACGCAGATTTTTATTGCTCTAAATAGGAAGGATTGCCCACAAACCCGCAACCGAACCCTAATCCTTCGAAGATTATGGAGATTCGGTCTGTCAGAGGGGATTCTCTTGAACGTCTACGGGTGCTCAGTAGGGAGCACACTGACCGGTTGCATCGTGGCCTGGTTCGGCAACTTGAGCGTCCAGCAGCGGAAAAGACTGCGGAAAGTTGTGACCACTGCCCAGTCCATCACCGGCTCGGACCTCCCCACCATCGAAGGGATCTATCGCAGTCGCTGCCTCAAAAAGGCAGCCAACATCAGCAAGGACCCACACCATCCTGGCCACGCACTCACCTCACCACTGCCATCGGGAAAAAGGTACAGGAGCCTGAAAACTGTAAGGACCAGGTTCAGGAACAGCTTCTTCCCTACAGCCATCAGGCTATTAAACACAACATCAAATAAGCTATGAACAACAATAGACTATTCTTCTTCTTCTTATTATTATTATTATTATTAATATTATTATTATTATTATTATTATTACACCACTATTGCAGAGAGTTGTGAATCTGTGGAATCTGCGAGTCTCAGCTTATCCTGACAACAAATGACCTGGCCAAGCACCTTGACAGTAGCGTCATCATGGATTTAGTTGTACTGGACTTTTCTAAAGCATTTGATGTCATCCCACACCAGAGACTGCTTCCGAAGCTTGGCTTCTACGGTATTCGTTCCAACACGAAACGATGGATTTCCAGTTTCCTGACAAAACGTCTTCAGCGCGTGTGTGTGAACGGAAAGAGCTCCAATTGGCACCCAGTGTTGAGTGGGACACCCCAGGGCACAGTACTTGGCCCACACCTATTTTTGCTTTACATCAATCACATCCATGAAAAGGTCGCAAGTACGACCAGACTATTCGCTGATGATTGTTTGCTGTACCGTCCAATTAAGGCAGCTGATGATGAAGATGCTCTCCAAAAGGATCTCGATACTATGGTCGAGTGGTCACAACAATGGGGCATGCAGTTCAACCCTTCCAAATGTGAAACCATGCGTGTCACCAGAAAGAGGAATCCAGGCGTCACATCTTACAACATACTTGGTGTCACCCTTGAAGAATCCAAACAAACCAAGTATCTTGGCATCAAATTGCAGAATGGTGTACGTTGGAACGGTCAGACTCATCATGCAACAGTGAAAGCAACAGGTGTCCTAAACTTCCTGAGGCGCAACTTCCATCATTGTTCAGCTTCTGTCAAGGAGAAGCTGTATTTCACCCTCGTTAGACCTCATCTGGACTACGCAGTTGCAGCTTGGGACCCATACACAGATAAAAACATTTCATCCATCGAACGTGTCCAAAGACAGGCCGCTCGATTTGTTACTAACACCTACGAGAGAGAAGCGAGTGTCACCAAACTTCTGAATTCTCTGGGGTGGAACCCTCTCCAAGACAGACGTGAAGCTCACCGTTTTTACAAAATGTTAAATGGTCAGCTAGACATAGATCACAAGACCTACACCAACCCAAAACCAATTAGGAGCAGACGAGGGCATTCGATCCAATTTGTGGTCCCAGCCACAAAGACAGATGTGTACAGCAATTCGTTCTCCCCACGCACTGTTAAAGCATGGAATAATCTCCACCAAACCACGGTTGCCCAGCCAGATGCAACTAAATGTAAAGTGGCACTTTCTTCCCAATAACCCTCTCTGGCTAAACCCCTCCCTTCACCACCTCCAGTTTAAATTCCGGTTGGAATATTTTGGAGGACCAAGTAACCAAGAACCAAGAACCAAGAATTCTCTGCCTCAGAGGGCGGTGGAGGCCGGTTCTCTGGATGCTTTCAAGAGAGAGCTAAATAGGGCTCTTAAAAATAGCGGAGTCAGGGGATATGGGGAGAAGGCAGGAACGGGGTACTGATTGGAGATGATCAGCCATGATCACAGTGAATGGCGGTGCTGGCTCGGAGGGCCGAATGGTCTACTCCTGCACCTATTGTCTATTGTTTGTTTTTTGTGTGTACGTATGTGTATGTGTGCGTGTGCGCGCGCGTGTGTGTGTGTGTTTTGTGAGAAAGGGGAATATATAGACACTGAACCTTTTTTCCTCTCTCATTTATGATATTGTTTACAGTGTACTATGTTTATATATTCTGCTGTGCTGCTGTAAGTAAGAATTTAAATGTTCTATCTGGGACATATGACAATTAAACACTCTTGACTCTTGACTAATCCAAATGAATCAGGGGCCCCACAACAATATGGATTTTCTCAATTCTGTTAACCCTTGCTGTCTCCTCCCCTTCCCACCTCTCCCTCAGCCCTCGGGCCCTGGCATTCCCTCTCTCTCTATCTCCCTCCCACACCCTAGTCGCACCAGCTCCTCATTTTCACACCACAAACAGCTTACAACGGCTTGTTCCCTTTATCATCGATACATTTTTGCATATCTTTCATTCATTGTTCTTTATCTCTCCACATCACCGTCTATATCTCTCGTTTCCCTGATCCCTGACCAGTCTGAAGAAGGGTCTCGACCCGAAACGTCGCCTATCTCCTTCACTCCTTAGATGCTGCTACACCCGCTGAGTTTCTCCAGCCTTGTCTGTACCCCGCCCCACAAAGAGATTCCCCAGATCACCACCCGGCTTTTACACTGGTGGCTTGCTTTAGTTTAGAGATACAGCATGGAAACAGGCCCTCCGGCCCACCAATTCCACACCAACCATCGATCATCCAAGCACACTACTTCGACGATCCATTGCAACAGACGGCTGTGGTGGCCAAGTCAATGGTTGTTTTTAAGGTGGAGACAGATAGATTCCCGATTAGTATGGGTGTCAGGGGTTACAGGGAGAAGGCTGGAGAATGGGGTTAGGAGGGAGAGATAGATCAGCCATGATCGAATGGCGGAGTAGACTTGATGGGCCGAATGGCCTAATTCCGCTCCGATCACATGAACCTGTGAATTTATGAACTTAATCCTCTTTCTCACTCTCTCCACACACACTGGAGGACAATCTACAATGGGCCAATTAACTTACAATCCCACATGTCTTTGGGACGTGGGAGGAAACCGGAGCACCCGGAGAAAACCCACGCACGGTCATGGGGAGAGCGTGCAGACACAGCGCCCGAGGTCAGGATCGAACCGGGTGTCTCTAGCACTGTGAGGTACCGGCCCTACCCGCTGCGCCACTGTGTGCCACCCTGCTAACAGGTGAGACAATCAGTGTAAACTCTGACAGCAGTTTAAGGGATTGGAAGTGCATCATCTTGAGTGCACAAGCTCACGAGGACCAGAATTAGGCCATTCGGCCCTTCAAGTCTACTCCGCCATTCAATCATGGCTGATCGGTCAGAGGTGGCACGGTCGCGCAGCGGTAGAGTTGCTGCCTCACAGCGCCAGAAACCCGGGTTCGATCCTGACTACGGGTGCTGTCTGTACGGAGTTTGTACGTTCTCCCCGTGACCTGCGTGGGTTTTCTCCGAGATCTTCGGTTTCCTCCTGCACTCCCAGGCCGTACAGGCTTGTAGGGTTGATTGGCTTGTTATAAAAATGTAAATTGTCCCTAGTGTGTGTAGGATAGAGATAGCGTGCGGGGATCGCTGGTCGGCGCGGACTCGGTGGGCCGAAGGGCCTGATTCCACGCTGTATCACTAAACTAAGACTGAGTGGCGCAGAGCCTGGAAAGATGCCAGCACCAACAACGGAGAGGTCATCACAACCCCACAGTGAAACCATCGGGTCTTGACCTCCATCGCCAACAATGGCTAACCCTGAACAGAATCCGCACCCTCCGTGTAAGATCAGCCCATCACCCGCATAAGTGGGGGGTGACAGACAGCCCTGCTTGTGACTGTGGACATCCAGACCAGACCATCCCACGCATCGTGAATGACTGCCCACTGAGGCTTTTCCCTGGGGCATCAAAGCCCATCCACCCAGTAACTGATGGTGTCCTGGCCTGGATGTCCACCCTTGACATACAACTTTAGGCTGTGCACGCCATACTCGAGAAGAATAAGAAGACTAAACTTAAATTAAGTCAAAGTGCAAGTAAAAATCTATCAGAGTTCAGAGTCATGCATACGTGGGTAAGGGCGTGTCCCACTTGGCCGTCATTTACGCAACAGGCCGGTAGCGATGGTCGCGCGCGTCATCATGCGCCCGCACAGCCGTCTGGAGCGCGTGACGTCATTTGAAGATAGACACAAAATGCTGGAGTAACTCAGTTGGACCGGCAGCGTCTCTGGAGAGAAGGAATGGGTGACGTTTCGGGTCGAGACCCTTCTTCAGTCTGAAAGAAGGATCTTGACCCGAAACGTCACACATTGCTTCTCTCCAGAGATGCTGCCGGTCCCCGCTGAGTTACTCTTGCATTTTGTGTCTCTCTCCAATCGTCTTGGCCCCGCTCTGGGAGGAGGAGTGGGAGCGGATCCGGATCCGCCGTGAGCCCCAGGCCGAGCTCGGCGATCGTTTGCCTGCTTCTGCTGCTGTTGGAGGTGAGGCGTTGCGCCACTCCAGGGCTTATTACCTGAGCAGAAATGCGTACATGTGTCACTAAACAAAATCAGTCATTAGAAGTGACTTAGTCAACTTAGGATAAAGATAGCCCGAGGCATTTTAATTGACGGAGTATAATGAAGCACTCGGGGAATTTCTGATCCATTTCCGCAGCAATATAGGATGCTTTACATCACCTACCGAGACAGGGCCTCGGTTAATACACAAGTCACCTCATCCCAAGGAAGCACATTCCTATTTCTTGAAGGTGAATGGGAATGAAGTTTCTTTCGAACTCTGCACCGGCACTTTGGAGGAACTCTCAGCTTGGGTTGTGGAAATGTAGAAGGAACTGCAGGTGCTGGAGCCTTGAGCGAAAGGAAAAAGTGTTTGGGTAACTCAGGTAACTCGAGTGTGTGAGCTGGAGGACACTTTGCAGTTCGTGGCTTCCATATGCTGCCCTTCTTTAGTTTAGAAAGGACACAAAGTTCTGGCGTAACTCGGCGGGTCAGGCAGCGTCTGTGGAGAACACAGATAGGTGACGTTTTAGGTTGGAGACCCTTGTTCAGACATTGTTGAGGGCGGGGGAAGGAAGCTGGGAGAGAGGAGGGGCTGGACAAAGCGTGGCAGGGAATTGGTGAACCAATGATAGACACAAAGTGTGCTGGAGTAACTCAGCGGGTCAGGCAGCAACTCCGGAGAACACGGATAGGTGACGTTTCAGGTCGAGACCCTTCCTCAGGCTCGCTGCAGGACCTGGATAGGCAATGTTTTGGGTCAGGAGAGGGGGAGAGAGAGAGAGAGAGGGAGAGAGGGAGAGGGAGAGGGAGAGGGAGAGGGAGAGGGAGAGGGAGAGGGAGAGAGAGAGAGGCTTGAACTTTCTTTGCACATGCATACATACATAGACACACACACACACATAGACACACACACACACATAGATACTGTAGATACACACACTCACACACTCACACACATACGGTCATTCAAAGGAGAACGGATTTGATGCAGAGGCCATAAAAAGAGAAAATGGGGTAGGTTCTTTAGCCAAAGAAGAGAGAGAGAGACAGCGAGCGAATGGGGGGTAAGAGAGAGAGAGAGAGAGAGAGAGAGAGAGAGAGAGAGAGAGAGAGAGAGAGAGAGAGAGAGAGAGAGAGAGAGAGAGAGAGAGAGAGATAGAGAGGGAGAGAGACAGAGAGATAAAAAAAAAAGAGAGAGGATCCTTCTCCACACACACATACGAAGATACACACACATACATGCAAGTGCACACGTACCTAGATACACACACATACACACATGTTCCATTAGGTTACAAACTACCTAAGCGGAACATGAGGTGATTGTGTAGGAAAGAACAGCAGATGCTGGTTTAAATCGAAGGTAGACACAAAATGCTGGAGTAACTCAGTGGGACAGGCAGCATCTCTGGGTGACGTTTCTGGTCGAGATCCTTCTTCAGACTCTTAGAGACCCTGAGGAAGAGACCCTTCTCCAGACCCGAGGTGTCGTACATTCCTTCTCTCCCAAGATGCTGCCTGTCCCGCTGAGTTACTCCACTTGAGGTGAATGCTCAGACTTTGGAGACACAGCGCGGAAACAGGCCCTTCAGCCCACCCAGCCAGCGCCAGCCAGCGATCCCCGTACACTGACACTATCCCACACGCTAGAGTCAATTTTAAATTTTACCGAAGCCAATTAACCTAAAACCTGCACGTCTTAGGAGTGTGGGTGAAAACCCGGAGAAACCCGGAGAAAAACCCACGCGGGAGAACGTACAAACTCCGTACAGGCAGCAGCTGAGGTCAGGATCAAACCTGGGTCTCTGGCGCTGTGAGGCAGCAACTCTACCGCTGCGCCCCCGTGTCACAATTATACATTCATTTTGCAACTCGAGGACCTTGGCCAATGCTCCACTGAGCAAAAGCTGAACATAAAGTCTTGGCACCAGCCCAAACAATAAGAAGCAACTGTGAAATGTTTTTTTTTTCCTCACCGCCTGAAACTACAGCTTGTATAGTTATCACATTTTTATTGTTCGAACTGCCGGGGACGTTTGGGGAGCGTTTAACGGTTTATTGGGTTCAATGCCTAGCCAACACCGACCCAGGGGGAGGCAAGGAGTGCACACTGGGTACGTCCACAGGCGGTCCACTGTGCAGCGGGCAGGCCTAGAGTCACTCTGCATCGCTGCTTCAGAGCTCAGAGCCAACTCCGCCAGTCCCCAGGCTTCCCTTTACAGTCCTGGGGCTAGGCAAAGGGGCGGCACGGTGGCGCAGCGGTAGAATTGCTGCCTTGCAGCGCTCCGGGTTCCATCCCGACCACGGTTGCCGTCGCTACGGAGTTTGTACCATCTCCCCGCGACCTGCGTGGGATTTCTGAACTCTAAACTCAACTTAATTGAAAGATACAACGGAACGGTCCCTACGGGGAGCGGATGAGAAAGTGGAATGACATCATGGCGGCGCAGCGGTAGAGTTGCTGCCTTACAGCGCCAGAGACCCCATCGGGTTAGATCCCGACCTCCGTCGCTGTCTGCACGGAGTTTGCCCGTTCTCCCCGTGGGTTTTGTCCGAGATCTTCGGTTTCCTCCCACACTCCAGAGACGTGCAGGTTTGTGAGTTATTTGGCTTGGATTGTCCCTAGTGGGTGTAGGATAGTGTTAGTGGTCGACGCGCACTCGGTGGTCCGAGGAGCACGGTTCCGCGCCGCATCGAAGCTAATCTAAACCAAACTGAACAAGAAAGCCTGGCGTGAATGAGGGTCAAAAGTGTTTCATTGTCATACACGCCACCCAGGAACATTGAACATTAGTAGCCAGTAAATTATCAGTTTAATCCAGTTTGAGTGCAGTTTATTGTCACGTGTACCGAGGTACAGTGAACAGCTTGTGTTGCGTGCTAACCAGTCAGCAGAAAGACAATACATGATTACAATCGATCCATTTAAAGTGTACAGATACATGATAAGGGAATAATATTTAGCGCAAGGTAAAGCCAGCAAAGTCCAAACAAGGATAGTCCGAGGGTCTCCAATGCGGTAGATAGTAGTTCAGCGCTGCTCTCTGGTTGTGGTAGGATGGTTCAGTTGCCTGATAAACAGACTGGGGGAAGAAACTGTCCCTGTAATCTGGAGGTGTGCGTTTTTCCACACGTTCTGTACCTCTGCCCGATGGGAGAGGGGAGAAGAGGAGTGGCCAGGGTGCGACATAACTAATACGTCCTTGATGATGCTGCTGGCCTTGCCGAGCAAGCCAGTGTTTACACTAGCGGGAGAGTCTCGGACCAGAGGACACAGCCTCAGAATAAAAGGATGCACGCCGCTGGCCTTGCCGAGGTAGTGTGAGGTGTAGATGGAGTCATTGGAAGGGAGGTTGGTTTGTGTGTGTGACGGTCTGGGCTGCGCCCACAACTCGCTGCAATTTCTCGCGGCCTTGGACGGAGCTGTTCCCAAACCAAGCGGTGATGCAGCTAAAGTTGAGTTTTGAGCTTCGAAACAGCCCCATCGGACCACCGAGTCGACGCCGACCATCGATCACCAGCTTCATACCAGTTCTATGTTAGCCCACTTTCGCATCCACTCCCGGCACATGAACGGACAATTTTAAAGCGGGCCAATTAACCTGCAAACCCGCACGTCTTTGGGACGTGGGAAGAAACCGGAGGAAACCCACCCAGTCTCAGGGACAACGTGCAAACTCCACGCACGCAGACCGCACCCGGGGTCAGGTCAGCAACTCTACTGCTGCGCATTACGAATATTATCAACCGCCTTCTTGAAGCAAAGCAGAGGGCATTGAGTTGAGAGGGGAAAAAGTTTCAAGGTGGTGTACGGGGCAGGTCTTTGTACACAGAAGGTGGCAGGTGCCTGGATGGCACTGCCAGGGGTGGTGGTGGAGGCAGTAATGAAGATTGTTGGTTAACTAGCTGGATAACTAGCGGAAAAAAAGGTGCTTGAGTAAGGACCAGGTTCAAGAACAGCTTCTTCCCAACAACCATCAGGCTATTGAACACCACAAATGGCAAGTAAACTCCAAACTACAGACTGCCTGTGGTTAGTTTAGTTTCAGTTTAGAGATACAGCGTGGAAACAGGCACTTCGGCCCACTGAGTCCGCGCCGACCAGCGATCCCCGCACACTAACGCCATCCGACGAACACTGGGGACAATTTACAGAAATCAATTAACTTACAAACCTGTACGTCTTTGGAGTGTGGGAGGAAAACGAAGATCTCAGAGAAAACCCACGCGGACACAGGGAGAGCGTACAAAGTCCGTACGGACAGCACCCGTAGTCAGGATGGAACCCGGGTCTCTGGCGCTGTGAGGCAGCATCTCTACCACTGTGCCACCATGCTGCCCCTTTGCCCTAGGGACTTTGGCCTTTGTTTTTTTGTGCATTATCGTTTTTTTTTTTGTTTATTGAACTTTCATTTAGTTTATTTATTATCTAAAGAACTAATATTTTCATCTTGACGCTTTTAATTGATTTTATAAAAAAATGCTGCACTATATCGCTATGATTTTTGGCCATCTTACTCACAGTCCTCCTCCGCTGCAGCAGCCCCAAGGATTTTTTCGATCGCTGAAAAAAAAAGTTATGAATGTTCAAAAAATCTTGAGATCAGCTGATTGGTCCTCTCGCCTGTCCATCACCATGATTAAAGTAATGCCCCTTTGGGGGGGAGAGAGGGGGGAGCAGGAGTATAAAACCTTGGATGTCTGGATGTGAGTCAGTCACTCTGGAAGATCGTGAGGGAGAGGCCACAACTGTGATTCTGCTGGGAGTCAACTGAACTGTGAGTCTACTGAACTGTGAGTCTACAATGTGTTTGCAATAAATTATGATTTGTTAACCCTTAATGTCCTTGTAATAAATGATTTGTTAGCCAGCAATGTGCTTGCAATGAATGGTGATTTGTTAACCCTTAATTGTGTTTGCAATAAATGATTGTTAGCCCTAAATGAAAATGCAATAAGTTGTTTGGCCTGCCCTGTGCTTGAAACTGCAATGGAAATGGAAATGAAATGAAAATGCAATGAGTTGTTTGGCCTGGCCTGTGCTTGAAACTGCAATTGAAATGAAAATGAAATTGATTGCTTGAAACTGCAATGAAATGAAATGAAAATGCAATGAGTTGTTTGGTTGCTTTGGCACTGCCCTGTGCTTTTGTTCTTGGGGGGGGGCTTTGCCTTTGCTTTGCTTGACCTGAAATGAAAACAAATGGATTGTATATCGTTGGCTGGCCCCACCTGCCCTGTGCTTTTGCATTTGCTTTGCCTTTGCTTTGCTTGACCTCACCTGAAATGAAAGCAAATGGATTGTATATTGTTGGCTGCCTCGCCTGCCCTGTGCTGGCTTGACTTGACTTGAAATGGATTAACTTGACTTGGAATATTGAGGTGGAATATTGTGTTGGGGGACCAGCATTCCCGTGTGAACCTGGGACCCAACGGGTCCCACTCAGTCTAGGTTTATCTATGTATAGAGTGCACAAACCTGTTGTACGGCTGCTGCAAGTATGCATTTCATTTTTCCATTTCTCTACAAATGACAATACAACAGAAGTTTGACGCAAATGCTGGAGTAACTCAGCGGGGCAGGCGGAATCTCCGGAGAGAAGGAATGGGTGACGTTTTCCAATTCCTTCTCTCCAGAGATGCTGCCTGTCCCGCTGTGTTACTCCATCTTTTTGTGTCTATCTTCAATGTAAACCAGTATCTGCAGTTCCTTCCTACACAATAAAACTGTCTAGACTCTCTTGGAGGTAGATACAAAATGTTGGGGTAACTCAGCGGGACAGACAGCATATCTGGAGAGAAGGAATGGGTGACGTTATGGGTTGAGAGCCTTCTCTCTTGAACTTCTCTTAACCTTGCCGACCCAACCATGGTGCCTTTTTGGCACGATGAAGAACATTGATAGGTGACGTTTCAGATCGGAACCCTTCCTCAGCTTTAAACTTTATCCCTCACATCGCAAAGCTGTGCCCTCTAGCCTTTGTTACTTCACCCTGGGAAAACAATAGACAATAGACAATAGGTGCAGGAGTAGGCCATTCCGCCCTTCGAGCCAGCACCGCCATTCACTGTGATCATGGCTGATCATACCCAATCAGTACCCCGTTCCTGCCTTCTCCCCATAATCCCTTGACTCCGCTATCTTTAAGAGCTCTATCTAACTCTCTCTTGAAAGCATCCAGAGAATTGGCCTCCACCGCCTTCTGAGGCGCAGATTCACAACTCTCTTGGTGAAAATGTTTTTCCGTTCTAAATGGCCAACCCCTTATTCTTAAACCGTGGCCCCTGGTTCTGGACTCCCCCAACATCAGGAACATGTTTCCTGGCTCTATCATGTCCAATCCCTTAATAATCTTATATTTCAATGATCCCCTCTCATCCTTCTAAATTCCAATGTATACAAGCCCACTCGCTCCATTCTATTAACATATGACAGTCCTGAGACTTTATCTCATGAACCCTATCTATGAATCTCATAATTTTATATACTTCTATCCGAACTCTACGCAACTTCTGATATTCCAGAGGAAGACAATCCAAGTGTGTCCAAGCTCCCCTTATAGCTAATACTCTTTAATCCAGACATCGTTCTGGTAAACCTGCTCTGCACCCACGTCATATCATTTTTATATTAGTGTGACCATCAATGGGGAAACAGGGTTGGAGTTTCAGACTGGCAAAGCTTTTCCTCCCCACAGAATTTTCAAAAATATATATATTTTCAATAAATATACGTTTATTGTTTTTACCGCAATCTAAAAATACTATAGGCTGTATTTTTAATAGAGCTGTTTAGTTCAGAGATACAGCGAGGAAACAAGCCCTTTGACCCATCGAGTGCGTGCCAACCAGCGATCACCCGTTCACACTAACACTATCTTACACACACTGGGGACAACTTACAGAAACCAATTAACTGACGAACCTGCACGTCTTTGGAGTGGGAGAAGAAACCGGAGCACCCGGAGAAAACCCACGCAGGTCACAGGGAGAACGTGCAAACTCCATACAGTCGTAGTCAGGATTGCACCCGGGTCTCTGGTGCTGTGAGGCAGCAATTCCACCGCTGTGCCACTGGGCTGCCCTTGCACAATATTGGAATATTGCACATGGCTATCCACAGTGAAAGTAGCAGCTAATGGTGTCTGGTTACTGCAGGGAGGTTGCATGGAAACTTTTTTTTTTACCTGAAGCAGCTTTTTTTCCACTTCCCAGTTTAAGTGGTTCTCGCCCAGGACTCACAGCAACTGGGGCCTCAATGCCTGTCATCTCGTCACCTCTTCCCTCATCATACAGCGACCCTCTGTGGCTGTCAATATAGCAAAGAGCCAACATAGTAGAGAATAAACACAGTAACGAGCTACCATAGTGAGGAGACATACATCAATAAGAAGAGGTGCTGGAGGAGAGACTTAGTAAATTAGGGGGAGAAACTTGAATGGGTATTGAGAATAGCAGTCGATGCATATTCAACCGATGGATTTGAATTGTTTAACCCTTGACGGTAAAGCAGCTTCTGTTATCAAGGTGGAAAGAAATTGTCCCTGGATTCGGCAGTCTTGATTGGATTTATGATTAAATTGTACAGCATATGGAAATTGATTGTTTAAATTTGGCGGACTGCCGGAGTGGGGAGCCGTTGTGTATGGCTGCTCTGCCTGCAGTCCGTCCTTTTAACCTTTTTTAATTTTTATTTTTAGACCTGTTAGATCAAAATGTTCGTTGTAAGTTTTCTTTTATGTGGGTGGGCGGGGAAGGGGGAAACTTTATTTCTGCGGTTTTCCTCCGAATCGCATCTTCGTCCTCTCCGTGCGGCCTACTGTCGGGACTGGAGCGGCGTTCCCTGCTGGGACCGGCCGGGACTACAGCTTCGGCGGCGGCGCAGTGCTGGGACACCATCACGGAGCGGGCGATGCCCTACCCGGGTCGCCGTGCGGTAAGCCCCGGAGTGCTGTGACCGCCGACTCCCAACCTCGCGGAGCGGTGGCTGCGGGCGGCGCTGGATTTAAAACACCGCGGAGCCTGGGGCCAGAGTCGGAGCTCCAAACTGAGGACTTCAGGAGTCGCGGTCTCCGGGGAGGAGGCGGCCGCTCCAGACATTTCCAAGCTGCTGAGGACTGTTCACCCGACGCCGGTGTTCCATCTTCCCGGCAAGAGGACTTGTAACATCGGGGCGACTGGTTGCGGAGGCCACAAATAGGCCACGACCTCGGATGGACTAGGAGGAGGAGGAGGAGGACTGGACTTTTTGGTGCCTTCCCTCACAGTGGAAAGTGTGGATTCTGCTGTTGGGGGGCCGTTCATGTTGAATCCTATAGTGTATTGTGTCTTTATTCTTCAGCTTTTTTATTTTATATGGATGTATGGTAGTTACTTTCTTTTCTCAACATGATTTGATTTAAAAGTGCTATATAAATAAAAATAAAAATAAAAATTACTTACTTACTAAATTTGAACAGCTAGGAATTCCACAGGAATTGGAATGGAATTATATTATCAGCTACAATGCTGTGGAATAAGAAGGATGAGATGGACAGAAATTGTAAATAGTAAAATGAAGGCTGAGACTGAATTTGGTTAAATTGGAATATTTATATTGTTTTGCTTTAAATTAGAGTCACGCCTGTAGGGTAATCTAGACTGAACCCAGTTGAAATTTATATGAGGACCCGTCATCAGATATACATATTATAACATCGTGTGAGTATGAAGAAGGCTGATTAGTGTTGATCCTAGAGTAATAAAGAGTATATTGGGGAACAGAATAGCAATCGGGATACCGTGATAGATGAGAATATAATAGGTTCAATAGAAAATGGAATAGGCGAGTGAAATAGAATTATAGTGCATGTATGGGAAAGAATGGGTGCATGATGGTAACTTGCTTTGTCCCAAGTTTTTCAGGATTTTAGGTTTTGTTAAATATTTTTATTAGATGTAAGTACATATTGATAGAATATACTTCTCACATACATTCGTAATATTATTAATATTAATAATTATGTCTTATATATTTCTACACTTTTTTTTGCAGGTAAGAATAGAGAAAAATAAAGTAAGAGTAGGAAATCAAAAATAAAGAAATAAATGGAATATTAAAAAAGTTATCCATCATTGGAGATATATCCATGATTTGTTATACGTGATTCTTCATCTATTCCATTATTCAGGCTTCAGTCAGGCTCTCGTACCGAGCCATTTTGACCCTTTAGATATTCAATAAATGGAGACCTTATTCCTCTGAAAAGATCCAACTTGTCCAATAGGACAAGCCTTAATCTTTCCAGATGAAGTGTCTCCGACATTCCTGTTATCCACATTTTGATTGTGGGGGATGTAGGACCTTTCCAGAATTTCAATAATAATTTTTTTCCCAATTATTAAAGTAATCAATAAAAATTCATTTGATTCGTTGTTATTAATTGATCTGTTTCTAATATTCAAAGGAATTATTAACTTTGAGTCAGGGATCAGATACATATTAACAACATTTGAAATTATCTTAAATATCCAAAATTTAGTAATTTTTACACAATTTGTAAATGAGTGCGTTAAGTTAGCTTCTAAGTGCTGACATTTATCACATAGCAGATACAATTTGAAAAAAATACTATGTAGTTTGTATTTGAATAATGTAGTTTATGTAATATTTTAAATTGTATAAGAGAGTGTCTAGCATTTAACGTGACAGTGGTGTATATGTTGTAAACGTTCAATCCCATATTTCAGGTCTAATGATTTGACCTAATTCGTTTTCCCATGATTGCCTATATATTTCTGTCATTGGGACATCGTTTTTCCAGTAAAAAATATAAATATATGAATATCAATTTTTTCTGTGTTCGGGTGTTTATTTCGGCATTCATCTAAAATTTCTGTCTTTCTATTTCTAATTTCCTGTGTTTTTGCTTTTTACATAGTCTCTAATTTGTAGATATCTAAAGTAATCTTTTGAATTATCCATTAATTTGTTGTAATTCTTGAAATGAAAGGAAAGAATTTTCCTGAAGAGATCTCCCATCTTATTAATTCCATAGTTTTTTCCATTGTAAAAAACCTTTGTCCATCATTGAGGGTTTAAATGTAACGTTATTTTACAATGGTAAGGGCTAGTGGTATACATTCCAATTTTAGTGTTTTTTATTTTTTTCCAGATACGTTATTCCACTTTCTATTATAAGGTTTTCACTATAGGTTTTCTTACCTAATTTTAATATTGGCGAATAAAATCGAAACTAATTTCAAAAGGCGAACATCTTCTTTTTCCATTTTTAACCAGGTTGGTTGTTTATCTGTCCTCTACAAACCAACAATTCATATTTTTAATATTAACTGCCCAGTAATAAAACATAAAGTTTGGTAGTGCAATAGACTCCATTTTTTTTGGTTCGCATAAAATGTTTTTTGTTTATTCTATGGCTCTTATAATCCCAGATAAAGTTGGTGACTATAGAATCAACCTTCTTAAAAACATTTTTAGGAAGATATATCGGAATCAATTGGAAAGATATAGTAATTGTGGGAGAAAAATCATTTTTATTGCATTAATTCCTACCTAGCATTGAGATAAGTAATGGTTTTCCAATATAAAATGTTCTTATTTAATTTATTCATTAAAAGTGGAAAATTTTGGATTTAAATAAAGAGATCAAATCTTTTTTGTTACATGAATTCCAAGATATTTGATTTTTTTCGTTTGCTATCTTAAAAGGAAATTGTTGTAGTATATCTAAGTTAATTACCATTATTGGCATAAGTTCACTTTTCTTCCAATTAATACTATATCCTGAAAATAATCCAAATTCAGATATTAATTTTAGTAAATTTGGGATACTAATTTCCGACTTTGTAATATAAAGTAATACATCATCCGCATATAAAGAAATTTTATTTTCAGTATCTCTGGTGTCATATCCATATATTTCAGGATGTAATCTCACCCGTTGAGCTAAAGGTTCTATTGCAAGTGCAAACAGTAGTGGGGATAGAGGACAACCTTGTCTGCAGCCTCGGAATAGATTAAATTTAGTTGATAGCATTTGGATTTGTTATTATTCTGGCTGTTGGATTAGTGTATAATAATTTAACCCAAGTAATAAACTTCTCTCCCAACTAAAAGTTTCCATAACCAAGAAAAATCAGACCATTCCACCTGGTCAAGGATCTTTTATATTATTACCCATATCACACATCTGAGGTATGCTTTTAATTGTATTTCCTTCGTTTTTACTGCCAGCAGGGTAACAGGGGAATATTTCATCCCCTTTCTTGCGAACGCCTCTGGAACTGTTTGCGGGGAAATATAGTCTTAATAACTTTGACTCAAAGCAGACAGGAAGACTGCCGCTCTTTTGGTTAAATTTTCGTGGAAGTTGAGATGTTCAAATTTTCCTCTAGATGATAATGGGTAATAATCTATTGACTGGTCTCTTTCGGGAGATACGACTGCCCTCACTAGATCCAATTGCCCTCGTCTTCGATCGGCAATATGAATCTTCTTCAGGCAATATGTCGTATTCAAGGCCAGTCAATTTCTATTAATCTCTTTTTGTAATATATAAGCGTCTCAAGTTATATGAGGAATATCGTTTTGGTATAAATCCTGTTTGATCGGGGTGAATTAATTTATTAATTTAACTATATGTATTATCCTTTGTCTTTGTGATCATTTAAAAATATTCTGTAGTTTCTTGGTTAGATTCCTTATCTTTTCATAAAATTTTTATTTGCCTATACCATCTGTCCCGTGTTTTTAACCATTTTTTTAAAAGATTCTTCGATATCTTTTACTGAAATCAGCATTTAATGATTCTCTATTTTTTTTAAATGATCCTGGGTCATCTTTTAGGTTGTACTAAGCTGACCTTTGTTTATCTGACGAGCCAATAAATTTTTGAGGAATTGGAATTGTTTAATTGTAGAGTTTTATTTGATCTAGTAAATCAATTTATATTTGGCGAGCAAGAGCATCAGCGATTGTATTATGGTGGTGCAGCTCAGCTCCGGGCAAACGGAGTACCATACAAGCTCTACAAGAATGTCACCGGATGTGTTTACGCCTTTCTATGGAAGCTCATGAGGTGGTGTGGAAGAAGCAAACAATAACCTAAGGTGGTGGCGAAGGGCCGGCGGCATACTAATACCTAAAGAAAAGGATGCATGCATACATCAGCCAATTCCGCCAATATGTCTCCTCAACGTCGAGGGAAAAAATCAGCAGTATCACAAAGGTCCACCTGGTGTACATTGATACATCTGTACAGAAAGCAGGAATCCCATGCTTGGGCATGCAATCAGACCTCAGCTATGCCATTTTGTTCAATGAACTTTTATGCATCTTTGCCTTTTCCATGTACCAAGCTCATCACCACACTGGTCAAGAACTATTTCCAAGACCTGCAGCTGTGCTTCACAACAGCTGAATTAACATGGCAAGCGCTTGGAAGTAGGCATCGCAGGACCCTTGGCCATGTTACAATCATCAGGGCCTCAAAATGGGTGGCGGTGAACGAACCAGAGCTGGGCTCCGTCTGCCCACCCATTACATGGACGATTACAACAATAACCACTACTGCAGCATGCACCAAGCGGCTACTTGGAAAGCTGTAGGAGAACATCAAAATGAAAATCAAACCAAGTAAGTCTCGAAGATAGTTCTTTTTCGTGACGGACCTAATACCAACAGTGTTGGCAGTAAAAAGCCTTGGTACACGCAAGTCTCAAGGACAAAGAGCAGGTGCAACAGCTAAGGCAAGAAATGTCACGGCCTGGAGATCATTCGACCCTAACTGCTGGGAAACTGAAGCTCCTGGTGTCAGTTTGACTCCTTCCTCTGACAATGTTGGACTGAACCGTTTATGAAGCTCAATAACACAGTGGAGAAGATGGAGCGAACCATAACTTCATACCGAAGAAATGGCTCGGTGTCCCACGATGTCTAACTAACATCGCCTCTATGGCAAAGGGGTCCTGGAACTACTCTCCAGTCTAACAGAGAATAAAGTGTTCCAAGTAAGACTCCAGATGACACTTCTAGAGACAAGACCATCAGTTGCTGTTTAACCGCCGGAATGACACCATCTGATGCAGTACAGCAAGCTTCATCAGCCCTGAGGCACAAAGACGTTGTTGCAGCAGGAAGAGGAGCTTGTTCAGAGCGGAGGACATTGGTGGTTGAGGAGTCAGAGCGAGGATGGTGCAAAGGGCGGTCTCGCTTTGGAGCGAGAAGATCGTTGTAAATGGAATCAAGCAAGATCAGCTTCATCATCAGAGCGACATACACGTCCTTTGGTAGGATCCAACCTGTGCCTCTGCCCAACTCCAGCGCAAACACATCAATCTCAAGGGAGATACATGGAGGCATATCAGGTATTAAAAAGCCTGGCAAACAGCCCTGAGAACAGGCTGGTTGTACCCTACCCCCCCATGGCTCGCTGAAATTACGTATGATCTTTCCACCTAATTGCTTCCTCAGGGCCAGATGGATTATTAAGCTCACAGTTCCATGAGAACTCTGTTGTGGAGCCTTATGAGCGTAAGAAGCTCTACACAGAGCTGGAACATGCAATCCAGTTGAAGTGGGATTGCTGAAGGAAGCTTGGAATCCACGGTCAGCTCTGCAAAGACCATAAGATCACTCTCAGACGTGGCTGCAGCTGTTGGATTGGCTCAAGCGGAAAGACCCATGGCCCCCAAATGCGTCATGGTGAATCTTGAGGCAGTTTGACACGGACACGAACGCTGAGGGCTGAATCATCCACCTGCAGCGGCCGCCCTTGTGGAGGGTTATAGTGAATTGATGCAAGGGTAACACTACTGATGATGTGTCCTGTCCTTGCCCAGCTGTCTCTGAAGGGTTACCCAGGCCAAGATATACGTATACGACCCCCCCCCCCCACCCCCCTCCCCCTGATGTTTGAGCGGCAATCAAGATGTCGTGAAATGCTCCCCCACCCCCACCTACTGGCACAAGGACTTCTAAACATCAATTTGTCTGAGTATATTTTTATTTAATTTATATTTCAATGCAGCGATTGTATTATGTGTTGTTATGGATGGATTAGCAGCATTCTCTGTGTCTAATTGTTTAATCTCCTTTTCCTGTTGTTCCCTCTGATTCTTTTTATTATAAAATGTTTGAGAAGAAATCATAATTCCACAGGCATATGCTTTAAAAGTTTCCCATAATAGGGAAGAGTATATTTCCGGTTTATCATTTATTTCAAAGAAAATCTTGATCTGTTCTATAATATATTCCTGAGTTGCTTTGTTTTTTTAAAATTTGTGGATTAAATCTCCATTGTCCCCGTTCTTCCGTTTTACCATTTATTTTAATCATAAAAGTTAAAGGTGCATGATCTGAGATTATAATATTATGGTATTTTGAATTGTAAGTAAGTGGGATAAGTTTAGCGTCAACCAAAAAATAATCTATTCTTGAATAGGTTTTATGTGCAGGTGAATAAAATGAATATTCTTGTCCAGTTGGGTTTTCTACTCTCCAAACATCTTTAATATTGCAAGTATCCATATATGCATTTAATAAGTCACTGGAATGGGATTTGGTTTTCCTTTGTCTTGTGGATCTGTCTAAATAGGAATCTAATGTACAATTTAAATCTCATCCAATTATTAAGTTATGTTGTGCTATTTCCGGGATGTTGTTAAATATTTTCTTAAAAAACAGTGGACTATCAAAGTTTGGTCCATATACATTGACAATAATCATTTTTTGTGCATTTAATTCTCCTATTACAATAATGTATCTACCGTCATTATCAGTTATAGTTGATGTATGTTTGAATAAAGTGCCTTTACAAAATAATATTGCTAAGCCTCTTGATTTGTGTGTAAAAGAAGAATGATATGTTTTATCTATCCATTTAGCTTTCAGCCTATGCTCGGCATCTTTTTTTAAATGTGTTTCTTGAATGAAAATCACATCAGCTTTAATTGCTTTTAAATGCGCTAATACTTTACCTCTCTTGATTGGTTCATTAATACCTTTAACGTTCCAGCTACGAAACGTTATTCCTTCATTCCCCATATTCATTTTTAAATCTTGCATCTTTTGTCTATGGGGGTCTATAATAGAGCCAATGGTTCAGTTCGACAGACCTGACCTTACACCCTAACACCGAATAGACGAATTTTAAGACCCTTGAACGTCTCTCACGTGTATATCACCTTTGATCCAATTTGTAACTCCATTCAAACTGAAAATAATAATAATAGTTTATAATAGAAAAGAAAAGAGGATAGATTAAGAAATTAGTATTGTGCACAAAGAAGGAAAAAACTACATCTAGTATTAGTGTATTTAGTGCTAGCCATACTGGCATGGCTAACCATCTACCGACTTCCGTAGTTGATGTTGCGAACTTAACCAGCCCCTTTATTTCTTGGAATTTTTATTCCATAGCAATATTTTACCGGGGGTATTAAATTTTAAAATATTCGGATTCCAATAATCGGAACTGTGAGGATACAAATGTTTAAAACTTGTTTGAAAATCTAATTAAAAAATAAAAATTAAAAAAACCGAAAAGAAAGGAAAAAAGAAAATAAAAATGATGTAAAAAAGAAAGAAGGTTTCCAAAGAGGACAAATGAAATCAAACTCTATATTTGACTCTAATCATTCCATTATAAGTAAACATTGGTCAATAGTGATAATTATTAATTCCAATTAGTAAAAATACAACCGTATAATTTTACTATTTATTAGTTATTTGTATTAGTAGTGCATTTATACTAATTATTAGTATCCATGGGAGAGTTTCCGATCCGCATCTTTCTCCAGCTGCCTTAGTCACCACTTCAATTCCATCCAGTCCTGCAAAGTCAGTTTATTCAGTGGTGAGGGATCAAGCATCCTCTCAAGCCTTAATCTTCTGAGCAAAGTCCAATGCTTCCACAGGATTGGTGAAAAAATGTTCCTTCTTGTTGTACGTGACTCTTAGGGTGGCTGGATAGCTCAGATCATATTTCAAATTCTCCACTTCCCTCAGGATACTTTTGGTCTCATTAAATGCTTTTTGTTTCCTGGAGACCTCTGCTGGGTAATCTCGATAAATACTGATCCTGTGTGCTTCAAATAGAAGATTTCTGTTTCTTGATGTTTTTTTGCATTATCTCCTCCAAGACATGGTCGTACTGTACTTTTATTATCATTTGTCTTGGGGGAGCGTTTGGTCTTGTCTGGCGTCTCATCACTCTATGTGCTCGGGCTCGTAAAGGCTTTTGATCCAGAGATAAAACTTTTTGCAGTAAATTTGCAGTGAATTCTTGGGGATCTTGATCTTTCTCTTCCCCTTCTGGAATACCCGCAATTCTTAGGTTCTGTCTTCTCTGGCGACCTTCCAATTCAATAAATTTCTCGGTTATTTTGCCCAGTAATTCAGTTAGATGTTGATTTTCAGTAATTAGCTTTGCTGTAGTCTGAGCACTTGTTTCGGCTAGTTCTTCAAGGTCTTTTATAACAATCGTCTGCTGGTTCAGTGCCTGTTCCACAGGATTCAGCCTTTCTTCAAAGTCAGTTTTCACATTTTTGATTTTATCATTCGTCTCTTTTGCCAGTCCAATCATTATTTCTGCAATTTCTTTCTTCAACTCATCCGATGTATTCTTAGTTGTGGTATTAATGTTGGTATTAATTTCAAGCTTTAAGTCCATCATTTCCTCCGTGATTTTTTTTATTTCTTCACCAACATTCATCAGCTTTATTTCTTCCCTTAAACCAGCAATTTCACATGAAATAAAAGTTTTGAGATCTCCACCTTCCGGTTTTTTCATCGTTTTTTTCGTCACATCTTCTTGGGATAATGTCCTACCTGAGCCCGAGGCTTCAGTCGGGCCTTTTTCTTGTTCCACCATTTTCTGCCTAGCAACAGCACGAGTTGTCGGTTTGTCCGGGAGGGGGCTGCGCTGCATAGACATGATAAGTCGCGCGCCTGATGACGTCACTCACGGCAGTCGGTACAGAAGCAGCAGGCAGCAGGTAGGTCGTTTTCTCCCCGATTTTTCAGCGTTTTTTTTCACAGAGCTAGCTGGCGTTACTCCTTAGTCCTCCATAGCGCCACCGGAAGTCCCGGATTTTAGGTTTTGGGTTCGACTGTGGAAAGGGATGGAAGAATGGGCAGCAACACGGATGGAGGGAATTCACGCTCACGAAAACCCGGGAGGTGAAGACTCATGAGACGGAAATTGTGAAGTTATGCCCATGAAAACTCGGGACGCTTGACAGGAATCTAGGAAGAAACGTCATCATCTTGTGTTGTTGATAGATGGAAAATGTAAAGGACACACTTATGTTTATCTGGTTAGCTGATTATTGAACTATTTCATTATCATAAATGATGGGTTATCATATTTGATAAAAAGGGAAGGGATGTTAATCCTGGCCAGATTGGAGAGGCTGGGACTTTAAAATGGGGTAAAAGCTTCAGGGCTGCTGGGAGATTTGGTCAATTCAGAATTGCTCTCTGCAGAATGGGACAAGCTATGGAGTGGTGCCAGTGTGTCTAGAGCCTAGATACAATTTGCAAGAAAAGAATAAGAACATCTGCAGACCCTGTCAATTAGGTGCAAAATGCATAGAATGGATTGGATGGCTGCAAACCAGACATACACCTTGTAAATAAATGTGAATAACGTTGCAGAGTTCGACTTTGTCGAGTGTTGATTGGATGAGGTATTGAGCCTTGTCTGGGTTTCTTGCAGATCGGGGTAAATGTTTCTAAGTTGGTTTCCTTGAGAAGTCCGGTTTGAATACAATCTGTTGAGCTGCTGTATTATTGGGTTAGGGAAATGTCTGTCATGTATGGGGTTAATCGATATCTGTAATTGGATTATTAAGAGACCACCCCCATGTGGTTCGGCCACTCGAGGTCCCGGGAAAAGTCCGCAGTCACGAGGTCCAGCGTCGATCGTCTGGGAGAGCGCTTTGGACTACGTGACGTTCTGGTGTGTCTCTGTCCGAGCGAGGCCCAGAGGGCTGGATCAGGCAGATACGAGGATCGAACCCACGGTGGGATAGGTATAGTAGTTGAACTGTAATCGCGTTTTGTTAAAATCAAGATTAGTTGATCAAGTGCTTGATTCAGTGATTTTTTACTGAAACTAGACTGAGAGGAAGCTTAGATACGAGCTATTTACATGTACAGGGGTCGGCCGGTTCAACGCCAACATGCATCACTGGGGGCTGCGTTCATCGGCAGCCCGCGTGTGTGGAGCAGACCAGCTGTCCTCCGCCTCCTCCTGGTGGAGGGTTGGACCTCACGGCCCTCGACAACAGCACGTTTAACTGGCTGCAGCACCTGGAGGCCGTTACATAACCTCTGCTGCCTCGAACGCAAGAAGAAGTGGTTTTCTCGTACCAAATCGAAATCACATCTTAGCCAATTCAGCCCACACAATACAACTAGTGTTCCCTGATTGGTGTTACATTCAATGCGCAGTTTGAATTGAAGAATACAGCATAGAACCATTCCCTTCGGCCCATCGAGTTCACGTTGCCAATTGATCACCCGTTCACGCTAGTTCTATACTTTTCCACCTTCTCATCCAAACCCGCATGTCTTTGTGATGTGGGAGGAAACCGGACCCCTCCCAGCCTCCCTCCCTCTCTCTATCTCTCCCTCCTCCTCCCTCTCACACCCATCCTTCCCTCCCTTTCCCCCTCCCCCTCTCCTTCGCCCTCTCCCCCTCCCCTCACCTACGCCCCTTCCTCTTCCCCCTCTCTCCCCCCTCCCCTCTCCCCACCCCACACTCCCTCTCCTTCCCTCCACTCCCTCCCTCTCCCCCCTCCTTCATCCTATCCCTCCCGCCCCCTCTCTCCCTCTCCCCCTTTCCCCCTCCCTCTTTCTTCCCAACCTCCTGCCCCCTCTCCCTCCCTCTCTCCCCTCTTTCTCCCCTTCTTTGTTTCCCCCTCTGTTTCCCTCTCCCTCTCCACTCTTCCCTCTCTCTCTCTCTCCCTTCATCTTGCTCTCCCCTTATCTCTTGCCCTTCTCTCTCTCCCCCCTCTCTCTCCCATTCTCTCTCTCCCCTTTCCCCCGCTCTCTCTCCTTCTCCATTTTCCCCTCTCTCCACTCTTTCCCACACTCTCTCCTCCCTCTCTCCCCTTCTCTCTCTATCCTTTCTCCTCTCTCCCCCTCTCTATCTCCTCTATCTCTCCCCTCCCCCTTCTCTCTCTCCCCTCTCTTTCTCCTCTATCTCTCCTCTCTCCACTTCTCTTTCACCCCTCCTCTCCCCCTCTCTCCACCTTTCTCCTCTCTCTGTTCTCCTTCTCCTCTCTCTCTCTCCCCTCCCTTTCTCCCCTTCTCCCTCTCTCTCTCTCCCCTCCCTTTCTCCCCTTCTCTCTCTCTCTCTCTCTCTCTCTCCCCTCTTCTCTCTCTCTCTCTCTCCCCTCTTCTCTCTCTCTCTCTCCCCTTTTTCTCCTCTCTCTCTCTCCCCTCCATTTCTCCCCTTCTCTCTCCCTCCCCTCTTTCTCCTCTCTCTCTCCTCTCCCTCTCCCCTCTCTCTCCCCTCTCTCTCTCTCAGGGGGGAAAGAAATGTACCAAGGCTAACCTGGATAATGAAATTCTGCACAAAATTAAAAATCCCATCCTCTGAGTCCCAGAATCCGTCAAGGAGATTCCTATTCATCTTATCTGGCTTCCGTTAAACTGTTTAACGAGAAGTTGTAAACGCCATTTCAATAAAAAGAGGGATTCGGTCTAATATTCACGAGAAGTCTAATGACCTTTGTGTTACCAACATGGGACTTGAATACCCTAAAGCGATTTGCTAATGTTCTGTGTTCCTGCATACATTTAAAAGATAATAATTTTTAATATGGGAGATGCATAACAAAGGGTTTGAGGGAATAATCTCTATGTGGTATTAATTAAAGGTTGGATGATACAATGCAAAACTGCACATTCACCTATTAATTCCAGAATTCAAATCAATGCAACTTGCCTAATGAAAAGAACGACCCTGCACTCTGTAACCTTGCGCTTTAATTACATTGCACTCGGCGCTAATATTTGGACAACTATATCAAGTGGGTTTCAGATGATGCTGCTGCTGCGCCTCGACATACAGCATTGTCATTGGCATGGTCAACAGTACATGTGGCCAAACCAGATCAATTTTCTAAAATATAGTCTCCTATTGAATTTCTTCAACAACAGAATGGTTGAACACAAACTCAAAACCGACGCTAGGGTGGGGCGAGCGGGCGTAGGGAAGGGCAGTGGGATATATCTCCGCTTCTTTCACTTCTTCCTTAAGTTCTGGGGTTTTTCTCTTTTCTTTTTCGTGTCTTTCTCGAAATTCTTTCTTTTCTTTTTATTTTCCTCTTTCTTTCCCTTTTTTCCGATTTAGTTATAACCATATAACCATATAACAATTACAGCACGGAAACAGGCCCTCTCGGCCCTTCCAGTCCGTGCCGACCATTTGTTTTCCCCTAGTCCCATCTACCTGCACTCAGACCATACCCCTCCATTCCCTTCACGTCCATATACCTATCCACTTTACTCTTAAATGTTAAAATCGATCCTGCCTCCACCACTTCTGCTGGAAGCTCATTCCACACAGCCACCACCCTCTGAGTAAAGAAGTTCCCCCTCAAGTTACCCCTAAACTTCTGTCCCTTAATTCTCATGTCATGCCCTCTTGTTTGAATCTTCCCTACCCTCAATGGGAAAAGCTTATCCACGTCAACTCTGTAATTAGTTATTAGTTGATAAAATGTTAAAATTGAATCTGTACGAAAATTGTATAATTGCCATGTTGATTACTTTCTCCTTGTACAATTGCTTCTAATGGCCCTGTCTCACTGTGCGAGTTGACCCACGAGGTACCCCGAGTGACAGACTCGTGGCTGTGCACGAGACTGCAAGTTTATGATCAAGTGTGTAATACGAGTTCCCACGGGTATGTCATTACTGCGATGTTCCAAGTTCCTCTCCCGAGTTAGCAAGTTCCTCTCCCGTTACTCTTGAGCCAACCGTGAATGAAGGTATGTTTTAATAAAGCAACAATGTTAAAATACATCTCCATCCTGTGGTTTTGAGTTATTTCAGCGCGGATGGGAAAATGCGCATCCTCCAGTAACCAAGCATTTCTTGTTGTTTTATGTTTTTAAATACTTTTTTGCAATGGATCTCTATTTTAAATAATTTTAAAAAAGGAAGCAGCCCGGGTGACTGACATTGAGCGGCCGCCAGGACCCGACAGCAGACACACACACACACACACACACACACACACACACACACACACACACACACACACACACACACACACACACACACACACACACACACACACACACAGAGAGAGAGAGAGAGAGAGAGAGAGAGAGAGAGAGAGAGAGATACACACAGACAGCAGCTGGCCACCACTTCAGAGGAATTAAGCAGCTCGGGTGACTGAGCGGCCGCCGGGACCCGACAGTACACACACACACACACACACACACACACACACACACACAGATAGACAGAGAGGGAGAGAGAGAGACACACACACACACACACACACACACACACACACACACACACACACACACACACACACACACACACACACACAGAGAGATACACACAGACAGCAGCTGGCCACCACTTCAGAGGAATGAGGCAGCTCGGGTGACTTTGAGCGGCCACCGGGACCCGACATCAGACACACACACAGATACACACAGATAGACAGAGAGGGAGAGAGACACACACACACAACTCAGCGGACCAGGCAGCATCTCTGGAGAGAAGGAATAGAGTCGAGACCCTTCTTCAGACTTACCCGAAATGCCACCCATTCCTTCGCTCCAGAGATGCAGCCTGTCCCGCCGAGTTACTCCAGCATTGTGTGTGTCTATCTCCGGTGTGAACCAGCATCTGCAGTTCCTTCCCAATCCCACACTCTCGGCCCCGGGGGGGTGGATGGAGCATCACACGTGGACACATCCCACCCACCACCCCAGACTTGCCCCTTCGGCAGGTCTTTAAGCCGTTCATTGAGACAGAGTGAAGCCACGGGGCAGGCGCCTCAGTAATAAAGGACAAGTGGCAGAAAGGCCGAAGATAGACACAAAATGCTGGAGTAACTCGGCGGGACAGGCTGCATCTCTGGAGCGAAGGAATGGGTGGCATTTCGGGTAAGTCTGAAGAAGGGTCTTGACTCTATTCCTTCTCTCCAGAGATGCTGCCTGGTCCGCTGAGTTACTCCAGCATTTTGTGTCTATCTTTGGTTCAGTCTTTACTCGAGCAAAAGAACAGATTATTAAAGTTCCCACGGTAGACTCACGAGACACTAAGATAAACGCACGGGGCCACTACGTTATTACAACGAGTTTAAATGTTTCCATTTTTAACTTGAACAGTTAATTTGACTCGTGGAAAAAATCAAACATGTTTGATTTTTTTCACGAGTTAACAAGTTTCCCGAGTACCTGCCGTTAGCGCAACGAGTCGATAAGTTGCTCGTGCGAGTTCCGACGTTCCCGCTACGTGATCACCACGAGTGAAAACTTGGGGTCACTCGTGGGCCAACTCGCACAGTGAGACAGGGGTTTAATGAAATTAATGTTTAAAAAAAAACACAGGGCACGAGTGGAGCGGAGTACCGGAATCACATTGAAGCTCGAGATAAACTTCACTCCACTCTTCCCAGCTTGACAAGGGAGGTTGGGGCGATTTAGGACGGGGGGGGGGGGGAGCTGAGGGGGTGGAGGGCCTGTGTTGAGGGAGAGGAGGGGTGGGGGTGGTGAGGGGGAAGGTGGAGGGGGAGGTGGGCTTGAGGTGGTAAGGGGCCGGACGGGATTAGATGGGGTGAGGGGTGAGTGAGGTGGGAAGTGGGAGGCATTAGGGTGTTGATGGAATTGGGGTGAATTAGATGGGATTAAGGTGGGGGGGGAATGAGATCAATGGTTTCATGGTTCAATGATGCTTTATTTTTTCACGTATATGCAACTGCAGAGGGAAGTAATTTCTGCATTTATTACACATGCGGGCACCGCCATGTGTTGGCGCCATTGTTCAAAGTGCGGTCGGCCTGCGCGCTCGATGTACTGGAGCCGTTCCCTCTCCTCACCTCGCACGGCCATCCTTGTGTCCCCGGGGGACGCCTCCTGCGGCAGAACATTCCAAAACAGGAGATAGACCCAGAAAGCTGGAGTAACTCAGCGGGGCAGGCGGCATCTCTGGAGAGAAGCAATGGGTGACGTTTCCCATTCCTTGCCCCCTGTCCTGCTGAGTTACTCCTGCTTTTTTTGTGTCTATGGAGTATAGAAGTTGGGAGGTCATGTTGCAGTTGTATGAGACGTTGGTGAGACCACATTTAGAGCATTGTGTCCAGTTCTGGGCACCATGCTATAGGAAAGATGTCGTCTTGTAGTTTAATTTAGTTTAGAGATACAGCGTGGAAACAGGTCCTTTCGGATCCACTGGGTCCGCGCTGATCAGCGATCCCCGCACACTAACACTATCCTACACTCACTAGGGACAATTTTTACATTTACACCAAGCCAATTAACCTACAGACCTGTATGCCTTTGGAGCATGGGAGGAAACCGAGGATCTCGGAGAAAACCCACGCAGGTCACGGGGAGAACGTGCAAACTCCGTACAGACAGCACCCGTAGTCAGGATGGAACCCGGGTCTCCGGCGCTGCGTTCGCTGTAAGGCAGCAACTCTACCGCTGCGCCACCGTAACCGTAACATAGTTCGGTGTGAAAGGCCTGGATAGAGTGGATGTGGAGAGGATGTTCATTGTTTTTCGTTTAGTTCATTGCCACGTGTACCGAGGTACAGTGAAAAGCTTTTGTTGCGTGCTATCCAGTCAGCAGAAAGACAATACATGATCACAATCGGGCTGTTTACAGTGTACAGATACATGATAAGGGAATAACGTTTAGTGCAAGGTTAAACCAGCAAAGTCCGATCAAGGATAGTCCGAGGGTCACCAATGAGGTAGATAGTAGTTCAGCGCTGCTCTCTGGTTGTGGTAGGATGATTCAGTTGCCTGATAACAGCTGGGAAGAAACTGTCCCTGAATCTGGAGGTGTGCGTTTTCACACTTCTGTACCTCTTGCCCGATGGGAGAGGGCAGGAGAGGGAGTGGCCAGGGTGCGACCGTCCTTGATGATGCTGCTGGCCTTGCCGAGCAAGCCAGTGTTTACACTAGTGGGAGAGTCTCGGACCAGAGGGCACAGCCTCAGAATAAAAGGATGTATCTTTGCACTGTGGGTGGCTGGATTGTAATCACATGAGTCTGTTCTTTGACTGGATCGGAAGATGGTCTTTTATTTGTGTTTTTTTTTCAATAAACCAGCACCTGCAGCTCATTGTGGAGGATGGAACGGCAGATGCTGGTTTACACTGAAGATAGATACAAAAAGCTGGAGTAACTCAGCGGGACAGGCAGCACCTCTGGAGAGAATGAATGGATGATGTGTCAGGTCCCGATCCTTCATCAGACTGGTCTTGAGCCGAAACATCGCCTATTTTCTCCAGAGATGCTGCCTGGCGCGCTGAGTCACTCCAGCTTTCTATATCTACCCGCAGTTCCTTGTCTCGCGAAAGTTATACACTTGATCATGTTACATGTGACACTAAAGGGCCTGTCCCACTTGGGCGACATAATCCGCGAGTTCTGGCGAGTTTGCCCTCGACTCATACTCGCAGCATGGGCGACACGAGGTCATAGGAGGCCTTCGTAACTCTCCTTGATGCTCGAGAGTGGTCTCCGCGTACTCGTTAAAAAAATGCCCACGAGTAAAAAAAGGTCTCCAAGGAAAAAAATCGATACTTTTTTTGTTAAATATTTTTATTATAGAAACATATTTATGAAAATTACAATGTTTTACATAAACGAAAATACATCATTATATACTTTCATAATATTAATAATATTGATATTATTACTAATATTAAAATTTAGGACTGTATGCTTCTATACGCTTTTTTAATTATTTTTTATAAAGTGGGAAAAGATAGAGATAAATAATGAAGAAAATATGAAAGCGAATGGAGTATTAATCATTAATCCGTCATTGGAGATATATGCATGATTTATTATATATATTTCTTCATCCATTCTAATATTCAGGCCTCAGTCAAGCCCTCGTACCGAGCCGTTATGACTGTAAATATTCAATATATGGAGACCATATCCCTCTGAAGAGATCCATTAGGACAAGCCTCAATCTCTCCAGATGAAGAGTCTCCGACATTTCTGTATTCCACATTTTGATTGTAGGGGATGTAGGGCCTTTCCAAAATTTTAATATTAATTTTTTCCCAATTATTAACCCATAATCAATAAAAATTCTTTGATTAGTTGTTACTAATTGTTCTGTTTACAGTATTCCTAGTATTATTAGCTTTGAATCAGGTATCAAAGTTATATTAACAACTTTCGAAATTATCCTAAATATTTCAATCCAGAATTTTGTAATTTTTATACAGTTTGTAAATGAATGTGACAAATTGGCTTCTAAATGTTGACATTTATCACATATAGGAGATACTTTTGGGAACATATTATGTAATTTGGATTTTGAATAATATAGTCTATGTAATATTTTAAACTGTATAAGAGAGTGTTTAGCATTTAGCGAACAATGATGTATATGTTGTAAACTATCATCCCATACTTCTGGTCTAATAGTTTGGCATAATTCATTTTCCCAAGATTGTCTATGTATTTCTGTTGATGGAGCATCACCTTCCAATAAGATGTTATATATATATGAAATCATTTTTTTCTGTATTCGGATGTTTATTCAAACATTCATCTAATATTTCTGTCTTTCTATTTCTAAGTTCTTGCGGATTTGCTTTAACATAATCTCTAATTTGTAAATATCTAAAGTAATCTTTAGAGTGTAGTCCATAAATTTGTTGTACGTCTTGAAATGAAAGGAAATAGTTTTCTATAGAGATCACCGATCTTAATAATTCCATTATTTTTCCATTGTAAAAAAAGCTTTATCCATCATTGAAGGTTTAAATGTAACATTATTTACAATGCTAAGAGATAGTGGTATAGATTTTAGTTTTAATGTTTTCTTTATTTGTTTCCAAATACGTATTCCACTTCCTATTATTGGGTTATCACTATGTTTTCTTAGCTAGATTAATATTAGCCAATATTATAGAACTAATTTCAAAAGGAGAACAATCTTCTTTTTCCATATTTAACCAAGTTGGTTGGTTATCTATTTCTTCTAACCAAAAATTCATATTTTTAATGTTAATTGCCCAATAATAAAACATAAAATTTGGTAGAGCTAGACCTCCGTTTATTTTTGATTTACATAAATGTTTTTTTATTTATTCTATGGCACTTATAATCCCAAATGAAGTTAGTGACTAAGGAGTCCACCTTTTTAAAGAAATTTTTAGGGAGATATATCGGGATTGATTGGAAAAGGTATAATAATTGTGGAAGAAATACCATTTTTATTATATTAATTTTATTGAGATAGGTAACGTTTTCCAATATAAAATATTCTTATTTAATTTGTTCAATAATAAAGGGAAATTAGCTTTAAATAATGTCAAATCTTTTTGTTACGAAAATTCCAAAATATTTAATTTTTTCATTTGTTATCTTAAAAGGGAATTGTTGTAATATGTGTAAATTGTTTACCGTTATTGGCATAAGTTCACATATTCCAGTTAATACTATATCCTGAATAGGATCCAAATTCAGTTATTAATTTTAACAAATTACGAATACTAGTTTCTGGTTTTTTGGTGTAAAGTAACACATCATCCGCATATAAAGAAATTTTATTTTTAGTGTCTCTAGTATCGTATCCATATATTTCCGGATGTGATCTCACCCTCAGAGCTAGCGGTTCTATTGCCAGTGCAAACAATAAAGGGGATAAAGGGCAACCTTGTCTACAACCTCGAGATAAATTGAATTTAGGTGATAACATTTGGTTTGTTATTATTCTAGCTGTCGGATTTGTATATAGCAATTTGATCCAGGTAATAAACTTTTCTCCCAATTTAAAAGCTTCCATAACCGAGAACAAATAAGGCCATTTCACTTGATCAAAGGCTTTCTCTGCATCTAACGAAATAACTACTAGATCTTTATTAATATCTCTTTTCGAGTATATAATATTGAATAACCGTCTCAAATTATATGAAGAGTATCGTTTTGGTATAAATCCTGTTTGATCAGGGTGAACTAATTTATTAACAACTGAACTTAACCTTTGTGCTAATATTTTAGTTAATATCTTTTGATCAGTATTTAGAAGAGCTATTGCTCTAAATGACCCTGGTTCATCCAAGTCTTTGTTTGTTTTAGGTAAAAGTGTTATAGTGGATTCATTTAATGTTTCTGGTAGTTTTTGCTGTATATATATATGTTCATATAATAATTTCAAACGTGGTACAATCTGATCATAAAATATTTTATAAAATTCCGAGCCAATGCCGTCTGGTCCCGGTGTTTTACCCTTTTTTAATGATCTGATAGATTCTTGGATTTCTTTTATCGTGATATCAGCATTCAGTAACTCTATATTTTTGTGAATCCAACCCTTTCAGGTTACATTTTTTTAAGATGCTTCAATTCCTATTTTATTATCTATTGTTTTCGCAGTGTATAAGTTTTTTGTAATATTGCATAAATCTTTCATTAATATCTTTAGGCTGTGTTAACAATTCGCCATTATGTGATTTAATCCTATGGATTATTTTTTCAGCTTCCATTTTCCTTAGTTGACGAGCCAATAATTTTTGAGGTTTATCACCGAATTCAAACTGTAATTGTTTAGTATGTTGATAAAGTTTAACGACTTGGTCTGTAAATATTTTATTTAATTTATATTTAAATGCTGCAATTTTATTATGTAATATAGTAGTTGGATTCATTGCATTCTGTATATCTAATTGTTTAATCTCCTTTTCCAAATCTTGCTGATCCTTACGATTCGTTTTATTATAAAATGCTTGAGAGGAAATCATGATTCCCCGGAGGTATGCTTTAAATGTTTCCCATAATAAGGAACAGGATATTTCCGGTTTATCATTTATTTCGAAAAAAAAATCTTAATTTGTTCTGTGATATATTCCTGAGTAATTTTATTTTCTAATATTTGAGGGTTAAATCTCCACTGTTCTGATTTTTGTAGTTTACCATTTATTTTAATCTTAAATGTTAGTGGTGCATGATCTGAAATTATAATATTATGATAATTGGATTTATAAGTAAGTGAGATAAGTTTAGCGTCCACCAAAAAATAATCTATTATTGAGTAAGTTTTATGTACTGACGAGTAAAAAGAGTATTCTCGTCCAGTAGGGTTTTCAATTCTCCAAACATCTTTGATATTAGTAGTTTCCATATATGCATTTAATAAATCACTAGAATGTGATTTAGTTTTCCTTTGCCTTGTAGATCTATCTAAGTATGGGCCTAGTGTACAATTAAAATCTCCTCCAATTATTAGATTGTTTTGTGTTAATTCCGGGATATTATTAAATACCTTCTTAAAAAACAATGGGCTATCGAAATTTGGTCCATATACATTAACAAAAATCATTTTTTGTGTCTTTAATTCTGCTATGACGATAATCTATCTTCCATCTTTATCAGTTATAGTTGATGTTATGTTATGTTTAAATAAAATACCTTTACGAAATAATATTGCTACGCCTCTTGATTTATGCGTAAAAGAAGAGTGATACATTTTATCTATCCATTTAGCTTTCAATCTATGTTCAGCATCTTTTTTTAGATGGGTTTCTTGAATAAAAATTACATCAGCTTTATTTGCCTTTAAATGTGCAAAAACTTTTCCTCTCTTAATCGGTTCATTAATACCTTTAACATTCCAACTACAAAACGTTATTCCCTCATTTCCTATTTTTGAGTCTTGCATCTTTTGACTATGGAGGTCTGCAATAGAGTCTATGGTTCAGCACATCAGACCCGACCTTACACCCGAACATCGAATAGATGAATTTTAAGTCTCATGCATGTCTCTCACGTATATATCTCCATTGATCCAATATATAACTCCATTCAAATTGAAAAAAAAAAAATAGATTATATGAGAAAAGAACAAAGGATAGATTAACAGGTTAGTAATGTGCAAAAAGAGAGGAAAAACTACATCTAGAGTTGTTGCAGTTAGTGCTAGCCATACTAGCATGGCTAACCATCTACCGACTTCCGTCGTTGATGTTGGTAACTTAACCAGCTCCCAAGTTTTTGGAATTGTTATTCCATAGAAATATTTTACCGGGGGTGTAGCATTAGAAAAAAAAAAAAAGAAAGGGAAAAAAGCGGGGTAAAAATAAAGACTTATTTAGTAAAGGCATATTTAAATTATAACAATTAAAGGTATAGAAATACGATATTTAAGACTTATTTAAACATCTAATTATTATAAACAAGAGGAACACAAAAAAGAAAATATCAAAATACATATTTTGAACTTAATTAAAAATCTAACAATTTTAAACAGAAAGAACACAAAAAAAAAGATAAAAAGAGAAAAGAAAAAAATCCATCCAACAAAAAGAAAACAGAAATTAAGAATGAAAATGAAAAATTGCTGGCAAAAAAGAAAAATCTCTAAATGAAATCAATCCCTAATTTTAACTATTCATTCCAACATAGAAAATCATTAATTATTAGTAACAGTGATTAATATTAATTAGTAAAAATGGTGTTAGTAAAAATACCACGGTGTGTCTGTAATATGTGTTAGTTATTTATATTAGTAGTGTAATGATGTTAGTTATTAGTATCCAAGTGAAGTTTTCCGATCCACTTCTTTCTCCGACTTCCATCCAACGTTGCCCAGTTCGGTCCAGTCCTGCATTGTTTTATGGAGTCTTGCGAAGTCTTGGAGATTCTTGTAGCATTCTTAAGAGTCAATATATTTGAAAGTAGCTGCTTCTCAGGCGCGCAAATTCCATTGCTGTTGCTGGGTTGGAAAAGAAATGCTCCTCGTTTTTGAAGGTAACTCTTAGAGTAGCTGGATAATTCAGGCCGTATTTTAAGTGTGCCACTCCTCTCATAAGACTTTTAGCCTCGTTGAATGCTTTCCGTTTCCTGGAAACTTCTGCAGGATAATCTCGGTAGATACTGATCCTGTGACCTTCAAATTCCAGGTTTCTATTTCTCGAGGATTTCCGCATTATCTCATCCAAGACAAAGTCGTATTGTAGCTTTATAATCATTTGTCTTGGAGGGGCATTTGCTCTTGTCTGACGTCTTCTGACTCTGTGAGCACGGGCTAATAAAGGCTTTTGTTCCAGAGATAAAACATGTTGTAATAAGTTCGCAGTGAATTCTCGAGGATCTTCATCTTTCTCTCGTCCTTCAGGAATACCTGCAATTCTTAGGTTTTGTCTTCTCTGGCGACCTTCTAGCTCAGTACATTTCTCAGATATTTTAGTCAGTAAGTTCGTTAGACGTTCGTTTTCTGTAATCAGCTTTGCTGTAGTCATAGCACTGGTAGCAGCTAGTTCTTCAAGGCCTTTTATACCGACCGTCTGTTGTTCCAGTACCTCTTCCATAGGATTCAGCCTTTTTTCAAAGTCATTTTTGACCTTTTCAATTTCATTATCCATCTCCTTTCTCATTTCGTTCATCATTTCTGTAATTTCCTTCTTCAAATCTTCCGATATTTTCTTGGTCTTATTATTAATATTTGAATTCGTTTCCTGTTGAAATTCTTTCATTTGAGTATTCATCTGGTTCATTTGAGTATTCATCTGGTTTATTTCTTCCCTTAAACCAGCAATCTCGCGAGAAATGAAAGCTTTCAATTCTTCACTTTCCGCTTTTTTCCCTGTTCTTTTCGATACAAGAAAATCGATACTTTTTTTACTCGTAGTTTTAGTCGTAGTACGCCGTAGTGGGTCGGCATGTTAGTCGTAGGTAATCGAGGGTAGTCGAAGGTAGTCGTAGATAGTTCATCATAGTCGAAGGAGATCGGAGGAGATCGTCTTCACTCTCCACTATTCGGTGTCCAATTTTCCCGAAGTCAGTCGTAGCAAGTCAAAGCTGTTCTTCAACATAGTCGAAGGAGGTGGAAGGAGGTCTTCTACATAGTCGAAGGAGGTGGAAGGAGGTCTTCTACATAGTCGAAGGAGATCTTCAACATGACATTGTTTCAAACTCTCCTAAACTCTTCTAACACTCGCCAATTAGATCACCCAAGTGGGACAGCCCCTCAATAAATCAATAACCCCTAATACCAATACCAATTACCTGTCAGTGTCCAGCAGAGATTGAGCAGTGCTGGTGATTTCTGGATGGCCAGATTGCCCACTGCACAATTGTCCAGCCACAGGGATGTAGAGTGTGTGGGCAGGGGAGCAATCATTTATCGGCATCCCAGTGAGAGGCAGTTCTCAATAGAAGTCGCAGTGAGAGCGTTAACGTAGTATTAATGTGCTTGGATAGGGGCACAGTGTGAGTCCCGGCGTCATTACGGGTGAATGTATCCAACTGCATAAAGCAAGCAGAGTGCGATGTTGGGTTCAATCGATAAACTCTACCATACGATGCGATGCGATGCGATATAATACAACGCGATGCAATATGATATGTTATGATACAATACAACATAATACAATAAGATACGGTATGATACAATACAATACTTCTTCTGTCGTGTGTCTTTTAGACCTGCAGCTCCGTTGAGGCAAGCCAGGCCAACGTGTCATCGTCCAGGTCAATCAGACCTCGTTCACCGTTCGGTGGCCAGTGTTTGGGGCAACTGGTGACTGTGTGCTCCACTGTCTGTGTTGGGTCCCCACACTCGCAGGAGGCGCCCGCTGTCCACGAGGCCCCACCTCTTCATCGCTACTCCATAGCGTCCGACGCCTGTCCTCAAGCGGTTGAGGGTTGTCCACTGCTTTCGGGGCAGGTCCTGGCCAGGGACGTCCCTGGGGTCATCGATGTAATGGTGTAGCCTAGATGACGTCCACTGGTCTCTCCATCTCTTCTTGACCCTGGCGGCCTTGGAAGCATCAGCCGGTGTTGTGCAGAGCAGCTCTTGGGCCTGCGTGGCAAAGGGGCGCCGTGACTTGAGGCGCACTCGTCGTGGTGTCTCCGTGACGATCTGTTGGAGGAGGTGGGATTCACTGGTCTGTGCCTTTCGAGAGAGGGCCAGCGTGGCTGCTTCTCGTCTGATGTTGGCTGGGGCAATGCCAGCGAGGACGGGCAGTTGGTTTACTATACAATACGATGCGATGCGATACGATACGGTACGATACGATAGAGCTTTATTTAACCCAGGAGGGTCTGCCAAAAGTCATAAAAACACAACTAGATACATGAAACATGAAATTAAAGGGCTGTCCCACTGTATGAGGTAATTCAAGAGCTCTCCCGAGTTAAAAAAAAAATCAAACTCGTGGTAAGTACGTAGAATGTACGTAGCGGGTAGGTCGGAGCTCATGGATGTCTCGTAGCAGCTCGTAACGCTAACGGTAGGTACACGGGAAACGGGGTAACTCGTGAAGTTTTTTCAGCAGTGTGAAAAATGTCCACGAGAGCCCCGAGTACCTACGAACGGCTATTACCGTAATTCTCTGAGTTCGAATCAGGGGAAACTCGGGAGAACTCTTGAATTACCTCATACAGTGGGACAGGCCCTTAAAATGACGAGTGGAAAGGATTGGGGATGTGCAAAGATTGGGGATTGGGGGAGTCAGTCTCAGTCTACCCCACGACAGAAGGGGGAGGAGTTGTACAGTGTGATAGCCACAGAGAAGAAGGATCTCCTGTGGCGTTCTGCGCTGCATCTTGGTGGAACCAGTCTGTTGCTGAAGGGGCTCCTCAGGTTGACCAGTGTGTCATGGAGGGGGTGAGCTGTATTGTCCAGGATGCTCCGCAGTTTGAGGAGCATCCTCCTCCCGTCCAAAACCACCTCCTGGGAATCCAACCCCGCCCCAGGACAGGGCCGGCCTTCCTGATGAGTTTGTTGATCCAGTTGGCGTCCGTGGCCTTCACCCCGCTGCCCCGGCACACGGCAGTGAAGAAGATGGCACTGGCCACCACCGATTGGTAAAACATCTGCAGCATCTCACTGCAGACGGTGAAGGAGCGGAGCCTCCTCAAAAAGTACGGCCGGCTCTGTCCCTTCTTGTACAGGGCCTCAGCGTTCCTGGACCAGTCCAGTTTACTGTCCAGGTACACTCCAAGGCATTTGTACTCCCTGGTAAACTGCACATCCACACCATTGATGGTCCCACCACAGACGATTGCCGACATACGTCAGGGGTATGTCCCACGGACCCTTGCGCGAGTCAGATATTACGTACGTCGGAAGCTGAGGTACTGTCGCGCACGATTGAATTCACCATTCAACGCGGAGACCACTGGGAGCTCCATGTCTAGGGTGGGCACGGTGGCGCAGTGGTAGAGTTCAGATCCTTGGTCGCAGCGCCAGTGACCCGGGTTCGATCCTGACTACGGGTGCTGTCTGTACGGAGTTTGTACCTTCTCCTCGTGACCTGCGTGGGACCGGGTCCGCACCGACCAGCGATCCCCGCACATTAACACAACCCCACACACACACTAGGGACAGTTTACACTTACACCAAACCAGTACCCTACAAACCTGTACGTCTTTGGAGTGTGGGAGGACCATTAACAAGCGTTGCAAATCCATATGATGATGGTTTGAAAAGAGTACCATCAGTTGTCACTGGGGTAAATAGAACATCGCTGGTGGTAGAGCTGCTGTCTAACAGCGCCAGAGACTTGGGTTCGATCCTGACTACGGGTGCTGTCTGTACAGAGTTTGTACGTTCTCCCCCTGACCTGCGTGGGTTTTCTCCGAGATGTTCGGTTTCACTCGAAAGACGTACGGGTTTGTAGGGTAATTGGCTTGGTATAAATATAAATGGTCCCTTGTGGGTGTAGGATAGTGTTAATGTGCGGGGATCGCTGGTCGGTGCGGACTTGGTGGGCCGAAGGGCCTGTTTCCGCGCTGTATCTCTAAACTAAACTAAACAAAGAGTCTCGAACCGAACCATCACCTTTCTTAAACTCTAACCCCAGATGGACACAAAGTGCTGGAGTAACTCAGCGGGACAGGCAGGATCTCTGGAGAGAAGGATTGGGTAACCTTTCGGGTCGAGATCCTTCTTCAGACTGGTCAGGGATCAGGGAAACGAGAGATATAGACGGTGATGTGGAGAGATAAAGAACAATGAATGAAAGATGTGCAAAAAAGTAACGATGATAAAGGGAACAAGCCATTGTAAGCTGTGGGCTAGGTGAAAACAAGTTACAGACAATGAGACTCAACAAGACGACTTTGAAGCTGGTGGGGGTTTGATGGAGAGAGAGGGAATGCCGGGGCTACCTGAAGTGAGAGACTTCAATATTCATACCACTAGGTTGTAAGCTGCCCAATAGAAATATGAGATGCTGTTCCTCCAATTTGCGTTTAGCCTCACTCTGACAATGGAGGTGACCGAGGACAGAAAGGCCAGTGTGGGAATGGGAAGGAGAATTAAAGTGTTTAGCAACCGGGAGATCAGGTCGGTTCAGGCGGGCTGAGCGAAGGGACTGAGCGAAACCCTAGCCCAAGCTCCCCCGCAGAACGTTGTGGCCCACCTCTTGCGCAAACACTTCTAGGTATTTTTGCAGTAATGTCATGCTTTTTCATTTTTCATTGCAATGGAAAATCCATGTGTAATCTACCTACAAGTTATGTTTTTGCATAGCCATTATCTGTAAAGGGCCTGTCCCACAAGCGATTTTTTCACCGACAGCCGGCGATTGTCACAGTCATAGCAGGTCGCCAAAATAAAGTGGTGACTGGACCCCCCCCCCCCACGATAATGTCTACGACAACCTACCACCTAGTCGACATCACGCTACGGCAAGCTACCGACAACCGGCGACCCATTAGGACGTCCACCTACGACCACACCTACGACAACCTACGACCGCACAGGTGACAACCTACGACAACCGAAGTCAACCTACGTCCACCCGCGACAAGCTACGACAAGCAACGACCCTGTCGGCGACAACTGAAGACAATTCAGGCGCCGGTACCTGTCGCCGGTTGGCGTAGGTTGACGTAGGTAGTCGCCAATGGAATTCACCGAAGTCAGCACCCGGTGACAACCAACGTCACCTGGCGACAACCTGCGTCATCCTGGCGACAACCTACGACAGCGCCTACGACAGGAGAAGACAAGCTACGTCAAGCCCACAGTCGACGAAATGTTTTGAACATTTCAAAATCCAGCGGCGACCAGAAAAACGTTACGACTCTTTAGGCGACTTGAGGCAACTCACGACCATACAGGTGTCACCCCGCGACCATGTGGCGACAGCCTAGTCGCCTGTAGTCGCCGAAAAAATCGCCTAAGTGGGACAGGGGCTTAAATACGCATCTGCAGTTCCTTGTTTCTCTCGCTTCTCTCTCTAATGCTATGTGTGTGTTGTCTGCGTCTAGGTGCCTGTGACGCTGCTGCAGGCAAGATTTCCACTGTACCTGCACCTCAGCGTACGTCTGCATACCGCAATCAATTCGGCTTCTGACCCGACACGTCTCCTATCCACGTTCTCCAGAGATGCTGCCTGACCCGCTGAGTTACTCCAGCACTTTGTGCCTTTTTTTTGGTAAAACTAGCATCTGCAGTTCTTTGTTTCCGCAGTAAACTCGACGATACGCGGAGGTATTAGGGGCGGCATGGTGGCGCAGCGGTAGAGTTGCCGCCTCGCAGCGCCAGAGACCCGGGTTCCATCCTGATTACTGGTGCTGTCTGTGACGCCTCTTGCCTGCGGGCTCACTACACTATTTCTGTACACTTGCTAATCGAGGAGGTGCAATATTCTACTGGACTGTTTATATAAAAAATAATTTCAATGCGTCAACACTTTTCACAAGTGACAATAAAACCACCTTTGAACTATAGAAATCGAGTATTGAGTTTAGTTTATTGTCACGAGTACTGAGGTACAGTGAAAAGCTTTGTTGCTTGATATCTAGGCAGTGGAAAGATAATACACGATGGACATGCCATGTTTATACGTTCTCCCCGTGACCTGCGTGGGTTTTCTCCGGGCGCTCCGGTTTCCTCCCACACTCCAAAGACTAAGAGGTTCTTCTTCTTTCGTGTGGCGTGCACAGCCTAAAGTTGTCGGACAACTTGTTCTATTTGATCTTCCGCTTGTACGCGTCGAGGTGATTGCATTAGTCGAAACGGGGCGGACCACGTGAAGGTTGCAATCTTCCACCCCGTTTGGGGGTTAATTGGCTTGGTGTAGGTATAAATTGTCCATAGTGGGAGTTGGATGTTATTAGTGTGCGGGGATTGCTGGGTCGGCTCAGACTCCGTGGGCCGAAGGGCCATGTCTCGACCCTGTATCTCTAAACTAAACTATATGGAGGCTAAATCAAATCAGGAATGTAATAACGTTTCGAAAGATCAGGAAATTGAAGGCTGTGTGGAACGTGCACAGCTGAGGAGATGAACATGGTCTGAATCGTGGCCATTTTGAATGGTGGGACAGGCTGAGTGGCCTACTCCCGCTCCTATTTTATTGTGCCTTTTAAGTTAGGAAAGATTAATCGTGCACTAACGTCAATCACGTTGTTCCCTTTATCATGTATCTCCACATTCTGGACGGCTCGATTGTAATCATGTATTGTCTTTCCGCTGACTGGTTACTACGGAACAAAGATTGTCACTGTACCTCGGCACACGTGACAATAAACTAAACTCAAACTCAGACAACTCAATTTCTATGGTTCAATGATCCAATAGTGCTTTTATCATCACATGGGCAAAGAGCGAAGACAAATTAATTATTTATCTTACAAACAGTCTGGTAGAGTATTACCATACCCCTGATCCTCGATTAGCAAGTGTACAGAAATAGTCCAGTGAGCCAGCAAGCAGGAGGCACCATTTTCTCGGTATGTTACAAAACTTACCTTCAGCGGCGCTGCAGTTCTGCCGCTGCCCGTGTGCGCGACTTTGGCGCCTTTGAGAGGGGGGCGGGTTTAAAATGCATTTTTTTCTTCAGACTATTCAAAACAAATTCGAACAGACTGTTTAGTTGCTGAAGGCAAATCGCTTCGACTGCTGTTTTATTAAGTTTATTAAAATTAGCGCGGGATAATTTAATAGCAGGAGTAAATTAAAAATCATCTTCTCATGCCGTCAACGCAGACAATTGGGACAGATCTCTCGTAGGGGACAAGGCAAGGTACGCCGTTTATTTTTTCATATAAACTTGTTTCTTAGGATGCCTTTAATCAAAATTTCATGTTGCGAAAAGGTGACTTAGGACCCATACGAACCAGCAGTATTTTTCCTGCCGATATGGGGTTTAAATTCACCGCAACCGCAACGTTCCAATCGATCGCGCTCCACAAAAACCCACTCGCAAGATGATTAAAATACCCATTAATTTACGAGAATTAAACACTAAATTCCTTCAATTTGGCCTATAAATTCATGACAATGAGATTTAAAAATCATGTTATATTGTGAATTCTTGTGTGAATGTTATTTGGACACTTAGGCTTTTTAAAAATGTTAACCTTTTCTTAAGAAATGGATAGATGTTTAGATCTAGTAATTGAATTTTGTAATTAGCTACAATTGGGTAATTAACTAATTATATGCTTTAATTTCAGGTCATCCAAATAAGATTGTTTCATATTTGTTTCAGAACGCTTCAATCTATAATAACTGAAAATTTCATTCAGTTCTCTTAAATTTTAAGAAAGTTATGGGCTTTTGACTGTCCTTGATCACAGCTTTTGTGTTAATTCCATTTAGTTACTTTTCCATTGGGAAAAGCAATAGGGAACAAGATACTAATTTCTGAGTATGAAAATGGCCATAACTTTTTTAATACTGTAGATATGAAAGTGAATTAGGTGTCAAATTAAACTTATTTTTATGCTTTATCTGATGGGATATATTGCAGACTTGATTTTTTAAATCTCAAAATTTTGTAACATTGCTACATTTTCAAAGTCCACACTCTGGTTCTTATGAGCGGTGTCTGTTCCAGGCGAGTCCCAGGCTTTTGCGGCCTCCAGCCATCTCCTTCCTTATACATCACGTCCCTCTCTTCGCCCCATCCACCTTTGTTACGCGGGGGGTGGAGGGGGGAGGTGGGAGGGTGTGCCTTTCTTGAGGGCGTGGTAGGCCAGACCCTGATCCCCTCTCCTCTCCTCTCCCACGGGCCTCACTCCCCACCCGTCATCACTGACGCCATCCTCACTGTCTCTCGTCATCAGGGAATGAGCAGCAGTCGGTTAGGCAGATTCCCCATTCTACTCACAGAGTGTCTTACAGTGCAGAAACAAGTCCTTCGGCCCAATTTGCCCACACCGGCCAACATGCCCCCATCTACTGGAGATTGCCAACTATCTCCCTCCCAAATAAGGGACAAAAGGTCAAAATAAGGTACATATTCGGCGCCCTTTATGTGGCGACTATTTGCGTACCTTGGGTATCCAAGCAAACTATTTCACCGTGACTTGTCGCATGTGACAATAAAGTATTAATTTTAATTCAATTCAATCTATTTCCATTAATCGTAAAATGGACACAAAATGCTGGAGTAACTCAGCGGGTCGGGTGGCATCTCTGGAGAGAAGGACCGGGTGACATTACATGTCGGGATCCTTCTTCAGACTGAGAGCCAGGGGAGAGGGGAACGAGAAATGTGCAAGGGGTAGATTCAAGATTGAAGATCCAAGAGAATTTATTGTCATGTGTCCCAGATAGGACAATGACATTCTTGCTTTGTTTCAGCACAACAGAACATAGTAGGCGTAAATAAATACAGAACAGATCAGTGTGTCCATATACCATTGAATATATATATATACAGGCATAAATAAATAGATAAACTTATCCATTATTACCGTAGCGGAGAGATGAGTGTGTGGCGAGAGATCTAAGGGGGCGAAATTCACGGAAGATGTAGAATAGATCGTTAGCTCGGGCAAGATGGCAAAACGAGGCATAGAAAGTTAAATTTAATCAGGAGGACAGTCAAACTAGTATCGCTGTATCAACATCGGATTCTCTCCCCGGCTGGCTGAATCTCTGCCTTTAGCTCGTTGATAAGTGGGAGCCCATCTGGGTCTTGAAGGGAGTCCCTGGAGAGCGATGTTAAATCGTGTTGGTCACACATGGATTGTGGAACAGCAATTTGCCGAGGACTGCAATCTGTTAGGGGAGTCTCGCCCGGGACACCAGAGCTGCAGAAACAAGGAGAGCACTCAGCGGGAAGGGCAATTATGCGTGAACGCCAACAGCAGACTGAGGCTTTCATCTAACTGACAGGTACTTGTACAGCGCAGTGCTCTCGGTGAAATGCGGAGAGATGAGACACACGCCAAGGCTTTTGACATCCTTGCTTGGAAAATGCAGATTTTCGGCTTTGGGAAACAGCCCCATCCAAGGCCGAAAGAAATTGCTTGGAATTGTGGACGCAGCCCGGACCATCACACAAACCAACCTCCCTTCCATTGACTCCATCTGCACCTCACGCTGCCTCGGCAAGGCCAGCAGCATCATCAGTGATGAGTCGCACCCCGGCCACTCCCTCTTCTCCCCCCTCTCTTCGGGCAAAAGGTACAGAAGTGTGAAAACGCACACCTTCAGATTCAGGGACAGTTTCTTCCCAGCTGTTATCAGGAAACTGAACCGTCCTACCGCAACCAGAGAGCAGTGTTGAACTACTATCTGCCTCGTTGGTGACCCTTGGACTATCTTTGATTGGACTTTGCTGGCTTTACCTTGCACTAAACGTTATTCACGTTATTCCCTTTATCATGTATCTGTACAGTGTGGACAGCTCGATTGTAATCAAGTATTGTCTCTCCGCTGACTGGTTAGCACGCAACAAAAGCTTTTCGCTGTACCTCGGCACACGTAACAATAAACTAAACTCAATTCTGTTCTGTGTGTGTGTGTGTGTGTGTGTGTGTGTGTGTGTGTGTGTGTGTGTGTGTGTGTGCGCGAGAGTGCGTGTGTATATATTCCCACCTATTTCTCCCCTCGACTCAATACACCCCCTCTCGTCCTCCCGACACTCACCTCCTACTGGCTTTATAATCTGCACCTCATATTTAAACCTCATATTTTCTAACCTGTCTCACACCTTCCTTTCTTATCTCTGGCACTTGTTCCAAACATCCACCGATCAGATATCCCCTCATCTATGTCCACCTATCACCTGCCACACTTTGTCCTGCTTCCCCCCTTTTCCAGATTTCTTCACCCCCCACACCACCTCCCCACCACAATCAGCCCAGAACGTCACCTATCCTTATTCTCCAGAGAGGCTGCCTGAACCGCTGAGTTACTCCATCACTTTGCTTCTTTAAAGTCACAGAGTGATACAGCATGGAAAACAGGCCCTTCGGCTCAACTCGCCCACACCGGCCAACAATGTCCCAGCTACACTAGTCCCACCTGGTCCATATCCCTCCAAACCTGTCCTATCCATGTACCTGTCTAACTGTTTCTTAAACGTTGGGATAGTCCCAGCCTCAACTACCTCCTCTGGCAGCTCGTTCCATACACCCACCACCCTTTGTGTGAAAAAGTGACCCCTCGTATTCCTATTAAATCTTTTCCCCTTCCCCTTGAACCTACGTCCTCTGGCCCTCGATTCCCCTACTCTCGGCAAGAGACTCTGTGCATCTACCCGATCTACTCCACTTATGATTTTGTACACAAGTAGACTTTAGACTTTAGAGATAAAACGCAGAAGCAGACCCTTCTCTCCGCTGAGACTGCGCCAACCAGCGATCACCCCGTATACTAACACTATCCTACACACATTAGGGACAATTTACAGAAGCCAGCTAACCTACAAACCCACACGTCTTTGGAGCGCGGGGGGGGAACCAGAGCACCCGGAGAAAACTCACGTGGGAGAACATGCAAACTCCGTATTGTCAGCACACACATGGTCAGGATCTAACCCGGATCTCTGGCGCTGTGAGGCGGCAACTCTACAGTTCCCTATTGCTACAGGAAGATGCGGCACCACCGACCGCAGTTAATAACCGACCCGTTACATAAATTGTGAACTTATTAATAAAATATTTTATTACTAAAACTCACCCGGTCTGATTTGCCCAGGAATAAATGAATTCTTCGCTGCTCCCCTGAAGAACGGTGACCCTTCTCTTCAAACATACAATGCGGGAAGTTAATGAAATTTTCTCTTGCTGATAAGCAGGTGGCTGGTAAATACTGTGCCGCTTTCGTTCGCTACCTGTGCTTAGCCAGCGGGGAAATTTCACTCTTTGAATTGACGACAGAGTCTTTGTGGTGTTGAGGGAGAGGTGGAGCGAACATTTCAAAACCCCACAAGGATTATCTTTCTTTCTCTTGGATCTCCAGAACAAAGCGACGTTAATTAATTAACACCAGCGGAGATAATTAGTTGCTGGTCGACAGCCAATGGAAAGGTTAACAGCCCGTGTTGGTACAAAGAAGTCTCCAGCGGATTAGCGGTTGCTAGGATATTGAGGCCTAGTTTTAATCTGGCTCTCCACAAGCCTGAAGAGATAAAATAACATAGAAACATAGACAATAGGTGCGTGAGGAGGCCATTCGGCCCTTCAAGCCAGCACCGCCATTCAATGTGATCATGGCTGATCATCCACAATCAGTACCCGGTTCCTGCCTTCTCCCCATATCCCTTGATTCCACTAGCCCCTGGAGCTCTATCTAACTCTCTTTTAAATTCATCCTGTGAATTGGCCTCCACTGCCTTCTGTGGCAGAGAATTCCACAAATTCACAACTCTCTGGGTGAAAAAGTTTTTTCTCATCTCAGTTTTAAATGGCCTCCCCTTTATTCTTAGACTGTGGCTCCTGGTTCTGGACTCCCCTATCAGTCCTTTTATAATTGTATACGTTTCTATAAGATCCCCCTCATCCTTCCAAATACCAGTGAATACAAGCCCAGTCTTTCCAATCTTTCCTCATATGACAGTCCCGCCATCCCGGGGATTAACCTCGTGAACCTACCTCAATAGCAAGGATGTGCTTCCTCAGATTAGGAGACTAAAACTGCACACAATACTCCAGATGTGGTCTCACCAGGGCCCTGTACAACTGCAGAAGGACCTCTTTACTCAAATCCTCTCGTTATGAAGGCCAACATGCCATTAGCTTTCTTCACTACCTGCTCCACCTGCATGTTTACTTTCAGTGACTGGTGTAGAAGTTCAACCAGGTCTCGTTGAACTTCCCTGTTTCCTAATTTGACACCATTGAGATAATAATCTGCCTCCTTGTTCTTGCCGCCAAAGTGGATAACCTCACATTTATCGACAATTATACTGCATCTGCCATGCATCTGCCCACTCACTCAACCTGTCCAAGTCACCCTGCAACCTCCTAGCATCCTCTTCACAGTTCACACTGCCATCCAGTTTTGTGTGAGATGAGAAAAAGCTTTTTTACACAGAGAGTGGCGAGTCTCTGGAATTCTCTGCCACAGAAGGTAGTTGAGGCCAGTTCATTGGCTATATTTAAGAGGGAGTTAGATGTGGCCCTTGTGGCTAAAAGGATCAGGGGGTATGGAGAGAAGGCAGGTACGGGATACTGAGCCATGATCATATTGAATGGCGGTGCAGGCTCGAAGGGCCGAATGGCCTACTCCTGCACATATTTTCTATGTTTCTATGTTTCTGTCATCTGCAAATTTGCTAGTGTTACTTTTAATCCCATCATCTAAATCATTGATGTATATTGTAATTAGTTGCGGCCCCAGCACCGAGCCTTGCGGCACTCCACTCGCCACTGCCTGCCATTCTGACAGGGAACTGTTCAGTTCCTTACATCAGGAGGAAATGCTGGAGTTGCCTTTAAGTCGTCCTCCCCAAGGTTAATTGCTCTGCTTTATTTAGCTTAGAGATACAGCGCGGAAACAAGCCCTTTGGCCCATGCCAACCAAAGTTCACCCCGCACACTAGCAATATCCTACGCACTAGGGGACAACTTACAATTTTTTTTACCAAAGCCATTACGCCTACAAACCTGAACGTCTGTGGCGTGTGGGAGGAAAGCGGAGCACCCGGGAAAAAACCCACGCGGTCACGGGGAGAACGTGCAAACTCAGTACAGGCAGTGCCCATGGTCAGGATCGAACCCGGGTCTCTGGCGCTGTGAGGCAGCAACTCTACCGCTGCGCCACCGTGCCGCACCTTTGTCATTGTCCTGGCGAGTTTCGGAGGAGAGTTGGATCAACCCCCCCTACTGTGCCTCTGAATACCAAGAAAATCTGAGAGTCATAGGGTTATTCTTAAGGGGTTGGACAGGCTAGATGCAGGAAGATTGTTTCCGATGTTGGGGAAGTCCAGGACCAGGGGTCACAGCTTAAGGATAAGGGGGAAATCCTTTAAGACCGAGATGAGGAAGACTTTTTTCACACAGAGAGTGGTGAGTCTCTGGAATTCTCTGCCACAGAAGGTAGTTGAGGCCAGTTCATTGGCTATATTTAAGAGGGAGTTAGATGTGGCCCTTGTGGTTAAGGGGATCAGAGGGTATGGAGAGAAGGCAGGTACGGGATACTGAGTTGGATGATCAGCCATGGTCATATTGAATGGCGGTGCAGGCTCGAAGGGCCGAATGGCCTACTCCTGCACCTAATTTCTATGTTTCTATGTTTCTATGTTATGAAGCATGGAAATAGGCCCATTGGCTCAACATATCCATACCGACCAAGTTGTTTAACTGAGCCAGTCACAGCTGCCTGCGTTTCGACCTCACGACCAGAAGACCACAAGGCATAGATAGGAGCTGAACTGGCCCATTCAGCCCTTCGAGTCTGCTCCGCCATTCAATCACGCCTGATCTACCTCTCCCTCTCAACCCCATTCTCCTGCCTTCCCCCCATAACCTTTGACACACTTGCTAATCAAAAACCTGCCCATCTCCGCTTTAAAAATACCCACGGACGTGGCCTCCTCAGCTGTCTGTGGCAGTGAGTTCTACAGATTCACCGCCCTCTATGACTATAGAAATTCCTCCTCATCTCCGTTGTAAAGGAACTTCCTTGAATTCCGAGGCTGCGACCTCTGGTCCGAGACTCTCCCACCGGTAGAAACGTGCTCTCCACATCCACTCTATCCAGGCCTTTCATTATTCGGCAAGTTTCGATGAGGCCCCCCTCTCGTCCTTCTAAACCCCAGCGAGTACACTGTGCTGCCCTACGCCAAACTGTGCATTTTACTCGTGTCGGAAGGCACTGCAGATGCTGTTTCACACTCCAGACAGACACACAATGCTGGAGTAACTCAGCGGGGCAGGCAGCATCTCTGGATAGAAGGAATGGGCGACGTTTCGGGATCGAGACCCTTCTCTCTACTTGCTTCCATGAAACATCCCGCAGCAGGGAAGATAGGATTGATTCCTCTTAGTTGAACGGCCGCCTCTTCCTGCTGGCAACACGCTAAACCCGACATTTCCGTCTGAGCACGAGTTTCTCCTTGAAAAGATCAGAATGATTGAGTGCAAGGCTGTTTGCCCGGGATCGGCCAGTCATCCCAGCTGCAATAGTGTGTGTGTGTACTCTTGATACTAGCCGGATCAATCAAGCGATAAATGAATTGTGACAGTGTGTTGCCAGGGCTCCTGTTTGTTTCATAACCTTCACAGCTGTATGGCACGGCAGCTCAGCGGTAGAGTTGCTGCCTTGTAATGCTCGCAGCGCTGGAGACCCGGGTTCCATCCCGACTATGGGCGCTGCCTGTGAGGAGTTTGTCCGTTCTCCCTTGGGTTTTCACCGAGATCTTCGGTTTCCTCCCACACTCCAAGGACGCACAGGTTTGTTGGTTAATTGGCTTGGTGTAGGTGTAAAATTGTCCCTAGTGTGCGTAGGGTAGTGTTAATGCGCGGGTATCACTGGTTGACCGGTGGGCCTGAGGGCCTGTCTCTCTGAATGTGCTTTATCTCTACAACTAAACTAAACTAAACTAAACCTCGGGCTTCGAAGCAAGATTACCATGTAATAGCCCCAGTCCCACGGTGCGAGTTCATTCCAAGCGCTCTCCCGAGTTTAAAAAAAATCAAACTCAAAAGAATGAACGTAGCGGGTACGTCGGAGCTCGGGGACGTCTCTTAGCGCTAGCGGCAGGTACTCGGGAAGGCTCGCTAACGGCAGGTAAGCGCGGGCAGACTCGTGAAGATTTTTCAACATGTTCCACGAGAGCCCCGAGTATCGGCGAGCGGCCATTACCGTAAATGCCCGAGTTCGAATCAGGGCAAACTCGGGAGAGCTCTCGGAATGAACTCGTACCCTGGGACAGGGGTTTTTACAGCTTCAAAGCACTTTGAAGGGGTGGGCAGTAACGTTAACACTGGGCAGAAAAGGGACACACAGTGCGAGAATAACTTAGCGGGTGAGGCGGCATCTCCTGAGAACATGGATAGGTGACGATTCGGATCGGGACCCAGGGTGATGGGTGGATACAGGTGATAGGACCCAGGGTGATAGCGGATACAGGTAAACCAGCAACTGCAGTATCTTCATTAATGCTGGGAACAATAAATTTGTTCAGAGATACAGCGTGGAGACAGACCCTTCGGCCCACCGAGTCCGCACCAACTACCGATCTCCCATTCACACTAGTTTGGACATCATTCCACTGCACACATTAGGGGCAATTTTGCCGAAGCCAATTAACCTACAAACCCGCACGTTTCTGGAACATGGGAGGAAACCGGAAACGGCAGTGAAAACCCACACGGTCACAGGGGGAGAGGGCAAACTCCACACAGACAGCGACCATAGTCGGGATCTAACCCGGTTCTCCGGCACTGCAAGCGCTTTGAGGCAGCAACTCTACCGCACGCGCCACCGTGCCTCCCCAGTCAAGTTTCCTCTGGAAGACCCTTTTGACTTTCTCTCTCTCTCTTCCTGATCCCACCCTCTCTATCTCTCTCTCCCCCTCTTCTCTCCTCTCCCCCTCCATTCTCTCTCTGTCTCTCTCTCTCTCTCCCTCTCTCTCTCTCTCCCCCTCCATCTCTCTCTCTCCTCTCTCTCTCTCTCTCTCTCTCTCATAGAAACATAGAAAACATAGAAACATAGAAATTAGGTGCAGGAGTAGGCCATTCAGCCCTTCGAGCCTGCACCGCCATTCAATATGATCATGGGCTGATCATCCAACTCAGTATCCTGTACCTGCCTTCTCTCCATACCCTCTGATCCCTTAGCCACAAGGGCCACATCCAACTCACTCTTAAATTATAGCCAATGAACTGGCCTCAACTACCCTCTGTGGCAGAGAGTTCCAGAGACTCACCACTCTCTGCGTGAAAAAAAAAACTCGCCCTCTCTCTCTCTCTCCCCCTCTCCCTCTGTCCTCTCTCTCTTCTCTCTCTTCTCTCTCCACCCCATCACTCTCTGTTCTCTCTCCCTCTCACTCTCTTTCCTCTCTCCTCTCTTTCCTCTCTCTCTCTCTTCTCATATCTCTCTCTCTCTCTCTCTCTCTCTCTGTCTCTCTCTTTCTCTCTCTCTCTCTCTCTCTCTCTCTCTCTTCTCTCTCTCTCTCCCTCTCTCTCTCTGTCTCTTTCTCTCCCTCTCTCGGGGTGGGACTAAGCCTGCCACGGACCCGGTGGGCCAAAGGGTCTGCTTCCACACTGTATCTCTAAAACTCAATAAACGAACGTTGCTCGCCCAGTAAACCATCCACCACACTATCAAAACACACCATCACAATTAGTCTGGGAGCTGAAGAATGGCTTGCCGCTAACTTCACATGAATGCTTCATAGAAAACGTCACGTCCACTTCATTTTCATTTGACCGTTTTAATTTATTTTGAAATCCAATACCGACAGAGATAGCAACATTGCATTAATCATCCCCCAAAAATAATTCTCTGCGCTTTCGAGAATATTCGATTTAAATTAAAAATTTGAAAGTGGCAAGTTAATTTGCTCCAAACCTTGATAGCAAACATTGGCTCATTTGTTGTACATACCCCTTTTATTTTTTATTATTCGTCTTGAATGTGTTCAAAGTAATAGGCTTTGTGAGGGAAGGGATGAGTGAATGGAATTGATCTCAGAGAGAGATGTGGTGAAGTGGCAGCTCGAATACCTGAGCTACAGGGATCAAAACGTATTGTTTTTTTCAAAATAGAGGTACCGTATTTCCCGGCAATGAAGACGCAGCTACGTCGAAGAAGCAACCCCAATTTAAGTTGCTAAATTTTGAAAAAAGGACGGCGGGACAGGATCAAGGGTTTGGGGTTTAGTGCAGGGGTCGCCTGCGTGCCCCAGATCCCAGATCCCTCGCTATCCCCGGGACTAGCTGCAGTTCCCAGGTCCGCTGTCCCGGGACTAGAGAGAGAGAGAGCCCGGGTCGGAGCAGCCAGCCTTCCGCCCAGTACCCGCCAACCATCCACCTCCACCGGTTGCGCCTGTGCCTAGGAGATGTGTCATTAGGGTTGCCAACTGTCCCGTATTAGCCGGGACATCCCGTATATTGGGCTTAAATTGGTTTGCCCGTATGGGACGCGCCCTTGTCCCGTATTTGACTGCTACTACTCGGGTCGAGGGGACTGTCGGGTCGGAGCGCCGCGTCCGGCCCCGCCTCACCCGTCCCCGACGTAGTGCAGCCCATGGAGTGCAGCAGCAGCAGCGCCTCGCCCGTGGCCCCGTTGGTCGGCAGCCCGGCCAGCTGTCCGACCTTCGGACCTTCGCTTACCGCCGACACCACCACCACCCCTCCTTCTCATGGCCGATCACCGGTTCATGAGTTGGATGGGGCGCCGGACTTTGCGCGCGACGTCGCGCGGCCCGGGCCAAAACTCCTCAGCTGGCCCGCCGGCTGGGCTCTGTGTGCAGTCCAGCACCCGGGCCAACTCATCATTCACCCAGCCACGGCCGAGTCGGTCAACGAATTGCCGTCGGGAATTTGTCCCGTATTTTGACTGTTTGTCCCTTATTTGGGAGTGAGAAAGTTGGCGACCCTGTTTGTTATAGCAGAGTCAAGAATCAAGAGTGTTTTACTGTCAAATGTCCCAGATAGAACAATGACATTCTTAGGGGCCTGAACCACTAAAGCGACTTTTCAGCGACTGTCTTCGACCTTCAAGCTCGAGGGCACTCGCCTGAAAAACCTCGAGCTGGATCGACCGTCAGCGATGAAACCGCGAGCCAGATCGACCGTCAACACACACACGCACACACACACACATCGCAAAGGCGGGGGCCAGGGAAAGCGGGGGAGTGCTGTCTGAAATTCACACCTACAATGAACAGGAAGGTAAAATACGGCTGGCATAGTGTACGGTAAGTCCTTTAGAGAGCACGGAGGGGGTGAGGGGGGTGGGGGAGAGAGAGGGGAGAGAAGGGGAGATAAGGGGAGAGAAGGGGAGGGAAGGGGAGAGAAGGGGAGATAAGGGGAGATAAGGGGAGATAAGGGAGATAAAGGGAGATAGGGGGAGAGAAGGGGAGAGAAGGGGAGATAAGGGGAGATAACGGGAAATAAGGGGAGAGAATGACCAAAGGGGGAGAGAAGGGGAGAGGAAGGGAGAGAAGGGGAGAGAAGGGAGAGAAGATAAGGGGAGATAAGGGGAGAGAAGGGAGAGAAAGGGGAGAGGGGAAGGGGAAAGGGGAGGAAGATGGGAGATAAGGGGAGATAAGGGGAGAGTGGGGGAGAGAAGGGGAGAGAAGGGGAGAGAAGGGGAGATAAGGGGAGAGAGGGAAGAGAATGGGGGAGAAGGGGGAGAGAAGGAGTGGAGACACTTTTAAGAAGCCAGACAACTTATAATAAAGTTTAGCGGCCATTTAACATTACCGGTTGGTTTTTCTTGGTCCTGAAAATGCCCGGTCAGTGAAGGAGATTGCCTACGCCTGCCCTCGACTGCCTGTAACTACATGGCGACCCCACTCCACTGTACTACGAGTTCAAAAGAACCATGCCGACCAATTTTTACTTCCAAAAATTTTCAACATGCTAAAATATTTTCCTGCCTAGCTGAGGCCGCGAGTATGCGGGAACTTCTCTCGAGCATGAAGGAGAGTACCAGTGACCTCCTAGGACCTCCTAGGACCACGTGTCAACCATGCTGCGAGTTTGAGTTGAGGGCAAACTCTTCTAAACTCGCAGATTAGGTCGCAATAGTGGGACAGGCTCTTATCTTGCAGCAGCACAAGAGAATATGTAAACATGTGTATGAAGGAACTCCAGATGCTGGTGATGAAGGGTCTCAACCCGAAACGTCACCCATTCCTTCTCTCCAGAGTTCCGCTGAGTTACTCCAGCACTTTGTGTCTATCTTCAGAATATGTAAACAAAGTACTCTGTAAACAATATAATAAACGAGAAAAAAAAGTTCAGTGTATGTACAGATACACATATACTCACAGACACATACATATTTATATTACTAAAAGTCTGATCTTGACCACTTCCTGTTGTTCTGTATATTGATTTTAGAAAAAACGCTGCCACTTACGGCTGTGATTTTTGGCCATCTTACTCAGCGTACCCCTCCGCTGTGCATGACAAGAGGATTGGTTCCATCGATGAAAAATAAAAGAGTTATTAGTGTTTAAAAAATGTTGAGATTCTCTCTCCTGAAGGCCACGCCCCTTCCGGAGGGACTATAAAACCCGGAAGTGTTGAGTGCCTCAGGCAGTCTCTGCAAGATGGGGGAGCGAGAGGGCCACGTCTCTCAGTCTGAGCTGTGAATAACACTGAACACATGTCTACTAAATGTGAGTGTTTTTTCTGTCAGTGCCCTTAAATGTGGTTTGAAAATATAGTTTGGAAATGCTAAAGCTGTGTTGCCTTTGGTTTGGAAATGCTAAAGCAGTGTTGCCTTTGGTTTGGAAATGCTAAAGCTGTGTTGCCTTTGGTTTGGAAATGCTAAAGCTGTGCTGAATTTGGTGGCCTTGCACCCGCTTGAAGTGGTAAAAACTGCACTTTAATTTGGTGGCCTTGCATCCTGCTTGAAATGGAATTTCAAGGAATAGCCGTGATTCAACTGCCAGCCCACCAGCCGTGAGTGAGTGAGCTGCCAGCACAACAGGCTTGAGTGACTGAGCCGCCAGCCCAATAATCCATTCGGACCACAATGTCCGTACTAGCCCTCTGGAAACCAGTCCCTTCAGCCCACAATATGCATACTAGTGCTCCAGAATCCCCCCTCCGCCCACTGGCCACCAATATTGGAATTGGTGGAGAGGTGGAATATTGCGTTGGGGGACCAGCCCTCCCGCGTGAACATGGGACCCAATGGGTCCCACTTAGTCTAGTATTATATATGTATGTGTTTTATATACTGCATACACACACATACACACCGCACACACCACACACACTCACACACACTCACACACACTCACACTCACTCACACACACTCACACACGACACAACACACATGCTACCACCACACACACACATACACACACCACACACACACTACATCACACACACACACACACGTCACACACACACACCACACATCACACACACACACCACACACATCCACACACACACATCCACACACACACCCACACACCCACACACACAAACACACACATCAGTAAGTCTGAAGAAAGGTCACAACCTGAAACCCGTTCCTTCTCTCCAGAGTTGCTGCCTGTCCCGCTGAGTTACTCCAGTTACTCCAGCATCCGTAGTCAGGATCGAACCTGTGTCTCTGGCGTATGTAAGTCAGCAATGCTACCGCTGCGCCACCACACCGCCCTTTCAAGCAGATGCTCAAAATGTCCTCACTAAAGCCAGGGTGTTGTCCCGATCTCCCAACCAAGCACATTGCAAACATATTTTTAAAATATGCACTTTCCCTGCAACTCAAATGTCACTCCGTGTGTGTACTCTGAGATGGTGGCGGTGACAGACGGAAGGAAAGATCGGGGGCGGTGGCGAGGAGATGGTGATCGGAGGCGGTGGCGAGGGGATGATGTTGAGGAGGCGTCGTAGTGGGACGAGGTGTCGGTTTAGTGGGCCGCTGCAGGCCCTGCAGCAGCCTGGGCCTCAGTTGGATCGGGCCCCACTCCAAGAGGCCGAGAGCGTGGATCGAACGTGGCCTGCCAGTGCACTGAGCAGTGGTGGAAGACACCGACACATCGCCAGGCCAGGCCGACCCCTCCAACTCCGACCCAGTGCCGTCGCCAGGACAACGAGCCCCACATAGAAATATAGAAACATAACAAATAGGTGAAGGAGGTGAAATAGGTTTCTTAACAAGAGGATTTGAGTTTGGAGCAAAGAGGTCCTGCCGCAGTTGTACAGGGCCCTAGTGAGACCACACCTGTGTGCAGTTTTGGCCTCCACATTTGAGGAAGGACATCCTTGCTATTGAGGGAATGCAGCGTAGATTCATGAGGTTAATTCCCGGGATAGCGGGACAGTCATTTGCTGAGAGAATGGAGTGGCTGGGCTTGTATACACTGGAGTTTAGAAGGATGAGAGAAGATCTTATTGAAACATGTAAGATTATTGAGGGTTTGGACACGCTAGAGGCAGGAAACATGTTCCCGATGTTGGGGAAGTCCAGAACCAGGGGCCACAGTTTAAGAATAAGGGGTAAGCCATTTAGAACGGAGATGAGGAAACACTTTTTCACACAGAGAGTTGTGAGTGTGGAATTCTCTGCCTCAGAGGGCAGTGGAGGCCGGTTCTCTGGATGCCTTCAAGAGAGAGCTAGATAGAGCTCTTGAAGATAGCGGAGTCAGGGGAAATGGGGAGAATGCAGGAACGGGATACCGGTTGTGGATGATCAGTCATGATCACGTTGAATGGCAGTGCTGGCTTGAAGGGTAGAATGGCCTACTCCTGCACCTATTGTCTATTGTCTATCGTCTATTGAGTAGGCCATTCAGTCCTTCAAGCCAGCACCGCCATTTAACATGATCACGGCTGATCATCCAAATTCAGTGCCCCAATCCTGCTTTCTTCCCATATCCTTTGATTCCTTTAGCCTCAAGAGCTAAATCTAACTCCATTACATCTCCACACATGTCCATTACACTTCCCCCCTCTCACCTTATACCTATGCCCTATAGTATTTGATATTTCCACTCATGGGAAAAGGTTCTGACTGTCTACCCTATCTTTGCCTCTCATAGTTTTGTATACTTCTATCGGGTCTCCCCTCAACCTCCGACCTTCTAGGGAAAACAACCCAACAAGCCAACTTGAACCGACCTCTCCCTGCAGCTGAAACCGTCTATTCCTAGGCAGCATTCTGGTAAACCTCCTCTGCACGCTCTCCAAAACTTCCCTCCTTAGGACAGATATACTTTATCCTTTGATCCGTAGGTGGTCACGGTGGCGCAGTGGTAAAGTTGCCGACTTACAGCGAATGCAGAGCCGGGGACACGGGTTCGATCCCGACTACGGGTGCTGTCTGTACGGAGTTTGTACGTTCTCCCCGTGACCTGCGTGGGTTTTCTCCGAGATCTTCGGTTTCCTACCACACTCCAAAGACGTGCATGTTTGTAGGTTAATTGGCTTGGTGTATGTAAAAATTGTCCCTAGTGGGTGTAGGATGGTGTTAATGTGCGGGGATCGCTGGTCAGCGTGGACCCGGTGGGCCGAAGGGCCTGTTTCCACGCTGTATCTTAAACTTAACTAAACCAAACTAATAGGAGTTTTATTTAATACTAGACTAAGTGGGACCAGTTTGGTCCCAGCATCACACGGGAGGGCTGGTCACCAACGCAATATTCCACCTCTCCACCAATTCCAATATTGCTCGCCAATGGGGGGGGGGGGGCTTTCTGTTGCACTAGTATGGGTGTTGCGGGCTAAAGGTACCGGTTTCCAGAGGGCTAGTATAGGCATTGTGGGCCGAATGGATTCTTGTGCTGGAAGCCAACTGTTGCAACAATTTTAAACCCAAACCAAGCCAAAACATTTGGCCGCAGCCACCTGACAACCAAAATCCATTTTGTGAACACAAACATTTTAAAAAGGCGAGGCAAACAATTGGGCCGCAGCCACCTGACAACCAAAATCCATTTTGTGAACACAAACTCTTTAAAAAGGCAAGGCAAACAATTGGGCCGCAGCCACCTGACAACCAAAATCCATTTTGTGAACACAAACTCTTTAAAAAGGCGAGGCAAACTATTGGGCCACAGCCACCTGACAACCAAAATCCATTTTGTGAACACAAACTCTTTAAAAAGGCAAGGCAAACAATTGGGCCACAGCCACCTGACAACCAAAACCCATTTTGTGAACACAAACTCTTTAAAAAGGCGAGGCAAACAATTTGGGCCACAGACACCTGAACCTGACAACCAACATCCATTTTGTGAACACAAACTTTTTAAAAATGGTGAGGCAAACAATTGGCCGCAGCTACCTGACAACCAAAATTCATTTTGTGAACACAAACTTTTTTTTTAAAAGGTGAGGCAAACAAATGGGCAGCAAGCAGCCACCTGATAACCAAAATTCATTTTGTGAACACAAACTTTTTTTAAAAAGGCGAGGCAAACAATTGGGCAGCAAGTAGCTAACTTGACAACCAAAACTCATTTTTTGAACACAAACGATTTTTGTAAAAAAAAGGTGAGGCAAACAATTAAGCAGCAAGTATCCACCTGAACCAAAATTCATTTCGTGAACACAAACTTTTGAAAAAAGGTGAGGCAAACAAATGGGCAGCAAGCAGCCACCTGATAACCAAAATTCATTTTTTGAATACAAACTGTTACAACAATTTTAAAACCCAAGCCAAGCCAAACAATTTGGCCGCAGCCACCTGACAACCAAAATCCATTTTATGAACACAAACTGTTTAAAAAGGCAAGGCAAACAATTGGACAGCAAGCAGCCACCTGACAACCAAAATTCATTTTGTGAACACAAACTCTTTAAAAAGGCGAGGCGAAGAATTGTGCCGCTGACACCTGACAACCAACATCCATTTTGTGAACACAAACTTTTTAAAAAGGCGAGGCAAACAATTGGGCCGCAGCCACCTGACAACCAAAATCCATTTTGTGAACACAAACTTTTTAAAAAGGCGAGGCAAACAATTAGGCCACAGCCACCTGACAACCAAAATTCATTTTGTGAACACAAACTTTTTTTTTAAAAGGTGACGCAAACAATTGGGCAGCAAGCAGCCACCTGACAACCAAAATTCATTTTGTGAACACAAACTTTTTGATAAAAAGGCGAGGCAAAGAATTGGGCAGCAAGCAGCCACCTGACATCCAAAATTCATTTTTTGAATACAAACTTTTTTTTAAAAAAAAGGCGAGGCAAACAATTGGGCAGCAAGCAGCCACCTGACAACCAAAATTCATTTTGTGAACACAAACTTATAAAAAAAGGTAAACAATTTGACAGCAGCCACATCAAGGGGACGCACCATGGAGTAGACGTCCGTTCAGTGTTATTCACAGCTCAGTGAGCCGTGACCCCTCTTGCTTCCTGGGTCTGGGCAGAGACTGGTGAGGCACAGACACACTATCCGGGTTTTGTAGTCCCCTCCCCCCTCCCCCCTGCCGGCAGCGGGGGCAGAGAGGGCAGCAGTGAGAATGGGGAATGTATTAAAAACATTAATATCTCTCTCAGTTTCCATCGATGGGAAAAATCCTCTGGTCCAGTAAGGCGGAGGGGGGCTCTGAGCGATGTGGCCAAAAATAACGGCCGTATGTGGCGGCAATCTCTCGGAAATCACAGCACAGTGGGCCAAAAGCGGTCAAGATCAGACTTTTAGTAATATAGATGTAAGAATTTAATAGACTAGGTCTCAGTCTCTGAACTTTCGAAAAAAAAAATCTCACTGGAGTGATCAAAATTCTCACAAGGTTTAACAAAGTGAATATGGGGATGATGTATGAGTTATGGGTGCCGCCCAGAACATCACACAAACAAATCTACCGTATGTAGGTACCCCGTGACCTGTGAGTCTGAAGAAGAGTACTGACCCAAAACGTCACCCATCCTTTTTCTCCAGAGATGCTGCCTGACCCGCTGAGTTACCCCAGCACTTTGTGTCTATCCTTTGACGCAAACCAACCTCCCTTCCCTTGACACCGTCTGACACCTCACGCTGCCTCCACAAGGCCAGCAGCATAATCAAGGACGAGTCTCACCCCGATCACTCCCTCTTCACCCCTCTCCCCTCCCCTGGCGTTTGTGAGGCTTTTGAATCGGCACATGGATACGCAGGGAATGGAGGGATATGGATCACATGCTAGCAGGTTAAGCTTGGTCCTGGCAACATAATGATGGGCCGAATGGCCTGTCCCTGTGCTGTACTGCTCCATCTTCTCTGTTCAACCCACTGATTTTTTCTACAGAGAGAGAATCAAAGTTATGGGGTTATTCCAAAAAAATTGTGCTTAGGTAAAGATTTGCGGTAAACTTTCTGATTTCCATGCTGTATCTCTGATCCAAATTTTAAAAACTGTCCACTACACCAGCAAATGTTTGTGTCACCCTCTTCTTCTTGCGTATGGCAAGCGCAGCCTAAAGTTGTAAGACAACTTGTTCCGTTTGATCTTCTGTGTGCGCAGGTCGGGTCGATTGCATTCGTCGACACAGGGTGGACCATGTGAAGGGTGCAATCTAACACCCCTGTGTCACAGTCCAAACTCACTAAGTGGGCCAAGCCGACCCCAATATTACCAATCCACGCTGTATCTCTAAAACTTAAACTCTAGGGCGACGCCTTGGTGCAGCGATAGAGTTACTGCCTTGCAGCGCCAGAGAACCGGGTTCCAACCTGACTGTGGGTGCTGTCTGCACTGAGTTTGCACGTTCTTCCTGTGAGTGCGTGGGTTTTCACTGGGTGCTCCGGTTTCCTCCCGCATTCCAAAGACGTGCGGGTTTGTAGGTTAATTGGCTTCTTAAATTGTACATGCCTCCAGTGTGTGTAGGATAGCGTTAGTGTGCGGAGATCGCTAGTCGGTGCGGACTCGGTGGGCCGAAGGGCCTGTTTTCACGTTGCATGTCTCAACTAAACTAAACTAAACTAAACTAAACATAAACTATACATTTCAGCAATCCTAGATTTTTTTTTTTCTGTTATTTCTTTTGCAATTGGGTTTAATTTTCTAATAACAGCAAATAAAGGAGGAAAAACATCCTCAAAGAAAACGATAATTGTAGAGCCATTGTCATCACTCACTTTAATTCTGCCTCATTACAATCTGAGCAAAGTCATTTGTTGGCAACACAAGGCGTAATCTAACGAGAGACCGCGCAAATCGTCGCAAAATCAGTTGTTCCATCCATTAATCTTCGATCGATGAACATTTTCTCTTTTATTAATTCGAGTCGTGACTGACAGCCGGAGATGTCAACTCTGACAGAGAAGGCAGGGAGAAAATGATGAAGTTAATCAGGCTGGTGCAGGGTGAATGCACTAAATTGTACATCAATCAGGAACTGAAGTACATCATTCCGTGCAAGCTGTACGGTATTCAAAGCGTGTCTCCTCAATTGGGAATTTAACATGCACTACAAGTTTAGAAGATTAGTCCCGGCCTGAATATTGATTTCAATGCAACTTCAAACTATCTGTCTCCTCTGTCAATCCCTTCCTTCCTTGTACAGTTTTCAGAATGGATTCTGCGTCTATGTCTGCTGGCATTTCCAATTTCTATTGAAGAGATATCTTACACTGGCTTCAATTTGATTCAAGGGCTTGTTTGGTGAATGAATTAAGTTAATAAGGTCATAAGTGATAGGAGCAGAATTAGGCTATTTGTAGAGCATAGGAATAGAAGAAGGGTCTCGCACCGAAACGACACCCATTCCTTCTCTCCAGAGATGCTGCCTGTCCCGATGTTGGGGGAGTCCAGAACCAGGGGCCACAGTTTAACAATAAGGGGTAAGCCATTTAAACCAGCATCTGCATTTCCTTCTTACACATGAATAGAATGTCCATGTTGAACATGTTGTCAGGTTAAACTATCTTCTCTGCCCACACGTGATCCATATTCCTCCATTCTCTGCATATCCTTTAGTTTAGTTTAGAGATACAGCGCGGAAACAGGCCCTTCGGCCCACATTAACACTATCCTACACCCACTAGGGCCAATTTTTTACATTTAACCTACAAACCTGCACGTGTTTGGAGTGAGGTAGGAAACCGAAGATCCCGGAGAAAACGCACGCAGATCGCGGGGGGGACGTGCAGACTCCGTACAGTCAGCGCCCGTGGTCAGGATCGAACTCGGGTCTCCGGCGCTGCATTCGCTGGAAGGCAGCAACTCTGCTACCGTGACTGCTGTAGAATATAGAACAGTGCAGGTGAAGAACAGCCCCTCCCCCCACAACCTCTGTGCCCAACATAATGCCATCACTTCTCGACCTACACATAACCCATATCCCTCCATTCCCTGCCTATCCATGTGCCTATCCAGAAGTCTTCTCGGTGACAGTAAGGTATCTGCCTCCACCACCACCCCCTGACAGCGTGTTCCGGGCACCCACCACCCTCTGTGTAAAAAAATGCTTACCCCGCGCTCCTCCTTTACACTTTGCCCCCTCTCACCCTAATGGCTACCCCTTGAAGGTTCTGACATTTCCACCCTGGAACTTCTTCCCATCGCGTCCACATCACAAGATTAGAAGTTGTGCACCCAGAGCTCAAAGGGCCTGTCCCACTTGGGCCATCAGTTACTCCACACGCTACCCCCCAACACGCTACCCACACGCCACCCACACGCTACCCACACGCTGGCAGGTCGCGTAAAAGCCGCGCGAAAGACAGCCAAGTGGGACAGGCCCGTGACACACCTCTCCACATCTGCATACAATGGCGTCTCGTGTTCCTCCGCTTCTTGTGAAAAGATTGGCGGAAACAGGGCTCCGACGTGAACGCACTTTCCGTGACCCCCTCCACCCTGGATAAAAGGCTCCGACTGTCTACCCCATCTGCGCCTCTCGTTATCATTCGTCTCCCCTCAGACTCCGAAGTTTCAGGGCAGACAATCAAATTAGAGCCAAAGGGACGGAAGATGGACAAGGCCCATTCCCTCCAAATTAAAATAATATGACTGGGTGGGGATTGAAGTGAGTTGTAGACACAAGATGCTGGAGTAACTCAGCGGGACAGGCAGCATCTGTGGAGAGAAGGAATGGGTGACGTTTTGGGTCGGTAGTCTTCTTCAGACTGGAAGAAGGGTCTCGACCCGGAAACGTCACCCATTCCTTCTCTCCACAGATGCTGCCTGTCCTGCTGAGTTACTCCAGCATCTTGTGTCTATCTTCGGTGTAATCCTGCATCCGCAGTTCCTTCCGACACAAATTCGTTTTGAAGTCGTTATGTGGAAAGGGAACAGGCCCATCAGCCCACTGAGTCTGTGCTGTCCATTTACACTAGTCCTACACTAATCCCTTTATTCCCATCAATTCTCCCCACTTTCTACCACTCAGCTACACACAAGGGGCAATTTACAGCAGCAATTAACCGACCAATGTGTGCGTCTACTGGATGGGAGAGGAAACCACAGCACCCAGAGAAAATCCACATGATCGCAGAGAGTTAAGAGGCTGTCCCACTGCGGCGACCTAATTGGCGAGTTTAGAAGAGTTTGCCCTCGACCCATTCTCACAGCATGGTCGACACGAGGTCCGAGGAGGTCTTTGTAACTCTCCTTCATGCTCGAGAGTGGTCTCCGCGTACTCGAGGCCTCAGCTCGAGTCGCGGCGATTTTTTTAACATGATGAAAAATGCCCGCGAGTAAAAAAAGGTCGCCTTGGAAATAAATCGATACTTTTTTTACTCGTAGCTTTAGTTGTAGTAGGTCGTAGTGGGTCGGCATGTTAGTCGTAGGTAATCGAGGGTAGTCAAAGATAGTCGTAGATAGTTCATCATAGTCGAAGGAGATCGGAGGAGATCGAAGGAGGTGGTCTTCACTCTCCACTATTCGGTGTCCAATTTTCCCGAAGTTTGTCGAAGCTGGTCTTCCGCGTAGTCGAAGGAGGTCTTCAACTAGAAGGTTCTCTACATAGTCGAGGAAGGTATTCGACTTTGGCGATACAACACGACGATGACACTTTTTCAAACTGTCCTAAACCCTTCTACACTCGCAAACGAGGTCCCCGCAGTGGGACAGCCCCTTTAATTAGTCGTGAGGTGGAGGTAAACACAGACAATAGGTGCGTGAGGAGGCCATTCGGCCCTTCGACCCAGCACCGCCATTCAAGGTGATCGTGGCTGATCATCTCCAATCAGTACCCCGTTCCGGCCTTCTCCCCATATCCCCTGACTCCATTAGCCCTAAGAGCTACATAAATCTAACTTTGGAGCAGCATTTATTCTCAGACTGCACACAAAAACATAAATTATACACAAATTACACATAAACATTCCAAGAACGTGAAGAGGGGTGGGCGCGGTGGCGCAGCGGTAGAGTCGCTGCCTCACAGCGTAAGAGACCTGGTTCCATCCTGACCACGTGTGCTGTCTGTACGGAGTTTGTACGTTCTCCCCGTGACCGCGTGGGTTTTCTCCGGGTGGGCTGAAGGGCCGTTTCCATGCTGTATCTCTGAACTAAATGCTAAGCGAAACTAATAACTAAACAGGATACAGAGTGTGGTCTGAAGAAGGGTCTCGACCCGAAATCGTCACCTATTCCTTCGCTCCATAGATGCTGCTTCACCCATAGAAACATAGAAACATAGAAATTAGGTGCAGGAGCAGGCCATTCGGCCCTTCGAGCCTGCACCGCCATTCAATATGATCATGGCTGATCATCCAACTCAGTATCCTGTACCTGCCTTCTCTCCATACCCCCTGATCCCTTCAGCCACAAGGGCCACATCCAACTCCCTCTTAAATATAGCCAATGAACTGGCCTCAACTACCTTCTGTGGCAGAGAATTCCACAGATTCACCACTCTCTGTGTGAAAAACGATTTTCTCATCTCGGTCCTAAAAGACTTACCCCTTATCCTTAAACTGTGACCCCTTGTCCTGGACCTCCCCCAACATCGGGAACAATCTTCCCTGCATCTAGCCTGTAACAAACCCCTTAATAAATTTTGTAAGTCTCTATGAGATCACCCCTCAATCTTCTAAATTCCAGCGAGTACAAGCCAAGTCTATCCAGTCTTTCTTCATATGGAAGTCGTGCCATCCCAGGAATCAGTCTGGTGAACCTTCTCTGTACTCCCTCTATGGCAAGAATGTCTTTCCTCAGAGACCAAAACTGTACGCAATACTCCAGGTGTGGCCTCACCAAGACCCTGTACAACTGCAGTAGAACCTCCCTGTTCTTGTACTCAAATCCTTTTGCTATGAATGCCAACATACCATTCGCTCTCTTCACAGCCTGCTGCACCTGCATGCCTACTTTCAATGACTGGTGTACCATGACACCCAGGTCTCGCTGCATCTCCCCTTTTCCTAATCGGTCACCATTCAAATAATAGTCTACCTTCCTGTTTTTGCCACCAAAGTGGATAACCTCACATTTATCCACATTATACTGCATCTGCCATGCATTTGCCCACTCACCCAGTCTATCCAAGTCATCCTGCAGTCTCCTAGCATCCTCCTCACAGCTAACACTGCCTCCGCAAACTTCGAGATGTTGCATTTAATTCCCTCGTCCAAATCATTAATGTATATTGTAAATAGCTGGGGTCCCAGCACTGAGCCTTGCGGCACCCCACTAGTCACTGTCTGCCATCCTGAAAAGGACCTGTTCACTCCTACTCTTTGCTTCCTGTCTGCCAGCCAGTTCTCTATCCACATCAATACTGAACCACCAATACCGTGTGCTTTAAGTTTGTATACCAATCTCTTGTGTAGGACCTTGTCGAAAGCCTTCTGAAAGTCCAGATATAACACATCCACTGCTTCTCCCTTATCCACTCTACTAGTTACATCCTCAAAAAATTCAATAAGATTCGTCAGACATGATTTACCCTTCGTAAATCCATGCTGACTTTGTCCAATGATTTCACACACTTTCCAAATGCGCTGCTATCCCATCTTTAATAATTGACTCTAGCAGTTTTCCCACTACCGATGTTAGAGTCACTGGTCTGTAATTCCCCGTTTTCTCTCTCCGTCCCTTTTTAAAAAGTGGGGTTACATTAGCTACCCTCCAATCCTCAGGAACTACTCCAGAATCTAAAGAGTTTTGAAAAATTATCACTAAGGCATCTACTATTTCTGGGGCTACTTCCTTAAGTACCCTGGGGTGCAGCCTATCTGGCCCTGGGGATTTATCGGCCTTTAATTCATTCAATTTACCCAACACCACTTTCCGGCTAACCTGGATTTCACTCATTTCCTCCATCTCATTTGACCCGCGATCCCCTGCTATTTCTGGCAAATTATTTATGTCTTCCTTAGTGAAGACAGAACCAAAGTAGTTATTCAATTGGTCTGCCATGTCCTTGTTCCCCATGATCAATTCACCCGTTTCTGACTGCAAGGGACCCACATTTGTTTTAACTAATATTTCCGCTTCACATATCGATAAAAACTTTTGCAGTCAGTTTTTATGTTTCCTGCCAGTTTTCTTTCATACTCCATTTTCCCTTTCCTAATTAAGCCCTTTGTCCTCCCTCTGTTGGTTTCTGAATTTCTTTCTCCCAGTCCCCTGGTAGGCTGCTTTTTCTGGCTAATTTGTACGCTTCATCTTTATCCACGGATGCGCCACCTTCCCTGATTTATTCTTTTGCCATACTGGGATGAACAATTGCTGTAGTTCATCCATGCAAGGCTTTAAATGCCTTCCATTGCATATCCACCGTTAACCCTTCAAGAATCAATTGCCAGTCCATCTTGGCCAATTCACGTCTCATACCCTCAAAGTTACCTTTCTTTAAGTTCAGGACCTGTGTTTCTGAATTAACAATGTCACTCTCCATCCTAATGAAGAACTCAACCATATTATGGTCACTCTTGCCCAAGGGGCCACGTACAACAAGGCTGCTAACTAACCCTTCCTCATTACTCAATATCCAGTCTAGAATAGCCTGCTCCCTCGTTGGTTCCTCCACATGTTGGTTTAGAAAACTATCCCGCATATATTCCAAGAAATCCTCTTCCTCAGCATCCCTGCCAATTTGATTCACCCAATCTATATGTAGATTGAAGTCACCCATTATAACGGTTTTAATTTCGATGCACGCATTTCTAATTTCCTGTTTGATGCCATCTCCAACTCCACTACTACTGTTTAGGTGGCCTGTACACAACAACCCACTAGCGTTTTCTGCCCCTTAGTGTTTCGCAGCTCCACCCATATCGATTCCACATCCTCCAAGCTAATGTCATTCCTTTCTATTGCGTTAATCTCCTCTCTAACCAGCAACGCTACCCCACCTCCTTTTCCTCTCTTTCTATCCTTCCTGAATATTGAATATCCCTGGATGTTCAGCTCCCAGCCTTGGTCACCCTGGAGCCATGTCTCCGTGATCCCAACTATATCATAATTATTAATAGCTATCTGCACATTCAACTCATCCACCTTATTACGAATGCTCCTCGCATTGTGACACAAAGCCTTCAGGCTTGTTTTTACAACACTCTTGGCCCTTTTACAATTATGTTGAAAAGTGGCCCTTTTAGATTTTTGCCCTGGATTTGTTTGACCTGCCACTTTTCACCTCGCTACCTATTGCTCCTATCCTCATTTTACACCCCTCTGTCTCTATGCTCACACATTTAAGAAACCCTCCACTTCTTATTCTCCGTTTGTTATTTTTTTCTTCTTTCCTCCCTACGTGGTGCGTCACCCATTGAGTTTCTCCAGCTGGAGTAACTCAGCGGGTCAGGCAGCATCTGTGAAGAACATGGATAGGTGACGTTTCGGTTCGAGATCCTTCTTCAGAGTCCATGTTCTCCAGAGATCCTTTTGTATTTGTATCTGCAGTTCCTTGTTTCTGTTTGTGTTCTCCACAACTCCATCTTGTTGCCTGCTTTCAATATGTCAGAGTCATTGAGTGATACAGTTTGGCCCAACTAACATGCTCCATCTACACCAGTCCCACCTGCCTGCGCTTGGCCCATATCCCTCCAAACCTCTCCTATCCATGTACCCGAGTAACTGTTTCTTAAACACTGGGATAGCCCCAGCCTCAACTACAGTCCTCCCACAGCTCCTTCCATGCACACACCACCCTTTGCATGAAAAAGTTATCCCTTGTATTCCTATTAAATCGTACCATCCCCCCTCACCTTAAACCTATGTATTTCTGCCTTTATCTCATATTCCTAACATTTACGTCAGTGAAGATGTCCATTGGCAGCCCTGGAATAGCGTGTGCAGGGACAGCGAGAGGTGATTATCCAATGTTTATTGACTGTAACGGTGGGATGAGTGCCAACCTAATGGTGTCTGCTCATTATCTGCACTTGCGCCCGCTGCCAACACTCAGAGCTGCTATTATTTACCTGGCAATATATACGTCGCTCCCTCCTTGTTAAAGGCACACTGCACTGCTTAAAGCCAGGTTGCACCTCTTTACTTTAGTAACTCAGCGGGACAGGCAGGAATGGGTGACGTTTCGAGTCGAGACCCTTCTTCACCCATTCCTTCTCTCCAGAGATTTCATCATCATCGTTGAAAACATCAGCGACGCAGTGGTGCTGGTTTCCGATGGGAACGGTGACGGACGCACCACACATCTCTGTCCTCCAGTTCGTGTGGACTTCCGCCGCTGGAAGTATCGGATGTTGGTGTGTGTGTGTTTTATCATCGTTCCTTACAATGCTACGTACGACAGTGATCGCAACGTCTACTGAAGTGTGGATGGCCGTTGGCTCGCTAGGAGCTCATCCGCCCTTTGACAGGTCTTGTTTTTGGTCCTGCTGGGGGTCCACAGCCCCCTCCTCACCTGGCAAACCAGGTGGGGGAGACGGTTTAGTCACCGAATATCCGACCATGGAGCAGGTAGTGCGGGATTACATGGTACCCGTGGCGGGGGGGAACTCCCCCCGACCTGACCTGACCTGACCTGAGACATGCCGCTGAGTTAAGACCCTGTCCCACTAGCGTGTCCTTGGCGTTGAGGCGTACGGGCATCGTGTGGCCGCACGGGGCCGGTCCCACTGAGGAGCGCGGAGGGGTATGGAGTTGTGCGCGACACCGCGCGGTGCTCCAAAATTTTGTCGCGAACAAAATCTTTGCGTGCCAACGGCCTGTCGCGTAACTGACGGCCAAAGTGGGACAGGCCCCAGACCCAGACTGAAGAAGGGTCTTGACCCGAAACGTCACCCATTGCTTCTCTCCAGAGATGCTGCCGGTCCCGCTGAGTTACTCCTGCATTTTGTGCCCATCTTCAAATGACGTCACGTGCTCCAGACGGCTGTGCGAGCGCATGAAATCGCGCGCGACCCTCGCGGGAACGTCGCACCTCAACACAAACACGAGGTCGCGTTTTTAGCGTGCCAAGGACACGTAAGTGGGACAGGGGCTTTACTCCAGCATTTCGTGTCTATCTTCGATGTAAACCAGCATCTGCAGATTCTTCCTGCGTGCACCTCGTTACTTCAGAGCTACCCTGTGGTGGCTGTGGAGGCCATCTCATGAGGTATTTTTTAAGGAAGAGTTGGCAGTTCCTAGAGAGAGTGGGTGTGGGGAGGATGTTTCCACCAGTGGGAGAGTCCAGGACCAGAATGTGCAAGCTCAGAATATAAGGACATACTTTTAGAAAGAAGATGAGGAAGAATTTTTTGAGCCAGACGGTGGGTGGTGACTGTGGAATTCATTGCCGCAGACAGCTGTGGAGGCAGCCATTCTGTGTTTTGTCGGGTGAGGATTGAAAGATTATTGATTAGTACGGGTGTCAGGGGTTTTGGTGCGAAGGCAGGAGAATGGGGTTGAGAGGGAAAGATAGATCAGCCATGATTGAATGGAGGAGTAGACTCAATGAGCTGAATGGCCTAATTCTGCTCCTAGAACATGAACTTTGCTCTGGAGATACAGCACGCAACAGGCCCTTCGGCCCGTCGAGTCCGTGCCGACCAGCGATCCCCGCACACTAATACAATCCTACACCCACTAGGGACCATTTTATAATTATTGCCAAATCCAATTAACCTACAAACCTGTTGGGCTTTGGAGTGTGGGAGGAAACCAGAGAACCTCTGGTGTCATGAACAACCTGCTGTCTCACAGCGCCGGAGACGCAGGTTTGAACCTGACCTCGGGTGCTGTCTGTAAGGGGTTGTGTGTTCTCCCTGTGACCGCGTGGGTTTTCTCCAGCTGATCCGGTTTCCACTCGCATCCCAAAGATGAGCAGGTTCGTAGGTTAGGTGTAGGATGGAACCAGTGAACGGGCGATCGCAGGTCGGCGGGGACTCGATGGGCTGAAGGGCCTACTCCGGCGCTGTATCTCTAAGACAAACACATTATAATGTTCCGGAAGTGGCGGCGCTGCGTGGCAGCTGCGGCTCACCTGCAGTCCGTCTGTTTTTTTCTTTTTTTTCGCTTTTTGTGTCTGTTCTAGTTAGAAAAGGGGGGGGGGGGGGGGAGGGTGGGAGTGCGAGTGTCCCCCGTCACCGTCTCCGTCTGTGCTGAGGCCTAATGGCGGAGCTGGTGGCGGAGCTTGTTCGGAGCTCCGGTGTTGCAGCGGCGGCGGCGGCCCGGCTTCGGGGCTTCGGCGCTCCAGCAGTTGCTCCAGCAGCGGCCAGGCTCCAGCGGCGCCCCGGCTTCGGGGCTTCGGGCTTCAGCGGCTCTTCAGCAGGCCCGGCTTCGGCGCTCCGGCGGCTCTCCAGCGGTGCAGCGGCGGCCCGAGCTCCAGCTTCCGTGGTCGAGACTGGGAGCTGCCCGGCGTTCCGCAACGGCGGCGGTTTGGTGGACGATGACATCGGAGGCCTGGATTGCCTCAGTACAAAGGGGGAACAAGTAGGGGAAAAAACAAAGACTTTAAGACTTTTGCCTTCCACCAAGTGAGAGGTGCCTGGTGAACTCACTGTGGTGGGTGTTAAATAATGTGTGTTTTGTGGCTGAATCTGAATAATGAAAATGGTGAGCCATGCAATGCCATTCTGGTGAAAGTGCTGATGTTGTTGGCTTCTTTACTGCAGCTCACTTTCACACAAGTGGGCAGGTCTGCACACATCTCATCAACAGGAATATCCTTCCACCAATGCCGCGTATAAGGGCAACTCGAGATCAGCAGGTTTGTTGCAGGCTCCTTACTTCTACCTTCCATTCACACTCCATTCAATGTCATGACAAGCAGTGAAAGTCTACTTTGAAGGCAGACACAAAATGCTGGAGTAACTCAGCGGGACAGGCAGCATCTCTGGAGAGAAGGAATGGGTGACGTTTCGGGTCGAGACCCTACTTCATACTGGGATTCAGGGGAGCGGGAGGCAGAGAGAAGCAAGTGTAAAGGGCCTGTCCCACCGTACGAGGTAATTCAAGAGTTCTCCCCAGTGTTCCCCTGAGTCGAACTCGGAGAATGTCCGTAGCGGGTCCGTAGGAGTTCGTGGATGTCTCGTTGCGGCTCATACGAATAAAAAGTAACAATTTTTTTCATCACGAGTATTTTTTACTCGTGGACATTTTTCACAGTGTTGAAAAATCGTCACGAGTTTACCGGATTTCCAGAGTACCTACCGTTAGAATTACAAGCCGCTACGAGACATTCACGAACTCCAACGGACCCGCTACGGGCATTCTCCGTTCGAATCAGGGGAAAACTCGGGAGAGCTAGATAGGGCCCTTGAAGATAGCGGAGTCAGGGGTTATGGGGAGAAGGCAGGAACGGAGTACTGATTGTGGATGATCAGCCATGATCACATTGAATGGCGGTGCTGGCTCGAAGGGCCGAATGGCCTACTCCTGCACCTATTGTCTATTGTCTATTGTCTATCGAGTCATAGTTTTGATAAGAAGACACAGAGTGCTGGAGTAACTCAACGGGTCAGGCAGCATCTCTGAAGAACATGGACAGGCGATGTTTCGGGTCGGGACCCTTCTTCAGACTGAGTCATAGTTTAGTTTAGCTTAGTTTAAAGATACAGCGTGGAAACAGGCCCTTCGGCCCACTGAGTCCGTGCCGACCATCGACAACCCGTTCACACGGGTACAAGTTAGAAAGACGAAAGGAACTACAGATGCTGGTTTACAGAAAAAAACACAAAGTGCTGGAGTAACTCAGCGGGCCAGGCAGCATCTCTGGAGAACATGGATAAATAATGCTTCAGCTTCTTTAGACTGATGTACGTGTCTAGATGCCTTTGAAATGACATGAGGACACTTGGACAGGTACATGGATAGGAAAGGTTTAGAGGGATATGGAGCAAATGTGGGCAGGAGGGTCTAGCTAAGATGGGACATCTTGGCCAGCATGGTCAAGGTTGGGCCAAAGGGCCTGTTCCCCCTGCTGCATGACTCTACGACTCTAATGAAGTGCGGATGCTGGTTTACCAAAAAAGGCACAAAGTTCTGGAATAACTTGCTGAGTTACTCCAGCACTTAGTATCTTTTTTTGGTAAACCAGCACCTGCAGTTCCTTGTATCTCTGGTTCTTGAATTGCCAAGGAATTGTTTTCTTTTTTGTACTTTGGACTGATGTATTGTGTTTGTTGCCATCTTTCCTTTTTAAATGCTGTGTTTAGGTGAGAGATACAGCACGGAAACAGGCCCTTCGGCCCACCGAGTCCACACCGACCGCCGATCACCCCTTCACACTAATTCTATGTTATCCCACTTTCTCATCCACTCACTACAATTCACCTGCAAACCCGCACGTCTTTGGGATGTGGGAGGAAACCCGGAGCGCCCGGAGTAAACCCAGGCGGGTCACAGAGAGAACGTGCAAACTCCACACAGACAGAACCTGTAGTTGGGATCGGAACCGGGTTTCTGGCGCTGTGAGGCAGCGCCTCCACTGCTGTGCCTGTGGAATGTTGCTATAGTACCTTGTTCTGGCCTCCTTCTTCCGGGGCAGCGCTGTGGCACAGCGGGTAGAGTCGCTGCCCCACAGCGCCAGGGACCCCGGTTCGATCCTGACTACGGGTGCTGTCTGTACGGAGTTTGTACGTTCACCCTTGTGACATGCGTGGGTTTTCAATGATTCCGGTTTCCTCCCACTTTCCAAAGACGTGCAGGTTTGTAGGTTAATTGGCTTTGGTTAAAATTGTAAATTGTCCATCGTTTGTAAGATTGTGTTAGTGTGTTTTGGATCGCTGGTCGGTACGGACTGGGTGGGCTGAAGGCCCTGTTTCCACGCTGTATCTCCAAACTAAAGTATCTCTACATTTCAGAGGTGCAGCCGAGCTTTATGGGGCCTGTCCCACTGTACGAGCTAATTCAAGAGTTCTCCCGAGTTTGCCCTGATTCGAACTCGGAGAATTACGATAGGTACTCGGGGCTCTCGTGGACATTTTTTCAACATGTTGAAAAATCTTCACGAGTCTTCCCGAGCTTACCGCGTTTCCCGAGTACCTGCCGTTAGCGTTACAAGCCGCTAAGAGATGTCCCGAGCTCCAATGTACCCGCTACATACATTCTATGTGCTTACCACGAGTTTGATTTTTTTTTAAACTCGGGAGAATTCTTGGGTGAACTCATACAGTGGGACAGGCCCATTAAGCAGTGTAGTGTGCCTTTAACTGTGAATCAAAACATCACCTATCCACGATCTCCAGAGATGCTGCCTGACCCGTTGAGTTACTCCAACACTCTTAGTTTTGTTTATTGTCACGTGTACCGAAGTACAGTGAAAAGCTTTCGTTGCGTGCTAACCAGTCAGCGGAAAGACAATACAAGATTACAAACGAGCCATCCACAGTGCACAGATGCAGGATAAGGGATTAACGTTTAGTGCAAGGTAAATCCAGCAAAGTCCAATCAAGGAGAGTCCAAGGGTCACCAAAGAGGTAAATAGCACTGCTCTCTGCTTGTGGTAGGATGATTCAGTTGCCTGATAACAGCTGGGAAGAAACTGTCCCTGAATCTGGAGGTGTGCGTTTTCACACTTGCGTACCTCGTGCCCGATGGGAGAGGGGAGAAGAGGGAGTGACCGGGGTGAGACTGGTCCTTGATGATGCTGCTGGCCTTGCCGAGGCAGCGTGAGGTGTAGATGGAGTCAATGGAAGGGAGGTTGGTTTGTGTGATGGTCTGGGCTAGCTTTTGCGTTTTGTGTCCTTTTTGCAGACTGAATGTAGGTTTAAATTGCACTTCATTATTTTACAGGTGCATCGAGCTACAGTGAAAAAGCATTGCTTTGTGGGGTAGCTGGTGAAACCAGATGAAATAATCCATAAGGATGAACCCAAGTACAACAGGTAGGGCAAAGGGGAAGATACAGAGTGCAGAATATAGTTCATAAGTGCAGGTTCCTACTTCATTTGCTGCTGGGAGTTGATGGAAATGGAAGGTCTCCTGAGATTGTTTCTGCAGAAGCTAGTCAGCACATTGTAAGCAGTTTCTTTAATTATGCCCGTTGGGTTCAGTTCTACGTCAGTTTGATGAACACATCTTCCCAGGCAGAAGGCCAGAGGGTACCCAGAGGAAATTAGGCTCCTAATGGAGGCTGGCATTTTAGAGTGATGTCCAGGAACTGCTGCGTATCAGTGTTCCAGGTGAGTGGATGAGACCCTTCAGCCCCTCGTGTTTGTTCAAGCTTGCAGTCAGACCTTCCTTACAGCGCCAGAGACCCGGGTTCAGCCCTGACTACGGGTGCTGTCTGTACGGAGTTCGCACGTTCTCCCCGTGACCACGTGGGTTTTCTCCGGGTGCTCCGGTTTCCTCCCGCACTCCCAAAGTCGTGCAGGTTTGTAGAATAATTGGCTTTGGTAAAATTGTAAATTGTCCCTGGTGTGTGTAGGATAGTGTTAGTGTGTGGAGTGATCGCTGGTCGGCACGTACTCGGTGGGCTGAAGGGCCTGTTTCCACGCTGTATCTCTAAACTACACGAACCTTGACATCAGCGCCACTTTCCCACCGAGTGGCGCCGTGCGATGGCAGCCTCGCCAACAGTCTGTCCCCTCCTTTTCTACTTTTGTTGTGTTTAGTTTGTTGTTAACCGTGTGTTTTAGTGTATCTTTAGTTTAGTTTTGAAACTCTTAAAATCTCTTTCTTCCATGGAGATGCGTAGACATAGTCGTAGGAGGTCGTAGGAGGTCTATTACTTCAGCAAGTCAACTCGACCTTGACATTTTTTTCAACACATCTAGGTCCTCCAAGTAGGACAGGCCCTTTAGGTTGCTGCATGAGCCGACAGCTCTATAACCGATTCCATCGCATCCTTTCTTCAATAAGAAGCTCAGAACCAATTGGCAGCTATGGTGAGGTGGTCTCACCAATCTCCTAAACCCATTCCACATTGTTTTAAGTTCAAGTTTGCGTTTATTGTCACGTGCACCAATTAAGGTACAGTGACGTTTGAGTTACCATACAGCCATCCTAAGTGAAAAGCAACATAAAATAAAAGTGTTCATAAACATCCACCACAGTGCAATCCACATTCCTCACTGTGATGGAAGGCAACAAAGTTCAGTCATCTTCCTCCTTTGCGCACCTTTGTGCCGGAAGGAACTGCAGATGCTGCTTTACCCCGAAGACCGACACAAAATGCTGGAGTAACTCAGTGGGCCAGGCAGCATACACGTGACAATCAACTCAAACTGATCTCTGGAAGAAGGGTTCCGACTCAAAACATCACCTATCCTTTTTCTCCAGAGACGTTGCCCGACCCGACCCGCTGAGTTACTCCACCACTTTGTGTCTATCTACAATATTATCGGTTGCTGCATGCATTTTTTTTGCTTCCTTTCCCTTAGATTGAATGCAACCAGTTTGGGTATTGTAACTCCTAGGTATGGTTGATAAAGGTTCTGAATAAGAAGGCGCCTTCTTACAACCGTTATGCCCAAAGGCTGCGAATTCCTGTGGGTGGCTCAGTGGCACAGCTGGAAGTGCAGTTGCCTCACAGTGCCAGGGACCCTGGTTCGATCCTGACCTCGGGCACATTCGGTGTGGCATTTTTTGAGTTTGTGTAGTTTATTGTCACATGTGCCAAGGTACAGTGAAAAGCTTGTGTTGCCTGCTATCCGGTCAGCGGAAAGACAATACGTGATTACAATCGAGCCTTTACAGTGTACAGATACATGATAAGGGAATAATGTTCAGTGCAAGGTAAACCAGTGAAGTCCGATCAAGGATAGACCGAGGGTCACCAAAGAGGTAGATAGTAGTTCAGCACTGCTCTCTGGTTGTGGTAGGATGATTCAGTTGCCTGATAACAGCTGGGAAGAAACTGTCCCTAAATCTGGAGGTGTGCGTTTTCACACTTGCGTACCTTTTTTTGCCTGATGGGAGAGGGGGGAAGAGGGAGCGATCGGGGTGTGACTGGTCCTTGATGATGCTGCTGGCCTTGCCGAGGCAGCGTGAGGTGTAGATGGAGTCAACGGAAGGGAGGTTGGTTTGTGTGACGGTCTGGGCTGCGTCCACGATTCACTGCGATTTGTCTTGGATGGAGCTGCTCCCGAACCAAGCGGTGATGCATCCCGATAAAATGCTTTCTACAGCGCATCTGTAGAAGTTGCACATTCTCCCTGTGACTGCACTCTAGTTTCCTCCCCCATCCTTAAGACACGCTGGTTCGTTGGTAAATTGGCCCTTTGTAAATTGCCCCAGGCGAGGGGTACCCATAATTCCCCATTTACTGGTGCCCTCCCCTAATTCCCCATTTACTGGTGCCCTCCCCTAATTCCCCATTTACTGGTGCCCTCCTCTAATTCCCCATTTACTGGTGCCCTCCCCTAATTCCCCATTTACTGGTGCCCTCCCTAATTCCCCATTTACTGGTGCCCCCCTAATTCCCATTTACTGGTGCCCTCCTCTAATTACCCATTTACTGGTGCCCTCCTCTAATTCCCCATTTACTGGTGCCCTCCCCTAATTCCCCATTTACTGGTGCCCTCCTCTAATTCCCCATTTACTGGTGCCCTCCCCTAATTCCCCATTTACTGGTGCCCTCCTCTAATTCCCCATTTACTGGTGCCCTCCTCTAATTCCCCATTTACTGGTGCCCTCCCCTAATTCCCCATTTTACTGGTGCCCTCCCCTAATTCCCCATTTACTGGTGCCCTCCTCTAATTCCCCGTTTACTGTGCCCCTCACCCTAATCCCCATTTTACTGGTGCCCTCCCCTAATTCCCCATTTACTGGTGCCCTCCCCTAATTCCCATTTACTGGTGCCCTCCCCTAATTCCCCATTTACTGGTGCCCTCCTCTAATTCCCCATTTACTGGTGCCCTCCCCTAATTCCCCATTTACTGGTGCCCTCCTCTAATTCACTGGTTATTGAAACTTGTTTAGTTCAGAGATGCAGCACGGAAACAGGCCCTTAGGCCCACAGTTGAATCCGACCGTCGATCACCTGTGCACACTCGGACGACCTAATCCACGAGTTTAGAAGACCCTAGACGAGTTGTAAAAAATGTCAAGATCGTGTTGACCCTCCTACGACCCCCTACGACTGTCAACGACCTCCTACGACCCCCCCTCGATCTCAGACCAACTACGGACTAGCTACGAGTCGAGGATGATCACATGATAAAATGATGTCATGTTTACATTTCTCTTCTCAGGCCACTTACCGACCAACGTCTACCCACAACTACCATCACGGCCTACTACGACCTACCTACGAGTAAAAAGTATCAATTTTTCTCATGCTGGCCTTTTTTTTAACTCATGGACATTTTTTATCAGGCTGGAAAAATGCCGCGACCTACTTGAGGCCACGAGCCGCGGGAGACCACTCACGAAGACCTCCTACAACCTCGTGGCAACCATGCTGCGAGTATGAGTCAAGGGCAAATTAGGTCGTGAAAGTGGAACAGGGGCTTAACTCATCCATGCCGGCCAAGTTGTTTGCCCCCTCTGTTATCGGTTTCTAAATGGCCCTTGCATCATGTAGGGTGCTGTCCGGCACACCCCTGCCCCATTGTGGACATTAGACATTATCTACAGGACGGCACAGTGAAGCAGCGGTAGAGTTGCTGCCTCACAGCGACAGAGACCCAGGTCCCATCCCAACCATGGGCGCTGTCGGTACGGAGTTTGTACGTACTCCCCCGTGACCGCGTGGGCTTTCTCCGAGAACTTTGGTTTTCTCTTACACTGCTCAGATGTAGAGGTTCGTGTAAATGTAAAAATCGTCCCTAGTGGGTGTAGGAGGGTGTGAGTGTGCGGGGATCGCTGGTCGGCGTGGACCCGGTGGGCCAAAAGGCCCGTTTCCGCGCTGTATCTCTAAACTAAACTAAACTACTGGAATAGACAATAGACAATGGACAATAGGTGCAGGCTGGAGGCCATTCAGCCCTTCAAGCCAGCACCGCCATTCAATGTGATCATGGCTGAACATCCACAATCAGTGCCCCGTTCCTGCCTTCTCACCATATCCCCTGACTCCGCTATCTTTAATAGCTCGAAGAGCTCTATCTTAAATGATGTGCTACAATGCTGAGAACTACTGTACACCTGTAGAAGCCCTGTGCTGTTCTGTGTTCCACGCTCCAAGTTCAACAGTAAAATAACTAGTCAAAGTGCAGGAGTAACTCAACGGGTCAAGATGGCATGTCCGGAGAAGTGAATGTACAAACTGGGTGTGTTTTGTTAGTCGTACAAAAGGTTGGTGAGGCCACGTTGTGGTGTTTAGTTTCGTTTAGAGATACAGCGTGGAAACAGGCCCTTCGGCCACCGGGTCCGCGCCGACCAGCGATCCCCGCACACTCGGACGACCCTACACCCGCTAGGGACGATTTACATTTATCCATTTTATACCAAGCCAATGAACCTACAACATCTGTACGTCTTTGGAGCGTGGGAGGAACCCGGAGGAAACCCACTCAGGTCACGGGGAGAACGTACAGACAGCACCCGTAGCCGGGATGGGACCCGGGTCTGCAAGCGCCGCACGTGCTGCAAGCCGGCAACTCTACCGCCCGCTGGCGTCAGGCATGAGGAACCGTGCAGGACAAAGACGGTGTGCAGAGGCACGCAGCAGGAAGGGATCCATGAATCACCGCGTTCAGGTCTGCCATAAAGCTCAGTCCTCCGAGACCCACGCCGCTCCTGCTGCCGATTCAGCACAATCTGCTTCTTAAAATATATTTCACTTCAGGGCTTTGCCGCAACAAATAGCGAAAAAGAGAAGTGCCCTCAGCACCCTGGCTGAGGTGAATCTCTTGGCGCATCTAACATGCTTCAGAAGGAATGCAGATGCTGGTTTAAACTGAATTCAGACCCAGAGGGTCAGGCAGCACCTCTGGGGAGAAGGAATGGCTCGAAACTTTTTAAAGTTTTGAAGTTTTAGTTTTATTTTGAAGCTCAGTTTAGAGGTACAGCATGGAAACAGGCCCTTCGGCCCACCCAGTCCATGCCGACCAGCGATCACCCGTTCACACCAGTTCGGTGTTACCCTATTTTCCCATCCACTCCCTACGCTCCGGGGACAATATACAGAGGCCAATTAGCCTACAAACACGAGTTTGCAGAAGGGTCCCGACCCAAAACGTCACCTATTCCTTCTCTCCAGTTGATGCTGCCTGACCTGCCGAGTTACTCCAGCGTTATGTGTCTGTCGGTCTTTATAAGCAGGCGAGGAATCGAATCATTAAAGCAGTCAGTGTAAGGGGACTGGAGAGGAGCGAGGCAAGTGTCAACCCGAAGCAAAACCTTTTAGTCCTATAATTGGATCTTATAGAAAACATATAAAATTCTTAAGGAATTGGACAGGCTAGAGGCAAGAAGAATGTTCCCGATGTTTGGGGGAGTACAGAGCCAGGGGTCACAGATTAAGAATAAGGGGTAGGCCATTTAGGACTGAGATGGGGAAAAAAAAATTTCATCCAGAGAGTTGTGAATCTGTGGAATTCTCTGCCACAGAAGGCAGTGGAGGCCTATTTGCTGGATGTTTAGAGAGTTAGAAATACAGTAGCTCTTCAGGCTAATAGCCCTGTCCCACGGTACGAGTTCATTCCAAGACGTTCTCCCGAGTTTGCCCTGATTCGAACTCGGAGATTTACGGTAATGGCCGCTCGTCGGTACTCGGGGCTCTCGCGGACATTTTTCAAAATGTTGAAGAATCTTCACGAGTCTTCCCGAGCTTACCTGCCGTTAGCGAGTCTTCCCGAGTACCGAGGGAGAGCCAATTACCGCCGTCCTTGTGATGGATGCAATCCCTTCGCGACCGAGAATGCCCTTCGAGCCAACACCGCCATTCATTGTGATCATGGCTGATCATCCCCTATCATTAACCCGTGCCTGCCTTCTCCACATATCCCTTGATTCCACTAGCCCCTAACAAGCCACTAAGAGACGTCCCCGAACTCCGACGTACCCGCTACGTTCATTCTCCGTGCTTACCACGAGTTTGATTTTTTTTTAAACTCCGGAGAGCTCTTGGAATGAACACGTACCGTGGGACAGGGCTATTAGGGAATAAAGGGGAGAAGGCAGGAACGGGGTACTGATTGTGGATGATCAGCCATGATCATATTGAATGGCAGTGCCGGCTCGAAGGGCCGAATGGCCTACTCCTGCACATTTTCTAAGTTTTTATCTTTCTCCGGGGAGGTCACAGAGTAATCCAGCTCAGGAAGACATTTCCGGCTGACATTTCTGAAGACAAATTAGTAGCTGTATTTCATGACAGGATCGATGGCAACGGAAGGGGGAATACATTTAGGTTTCTCGGTCGCGAAGGGATTGCATCCATCACAAGGACGGCGGTAATTGGCTCTCCCTCGCGTCCCCCGATGTCAGTGCCTTTCTGAAGCCTTTCACAAGAGCACTGGCAGAAGCAGGTGACTCTGCCCCTCAGGATTGGCCCACTATCCTATGTCTTCACGGCTGGTTTATGCGGGTCTCCTCTCCTCTGTGTTCCTGGAACACAGAACAGGAACAGTACAGCGCAGGAACAGGCCCTTCGGCCCGCAGTGTCCGTGCTGGACGTGATGCCAACTTAAACTCATCTCAGAGGACATAGGTTCAAGGTGAAGGGGAAAAGATTTAAGAGGAAGATTGAATCTGTCATTTAACTCCCTCCTTAGGCCCCCTCCGGTCATGGCTGACCATGGGCGTCTCCAGGCTTGGAGGATGCCTGCGCGTGACTTTGTTTAACGTGGGGAGACTGGTGCACAGACAGCCACCCCCACGGTCCTTGACAGATCTGGGTCAGGATCCAGTGGCACGGAGTCCAAGACGACCGGGGACCCCTTTCTGCCGCAGCCTTCATCCGCCTTCCCAGCCGTTGTGACGCTCCACTAAGGTCAGCAATCGTCCTCCGCCTGTTCCACCGTTGAGGTCTTGGTTGGATTGGCTCTTTGTCAGAGACCTCCCCCTCGACCTTACCGCCATGGGTGGCCCTACCAGGAGCGTAGCTCCAGACGGCATCGCTCTCAGGATCTCAGGACCACACAAGCTTCTCCACCACGACAAGGTGACAATCCATGGACAATCCATGGACAATCCCTGTACCTCCTTTATCTCCCTAGAGTCACACAGCAGAGAAACCGGCCCTTCGGCCCAACTTGCCCAAACAAACCAAGGTGCTCCATCTACACTAGTCCCACCTGCCAGCATGTGGCCCACATCCCCCTAAGCCCATGCTCTCCATGTACCTGTCCAAGCTTTTGATGTTTTCCATTAATCAAGTTTGTTTGTTTATTTTTGTTTGAAGTAAGTACAGTAGTCTGGTACTTAAGTACCTAATACATTAATACATATTCTCATTCTTGTACAACTTCATACTTTTAGTTCAATAATAAAAGAACAGTGAGAGAAAAAAGAAATAAAGAGTGTCGGAATAGATAGACAAGCGAGTAGAAACAGAAAGCAAAAAAATAAAATAAAGGACAGAGGTGAGAAGTTAAAAGATTGAAAGAGAAGGAAAAAGTAAAAAGAAAAAAGAGATTAGGAGAGATCTAACTATCTCATATTTTTGCCCATCTGTCACCCAGTTCTAAACATTTAATTTCTAAGGTTATGTTATGTTGCACCATATGCTTGTGTAAAGTTGATAAACGGAGACCAAATCTTTAAGAATTGGTCTACTTTGCCTAATGAGAGGAATCTCATTTCTTCAAGATGTAGCGTTTCAGACATGTTTGAGATCCACATTTTGAATGTTGGCGTAGGTGCGTTTTTCCGAAATTTAAGTATCATTAATAAAGTTTACTCAGGCTTAGGCTTATTATTAACAAATTGACGCAACATCAATTTTATATCTTGGAAAAAAGTTCTGAATTCATACGGAAGATAGAGACAAAAGCTGGAGTAGTCAGCAGGTCAGACCTGTAAAGGAATAGGTGATGTTTTGTGACCCTTCTTTAGACCAACTCAGATTTAATGTGTGGGGGGTTGGAAAGATTTAATATGAATCTGAGGGGTAGCTTTTTCAGAAAGAGGGTGGTGGGTGTGTGGAACAAGCTGCCAGAGGAGGTAGTTGAGGCTGGGACATGGATTGGTACATGGATAGGACGGGTTTGGAGGGATATGGACCAAGCGCAGGTAAGTGGGACTAGTGTGGCTGGGACATTGTGTGGGCAGGTTGGGCCAATGGGCCTGTTTCCACACTGTATCACTCTGTAACTCATCTGATTCAAAGATTCAAAGATTCTGTATTGTCAGATGGACAGGGAGATGCTTTGTTTCTGCATACAATCTGTGGGCCATCTGCCCGGCGCCATGACCAAATGAATGACCAGGCCCAGGAGCAACCCAACCAGGAGGTCCTCAGCTCTATCCACTCCCGTATGTACATTGCCCAAAGGTGAGGATGGGGGCACTGAAGTGGAGCCCAGATTGCGAGAGGCAGCCCCTTCACATACCCAAAGGAGCACCGCAAGGCTGCGTACTCTCCCCTCTCCTCTACTCTCTCTACACCAACGTCTGCTCCTCCACAGACATCTCTGTCAAGCTTCTCAAGTTTGCAGACGACACAACCGTGATTGGACTGATCCAGGATGGGGAGGAATCTGCCGACAGACAGGAAGTGTCACAGCTGGTGTCCTGGTGCCATCGCAACAACCTGGAGCTCAATGCCCTTAAGACGGTGGAATTGATTGTAGACTTTAGGAGAGCTTCCCCTCTCCTGACCCCCACTCACCATCAACAACACCACAGTCACATCTGTGGAGTCTTTTAACTTCCTGGGAACCATCATCTCCAAGGACCTTAAGTGGTGGGCCACCATCGACTCCACAGTCAAAAAGGCCCAACAGAGGATGTACTTCCTGCGGCAGCTGAGGAAACACAATCTGCCACAGGCAATGATGGTCCAATTCTACACGGCCATCGTAGAGTCTGTCCTCACCTTCTCCATCATGGTCTGGTTTAGCTCAGCCACCAAGCACGACACCCGGAGGCTGCAGCGAATCGTCCGATCAGCAGAGAAGGTTATTGGCTGCAACCTTCCCTCCATTGATGAACTGTACACTGCAAGGGCCAGGAAGCGAGCGGGCAAGATCATCTCTGACCCCTCTCACCCTGGCCACAAACTCTTTGAATCACTTCCCTCTGGAAGGCGACTCCGGACTGTCAAAGCTGCCACAGCAATGATGGTCCAATTCTACACGACCATCTGGTGAACGGAGGAGGAGGAGGAGGAGGAGGAGGAGGAGGAGGAGGAGGAGGAGGAGAGGAGGAGGAGGAGGAGGAGGAGGAGGAGGACTCTCTGAACTGTATTGCCTTCCAGCGCAGTGAAGAATGCTGTGGTTGGATGTCTGTGTTGAGGAGTTTTTTTGGCCCAATTTCTCCAGCAACAGATTCTCGCTTTGATCATTGATTTGCTACTTGGGTGAAAACAGTGCCCTGCAATTAATTGTCTTCGGACCGCAAAGACCACTCCCTCCGTAACTCCCATGTCAATTCTTCCCTTCCCACCCGCACCACCCCCTCTCCGGGCACTTTCCCTTGCAACCACATGAGATGCTACACTTGTCGCTTTACCTCCCCCCCCCTCCACTCCATTCAAGGGCCCAAGCAGTCGTTCCAGGTGAGGCAGAGGTTCACCTGCACCTCCTCCAACCTCATCTACTGCATCCGCTGCTCTAGGTGCCAGATGCTCTACATCGATGAGACCAAGCGTAGGCTTGGCGATCGCTTCGCCGAACACCTCCGCTCGGTTCGCACTAACCAACCTGATCTCCCGGTGGCTCAGCACTTCAATTCCCCCTCCCATTCCAAATCCGACCTTTCTGTCCTGGGCCTCCTCCATGGCCAGAGTGAGGACCACCGCAAATTGTAGGAGCAGCATCTCATATTTCGCTTGGGCAGTCTGCACCCCAGCGGCATAAACATTGACCTCCTCCCCTTCTCAGCTCTCCCTCAGCACTCTGGCTCCTCCTCTTCCTTTCTCCCCACACCCTAGATCAGTCTGAAGAAGGGTTTCGGCCAGAAACGTCGCCTATTTCCTTCGCTCCGTAGATGCTGCCGCAGCCGCTGAGTTTCTCCAGCACAAATTAATTGTTGGGCGTCACGGTGGCGCAGCGGTAGAGTCACCGCCTCGCAGCGCCAGAGACCCACGTTCCATCCTGACTGCGGGTGCTGTCTGAATGGAGTTTGTACGTTCTCCCCGTGACCTGCGTGGGTTTATCCTAGTGCTCCAGCAGTTTAATCTGAGATCTAAGGGCCTGTCCCACTGCACGAGGTAATTCAAGAGTTCTCCCGAGTTTCCCCTGATTCGAACTCGGAGAATTACGGTAATAGCCGTTCGTAGGTACTCGGGGCTCTCGTGGGCATTTTTCTCAGTGCTGAAAAACTTCACGCGTTACCGCATTTCACGAGTACCTGCCGTTAGCGTTACGAGCCGCTGCGAGACATCCCCGAGCTCCGACGTGCCCGCTACGTACATTCTACGTACTTACCACGAGTTTGATTTTTGGAAGGTGAGATGAAACCAGAGCACCCGGAGAAAACCCACGCAGGTCACGGGGAGAACGTACAAACTCCGTACAGACAGCACCCGTGGTCAGGATCGAACCCGGGTCTCTGGCACTGGAAGCGCTGAACGGCAGCAACTTAGAGAAACGTATAAAATGATAAAAGGACAGGACAAGCTAGATGCAGATAAAATGTTCCCAATGTTGAGGGAGTCTACAACCAGGGGCCACAGTCTAAGAATAAAGGGGAGACCATTTAAAACTGAGATGAGAAAAAACTTTTTCACCCAGAGAGTTGTGAATTTGTGGAATTCCCTGCCACAGAGGGCAGTGGAGGCCAATTCACTGGATGGATTTAAGAGAGAGTTAGATAGAGCTCGAGGGGCTGGTGGAATCAAGGGGTATGGGGAGAAGGCAGGCACTTGAAGGGGCCGAATGGTTCTATGTTATCTCTACAGCTGTGCCACCGTGCCGTCCTATCTGCTGAAGTGTGGATCATTCCCATTCCCAAAAAGACACACATCCCGATCCCGATTTCGCCAAAAGCCTGCAGCACCATCATGTTTGTCGATCTTGACAACAGTAAGCGCCCTGTGATCCATTGACCCAGCCAAGTGCCATCGAGCAGTGGGGAATGAGGTCGTATTTCATTCTGGGTAAGTCGCATATTATTCAGGTCCGCACCCATTGCTGCAATCTCTCCCCTTCTGACGCAAACATTTGTTTAAAATGTAAAATGCTGTGAAATAAAACAACCATTTTTCATTTTGTTTACGGGCTCACAAACCGTGAATGTAGTTTAGTTTGGTTTAGAGATGCAGCTTCGAAACAGTCCCTTAAGGTCGTAAGGGATAGGAGCAGAATTAGACCATTCGGCCCATCAAGTCTACTCCGTCATTCAATCATGGCTGATCTATCTCTCCCTCCCAACCCCATTCTCCTGCCTTCTCCCCATAACCCCTGACACCTCTATTGTCTATTGTCTATTGTCTGTACTAACTAACAATCTATCTATCTCTGCCTTAAAAATACCCTCTGACTTGACAAAGAATTCCACAGATTCACCACCCTCTGACTAATGAAATTTCTCCTTACCTCCTGCCTGAAAGAACGTCCAAACCTCACCCAACTAACTTTCTCCTTGGAAAGACACAGAGTGCTGGAGCAACTCAGCGGGTCAGGCAGCATCTGTGGAGAACATGGATAGGTGACGTTTCACAGAGTGCTGGAGTAACTCAGCGGGTCAGGCAGCATCTGTGGAGAACATGGATAGGTGACGTTTCACAGAGTGCTGGAGTAACTCAGCGGGTCAGGCAGCATCTGTGGAGAACATGGATAGGTGACGTTTCACAGAGTGCTGGAGTAACTCAGCGGGTCAGGCAGCATCTCTGGAGAATGTGGATAGGTGACGTTTCGGGTTAGGACCTTTTCTGTTGAAAGGTCTTCCTAAAGAAATATCACCTATCCATGTTCTCTAGGCACCCGCTGAGTTACTCCAGCACTTTGTGTCTTTTCTTTTGTAAACTACCATCTGCAGTTCTTTATTTCTACATTAAACATGACTTGATTCGTGGAGGATGGATCATATCAGGAAAGTAATTGATTTTGGATCGATCGTCTAACCACGTCTTCTACAGACGCTGCCTGACCCTCCGAATTACTCCAGCGTTTTGTGTCCTTTCTTGGTAAACCAGCATCATCTGCAGTTCCTTGTCTGTAGACTTTCTCCCTGTTTAGTTCAGTTTAGATTTTAACATTTACTTTAGAGATACAGCATGGAAACAGGCCCTTCGGCCCACCAGGTCCACGCTGACCATCGATCACCCATTCACACCAGTTCGATGTTACCCACATTCCCATCCACTCCCTACACTCCAGGGACAATATACAGAGGCCAATTAACCTACAAACACGCGCATCTTTTGAGTCTGAAGAAGGGTCCCGACCCGAAACGTCACCTATTCCTTTTCTCCAGAGTTGCTGCCTGACCCCTATGAGTTACTCCAGCACTTTGTGTCTATGTTCGGTATAAGCCAACATCTGCAGTTCCTTCCTACCCATCCTTCGGGATGTGGGAGGAAACCGGAGCACCCACGTGGTCACTGGGAGAATGTGCAAACTGCACGCTGACAGTACCCGAGGTGGGGGTGGGGGTGGGGGTGGGGGTGGGGTGTGCGGTTGAGAGACGCCAAAGAGATTTCATAATGAAAACGTGGAAATTAAACACACTCCGAGAGGCAGAGGACAGAAGAGGGGGGAGAGCGAGAGGGAGAGAGGGAGGAGGGGAGGGGGGGAAACTAACCCAGAGAATGAAAACTCACCTGGCGGTCCAACCCTGAACACTCTGGTGAAGGTAAGTCAGGTGTATCTAAGTCATCCTTCTATACTCCAGTGAATACAAGCCTAGTCTTTTCAATCTTTCCTCAGATGACAGTCCCGCCATCCCAGGGATCAATCTCGTGAACCTACACTGCACTGCCTCAATCACAAGGATGTCCTTCCCCAATCAGCAACAAGAGCAGGCGAACCCGTGAAGGAAAAGTCAACTTGCACTGACATAGTTGGGCCATGGTACAGCTCCACCACCGATCTTCCGGCAACTGGAAGTCCGGCACCTCCTTTAATCCGGACAAAGTTACGGGAGCGCGCTTGAAATCCCTCCCCCCGGAACTCCCCCCGGACATGCGGCTCCCAGGATGAGTGAGGCGGCCGATCTCGACCTCATTGGGACTTCCCCGGCCGATCGGCAGATCCGTTCCCAGAGCCGATTTTCCGAGGCCCACTTTGCGGGCCGGCATCTCAGCCCCTTGGCGGCCTATGCAGAACGTTCCTCTCTGCCTGCACTCCCCTCGGAGACCGCGACCTCCGTTGCTCCAGCAAAACGGATAATCCGGCAAGGCTCTGGAACGAAGGGTGCTGGAAAATCAGTGGCGGACCTATATCAACCAACGGACTTTATGATGTCAAATTGTCCAGATAGTTTAGTTTAATTAAGTTTGCTTTAGTTTGTTATTGTCACATACAGTTGAGGTACAGTGTTGAGGTACTTACTGTATGATGCTCTTTGTTGTGTATCATGCAGTTAGCAGAAGGACTGTCATCGCCAAGTGCTTCGAGCGGCTGATCTTGGCTCACCTCAAAGCCAGCCTCCCCCCCACACTGGACCCCCATCAGTTTGCCTACCGGACCAACAGGTCTACAGAGGACGCCATATCGGCGGCCCTACACTCTGCCCTGACCCACCTGGACAGCAATAACACCTACATCAGGTTGCTGTTCTTCTTCTTCTTGCGTTTGAGGCAAACAGAAGTCCGCAGCAGGGTGATGCCATCCGGTTCGACATCCGTAGGTGCCCGCCCTAAAAAGGGCGCATGCTTCGGGTTGGCGCCAAGCTACGGCGCTGCTGCTGTCTCCGTTTGTTGTCGTTCGCCTGACTGAAGTCAGTTGACAGGGCTCACCACGGGGAGGTCGACAACGTGAGCCCCATCAGGTTGCTGTTCATTGACTTCAGCTCCGCCTTTAACACTGTCATACCCACTAGCTTGATCACCAAACTCAGCGGTCTTGGCATCTCCACTTCCCTCTGCAATTGGACACTGGATTTCCTCACTAACAGACCACAGTCTGTTAGGGTCAACAACCTCACCTCCTCCACTATAACACTGAACACTGGCGTGCCACAGGGCTGTGTGCTCAGCCCTCTCCTCTACTCCCTCTTCACCCATGACTGCATCCCTAAGCATGGCTCCAACGCCATCATAAAATTTGCCGACGACACCACGGTGGTAGGTCTGATCAGCGATAACGACGAGTCAGCCTACAGGGAGGAGGTCCAGCGCCTGACAACCTGGTGTGCCAACAATAACCTCGTCCTCAACTCCCAGAAGACGAAGGAAATCATTGTCGACTTCAGGAAGAACAGAGGGGGCAGACACACCCCCATCCATATAAATGGGACTGAGGTGGAGCGTGTCTCCAACTACAAATTCCTCGGGGTACACATCTCGGAGGATCTGTCCTGGTCCCTCAACACCTCCAAGCTGGTCAAAAAGGCGCAGCAGCGCCTTTACTTCCTGAGGAGGCTCAAAAAAGCCCACCTGTCCCCCCAGATCCTGACCAACTTCTACCGCTGTACCATTGAAAGCATCCTGACCACCTGCTTTACGGTCTGGTACAGCAGTTGCACCGTAGCAGACAGGAAGGCACTACAACGGGTGGTGAAAACCGCCCAGTACATCATCGGTGCCCCGCTCCCTGCCATGGATGCCCTCCACCGAAAACGGTGTCTGAGACGGCCCGGGAAGATCATCAAGGACCCCTCCCACCCTAACCATGGACTGTTTGCCCTCCTACCATCGGGGAGGCGGTACAGGAGCCTCAGGTCCCGCACCAGCAGGATGAGGAACAGCTTCTAGAACAACACCATCACACTGCTGAACTCGGAGTCCCGCCGATAGATTTCTCCAGTCTCTCCGTCCACATTGTCTGCATTCTGTATCTATTTATATATTGCTATTACTACGAGCTGACGCTAAACTGCATTTCGTTGTACCCACACTTGTATCGGTGCAATGACATTAAAGTTGAATTGAAAAATAAAAAATAAAAGACTATTCATGGTTACAAGCCGTCCACACTGTACAGATACAGGATAAAGGAAATACGGTTTTGTGCAAGTCCAGTAAAGTCTGATTATAGATAGTCCGAGGGTCTCCAATGAGGTAGATGGGAGGTCAGCGCTGCTCTCTGGTTGTGGTGGGATGATTCAGTTGCCTGATAACAGCTGGGAAGAAACTGCCCCCTGAATCTGGAGGTGTGCGTGTTTTCACGCTTCTGTACCCGATGGGAGAGGGGAGAAGGGTGAGACTGGTCCTTGATTACGCTGCTGGCCTTGCCGAGGGAGGCTGTGTGAAGTGTAGATGGAGTCAATGGGAATGAGTGTCGGAAGGAACTGCGGATGCTGGTTTAAACCGAAGACAGGCACAAAACGCTGGAGCGACTCAGCGGGTCAGGCAGTATCTCTGGAGAGAAGGAACAGGTGACGTTGTCGACCCGAAACGTCAACTATCCCTTTCCTCCCGAGATGCTGCCTGACCCGCTGAGTTGCTCCAGCTTTTGGTGTCTGTATGATGGTTTGTGTGATGGTCTGGGCTACCTCCCACATTTCTCTGCAATTTCTTGCGATGGATAGTTTCTTAATAGCCCTGTCCCACGGCACGAGTTCATTCCAAGAGCTCTCCCGAGGTTTAAAAAATTCACACTCGTGGTAAGCACGGAGAATGAACCTAGCGGGTACGTCGGAGCTCGGGGACGTCTCTTAGCGGCTCGTAACGCTAACGGCGGGTACTCGGGAAGGCTCGCTAATGGCAGGTAAGCACGGGAAGACTCGGGAAGAATTTTCAACATGATGAAAAATGTCCACGAGAGCCCCGAGTACCGACGAGCGGCCATTACCGTAAATCTCCGAGTTCGAATCAGGGACAACTCGGGAGAGCTCTTGGAATGAACTCGTACCGTGGGACAGGGCTTTAAGTGAATGATCAAATAACACTGGATCTATATACCTAGGCGATGATGTTGTACACCTTAAAACTTCCAGGTAAATAACACTGGATGACTCATCCTTCACTAACAAGCTTAATACATTCATCAATGAAACTATTACAGAGTTTCGCAGTTGAAACTCACTTGGCTATCTGCTGCTAACCTATTATTTTCAAGGTGATCCTGTATACAGTTAATTGGTTCAGGCAATTATCCTGTATTTAGTGTGAGGCACTGTAATTTAATACCGATTCTCTGGAGGATTCTTTAAATTTAAAGCTTGAATTTAAATTCAATAAAATGTACTCTTCCTGAAGAACACGATACGGGTGGAGAAAATTTCCCATTCTCCCTGAAACAAAAAGGCCTGGATAGAGCGGATGTGGAGAGGATGTTTCCACGACTTTAGTTTGGTTTAGTTTGGAGACACAGCACAGAAACAGGCCACCGGGTCCGCGCCGACCAGCGATACCCGCTGATGAGAAGGAATTTCTTTATTCAGAGGGTGGTGAATCCGTGGAACTCATTGCCGCAGACAGTTGTGGAGGCCAAGTCAATGGAGGCCAAGTGGAGGGGTTGATAGGCTTTTTATTAATGAGGGTGTCAGGGGTTACGGGGAGAAGGCAGGAGAATGGGTTTAGGAAGGAGAGGTAGATCAGCCATCATTGAATGGCGGGGTAGACTTAGACAATAGACAATAGGCGCAGGAGTAGGCCATTCGGCCCTTAGAGCCAGCACCGACATTCAGAGAATTGGCCCCCACTGCCTTCTGAGGCAGATAATTCCACAGATTCACAACACTCTGGGTAAAAAAGTGAACCCTCATCTCCGTTCTAAATGGCCTACCCCTTATTCTGGACTCCCCGAACATCAGGAACATATTTCCTGCCTCTAGCGTGTCTAATCCCTTAATAATCTTATATGTCTCAATAAGATCCCCTCTCATCCTTCTAAACTCCAGAGTGTACAAGCCCAGCCGCTCCATTCTATCACTTAACGGGCGTATTGGCCTAATTCAGCTCCTATCACATCATAAGGAATAGTTAGAATTGGGCCATTCGGCCCATCAAAGCCTACTCCGCCATTCAATCATGGCTGATCTATCTCCCCCTCCTAACCCCATTCTCCTGCCCTCTCCCCATAACCTCTGACACCTGTACTAGTTTGGTCCATACGTCTCTAAACCTGTCCTATCCATGTACCTGTCCAAATGTCTCTTAAATGCTGTTATAGTCCCAGCCTCAACTACCTCCTCTGGCAGCTCGTTCCATACACCCACCACCCTTTGTGTGAAAAAGTTACCCCTCAGGTTCTGATTAAATCTTCCCCCCCCCCCCAAAAGATGTTGTCAAGCTGGAAAGAAGATTTACAAGGATGTTGCCAGGACTAGAGGGTGTGAGCTATAGGGAGAGGTTGAGCAGGCTGGGACTCTATTCCCTGGAGCGCAGGAGGATGAGGGGTGATCTTATAGAGGTGTACAAAATCATGAGAGGAATAGATCGGGTAGACGCACAGAGTCTCTTGCCTAGGAATCGAGGACCAGAGGACATAGGTTTACGGGGAGGGGGGCAAAGATTTAATAGGAACCAGAGGGCTAACATTTTTACAGAAAGGGTGGTGGGTGTATGAAACGAGCTGCCGGAGGAGATAGGTAGTTGAGGCAGGGACTATACGAACATTTCAGGAGCTTTTCGAAAGGTACACGGATAGGACAGGCTTAGAGTAATATGGGCCGGTGGGACTAGTGTAGCTGGTACGTTGGGCGGTGTGGGCAAGCTGGGATGAAGGGCCTGTTTCCGCGCTGTATCACTCTGTGACTCCGTGTCCCCTATCGTGTCCACACAAGGACGTTCATGAAAGAGCCAAAAATATGCCAAGGACACTGCGGTTCTCAAACTGGGAATGACTGACCTCCAACAGTCACAGCTATCTCTCGCTCTCTCTCTGTGTCTCTACACCCCTCTGTGATTTATGGCTCCGACTCCAGGCTGCTTTCCCCCTCGATGTGCACTAGCCTCAGTTTATCAGGATACCCGGACCACACGGACGATTAAATGCTGTCTGGACGCCAAGAGCAGTTTAGTGTAGATTAGAGAAACAGGCCCTTCGGCCCACCA
>CM069135.1:120636844-120641844 GCA_035221665.1 Okamejei kenojei | reverse complement strand
GTGAAGGGAAGTGTATCTTTGCACCAGGTCCAGCACGGAGATTGTGGGCTGAAGGGCCTGTTCCTCTGCTGTCCTGCTCTAGGTTCAACAGACAGAGGCATGAACTGGCAATGGTTGGAGGGGTGTGAACCATGCAGTCTGATGCTGCTGACTGGAGGGGGCAAGAGGGGGTCAGAGAGAGACAGAGAGAGAGAGAGAGAGGGGCAGAGAAAGAAAGAGAGTGATAGAGAGAATGACAGAGCGAGAGAGAGAGAGAGAGAGAGAGATGCGGAGAGGAAGAAAGAGAATGATTCAGAGAGTGATAGAGAGAATGACAGAGCGAGAGAGAGAGAGAGATGCAGAGAGAATGAGTGATGTAGAGCGAGTGATATAGAGAATGATAGAGAGAGACAGATAGCAGAAATAGCAGCTGTGAGAGAGTGAGTGTGTGTGTGTGTGTGTGTGAGAGAGAGAGAGTGTGTATAAGAGAGAAAGAAAGTGTGTAAGAGAGTGAGTGAGCGAGGGAGAATGAGTGTGTGTGGGAGAGATAGAAAGAGAAATAGAGGGGAGAGAGAGTGTGGAGAGAGTGAGAGTGACAATGTGTATGAGAGAGAGAGAGAGAGAGAGAGAGAGAGAGAGAGAGAGTGAGAGAGAGAGAGAGAGAGAGAGGAGAGAGAGAGAGAGAGAGAGAGGGGGAGAGGGAGGAGAGAGAGAGAGAGAGAGAGGGAGAGGGGAGAGAGAGAGAGAGAGAGATGGAGAGAGGGAGAGAGAGAGAGAGAGAGAGAGAGAGGAGAGAGAGGAGAGGAGAGGGGAGAGAGAGAGAGAGAGAGAGGAGAGAGAAAGAGTGGGGAGAGGAGAGGGGGAGAGGGGAGAGAGAGAGAGAGAGAGAGGAGAGAGAGAGGGAGAGAGAGGGGAGAGGGAGAGGGGGAGAGAGGGAGAGAGAGAGAGAGATGGGGGAAGAGGGGAGAGAGAGAGAGGAGAGAGAGAGAGAGAGAGGGAGGGAGAGAGAGAGAGAGAGAGAAAGATAGAGAGAGGAGAGAGAGAAGGACAACACATTGAAAGCAGTCACATGGTAGATCGGTGGTGAGAGTGTCACAGCAGATAACTTCACGTCTATGTAGTGTGGCCTTGAGAAGATAAGGAGCCTGCTGGCAAAGCGATTGGATAATGAGAGAAAAATATGAACAGGCAACATAATTAAAAACACAAAGAGTGATAATATTATTTTGTTTATTCAGCCCTTGGATGAGTGACACCTCAAAATAATTGCTCTCACGGCGAGACAGCAGTGCTGAGCTACTATCTACCTCACTGGTGACCCTCGGACTATCCTTGACGGATCTGCTGGCTTTGCCTTGCACTAACCGTTATTCCCTCATCATGTATCTGTAGGCTCGATTGTAATCATGTGTTATCTTACCACTGGCCCGACAGATCTTCCGTCCCCTTCACCATCAAGCCTGACTTCTTGAAGGTGCTGGGGATCTGGTTCGGGGGGGCTGAGGCATGTAACAAAAATTGGCTGGAGCGGATAGCCAGGGTGGGGAGGAAGCTGGAGCTGTGGAGGCAACACTCCCTCTCCATAACGGGAAAGAATTTGGTCATCAGGTGTGAGGTGCTCTCGGGGCTGCTGTACTTGGCACAAGTGTGGCCTGTCCCTCCCTCCTACGCCACAGGGATCACCCGGGCCTTCTTCCAGTTCATCTGGGGGTCGAGGATGGACCGGGTGCGACGGGCCACAATGTACAAGTCGGCAGACAACGGGGGTATAAAAGCGTGCCCAACGTCGCCCTCATTCTAATGGCCACCTTCGTGTGTGGCTGCATCAGGCGGAGTGTAGAGCCAAGGCACGTGGGCACCAAGTGTCACTACCTGCTGAGGTTCTACCTGTCCCCGGTGTTGAGAAGGATGGGCCTGGCGCAGGTGCCACGCAATGTGCCAGTCAGCTGGACATTGCCGCCCCATCTGTCGTCGGTGGAAGGGTTCTTCCGGACCAACACCTTTGACCACATGTCCATCGGGCAGTGGTCAGCACAGAATGTCCTGCAGGCACTGCAGGGAAAGGACTCTATGGACCCGGTGGCGTGGTTCCCTGAGCAGACTGCCCAGCTTGTCTGGCAAAATGCCTCATCGCCAGAACTCACCAACAAGCACCAAGACCTGGCTTGGCTGGCGGTGAGGGGAGCCCTCCCAGTCAGATCCTTCCTGCACCGTCGGAACCTCACTGCCAGCGCACGCTGCCCTCGGGACGGCTGCTATGGCGAGGAGACGGTTGCCCACCTCTTTCACAGAGTGTGGGTTTGCTAAAAGAGTCTGGAGAAAAAAATGCAAGGGTCCCTGGTACGCTTTATCCCGAACTGCTCCGTCACAGAGGGACTCTGTGATTTACGGACTGTTCCCAGGGACACATTCAGAGGCTGACATCGAGTGCTGCTGGAGGGTCATCAACTCGGTAAAAGACGCCCTTTGGTATGCCCGAGCATTGTTCACCACCCAGCAGAGCGAGATGTCCGTCAGGGAATGTTGCCGACTGGCCCGCTGCAGACTGCAGGAGTACGTGCTGAGGGACGCACTGAAGCTCGGTGCAGCCAACGCCAAGCTCGTCCTTCCGCTGCTGGACATGGGGGGCACGGTTATGGTGGAAGACGCCACTCAATTTAAGGGAAGGTATCCCACGCCATTGTGGCACGGTGGGGGACTGATTTGTGGAAATTTGGGGAAAAGAAAATGTCTAAAATATATTCATCAATTTGTGCAGCCCTCCTCAATCACTTGAATAAAGTCTATTTTGGGCTGGTTAGCACACAGCAAAAGATTTTCTCTGCACCTCGGGACACGACAATAAACTACACTGAAGACTGTAAAGATCACCCCTCTCCTCCTGCGCTCAAGTCCAGCTGCCAGCCTCTCCCTGTAACCAGGCCCTCCAATCCTGGCGGCATCCTTGTAAATACCAGCCTGACGACATCTTTCCTACATGGTGACCAAAACTGAACTGAATATTTCTTTCCTCAGACTGATTGCAGGTTCTCCCCGTGGACCTGCGTGGGTTTTGTGCAGGTCCAGCTAGTACGGATTACGAATTGCCGTCGGGAATTTGACCCGTGTTTCGACCTTTTGTCCCTTAATTGGGAGTGAGAATGTTGGGGGGGCTAATGTTACAGGCAAGGCAGCAAAGCACCTGTGGAGGGACATGTTGGTTCAGATGGTAGTCAAAGAAGAACTCAGCGGGTCATTTCATTCAGTGGGTCTGAAGAAGGGTCCCCACCCAAAACGTCACCTATCAATGTTCTCCACAGATGCTGCCTGACCCGCTGAGTTACTCCGGCACTTTGCGTCCCACTGCCTGTAACATTAGCAGAGAAGTGCGAAAACTGAATCGAGGGTACAATCAGTCGGGTCGCCAACTTTCTCACTCCCAAATAAGGGACAAACGGTCAAAATACGGGACAAATTCCCGACGGCAATTCGTTGACCGACTGGGCCGTGGCTGGGTGAATGATGAGTTGGCCCGGGTGCTGGACTGCACACAGAGCCCAGCCGGCGGGCCAGCTGAGGAGTTTTGGCCCGGGCCGCGCGACGTCGCGCGCAAAGTCCGGCGCCCCGTCCAACTCATGAACCGATGATCGGCCATGAGAAGGAGGGGTGGTGGTGGTGTCGGCGGTAAGCGAAGGTCCGAAGGTCGGACAGCTGGCCGGGCTGCCGACCGACGGGGCCACGGGCGAGGCGCTGCTGCTGCTGCACTCCATGGGCTGCACTACGTCGGGACGGGTGAGGCGGGGCCGGACGCGGCGCTCCGACCCGACAGTCCCCTCGACCCGAGTAGTGGCAGTCAAATACGGGACAAGGGCGGTCCCGTACGGGACAAACCAATTGAGTCCAACTGTCCTACTTGGATCTGTTATTGTCTGAAGAAGGGTCTCAACCTGAAACGTCACCTATTCCTTTTTTCCAGAGTTGCCGTCTGACCCGCTGAGTTATCAGGCATTATGTGAATGAATGAGTGAATGAATGAATGAGTGAATGAAGTGAATGAATGAGTGAATGAATGAATGAGTGAATGAATGAGTGAATGAATGAATGGATGAGTGAATATATTATTGTTACATGTGACGAGACCAAACAGTGAGATTCTTTTTTTGCTTACGCAAGGTATGCAAAGAGTCGCTACATAAAGGGTGTCGACATAGTTACACAGTATGTCCTCCTTTGTTCCCCTCCACACCCCCCACACCTGGTCCTCGTCTCCTTCGTCTGTCTTCGGATTAAACCAGCCACTGCAGTTCCTCCCTACAAGGCCTGTTCTGTACATTCTGTACTAACTGGGGATTCTGCTCATGTTTACTTTAGTTTGGTTTGGAGATACAGCGCGGAACCAGGCCCTTCGGCCCACCGGGTCCGCGCCGACCGGCGAACCCCGCACACTAACACTACCTGACACCGACCTAGGGACAATTTTTAACCTTCAAACCTGCATGTCTGTGGAATTCTCTGCCTCAGAGGGCGGTGGAGGCAGGTTCTCTGGATACTTTCAAGAGAGAGCTAGATAGGGCTCTTAAAGATAGCGGAGTCAGGGGATATGGGGAGAAGGCAGGAACGGGGAACTGATTGGGGATGATCAGCCATGATCACATTGAATGGCGGTGCTGGCTCGAAGGGCCGAATGGCCTACTCCTGCACCTACTGTCTATTGTCTATTGTCTTTGGAGCGTGGGAGGAAACCGGAGATCTCGGAGAAAACCCGCGCAGGTCACGGGGAGAACGTGCAAACTCCGTACAGACAGCGCCCGCAGTAAGAAAACGCATTTCACCCCGGCACGCGTGACACTAAAGAAACAAATTGATTGCCCCGTTGATTTGGGCAAAGAAATGCTCCTGGTCCTTACTGACATCCTGTGGGAAAAGCGACAATTAGACTTCACATCTCAGGGACAAGATTAAAGCAGAACGTTCATGCCTGCCAAGGTTCTGAAATGTGTTCCGGCCAAGTGATAAGCTCCAAGCCATGGAGCTGCCAGAAG
>CM069135.1:120436844-120631844 GCA_035221665.1 Okamejei kenojei | reverse complement strand
CCTCTAAATAAAATTGATTTGTGAAAGAAAGTGTTAATCCACCCAGATTGGTAGTGATTCAGTCATAGATTGTGTAGATTATGTTCAGCCAGAGAGTTGTGAATCTGTCGAATTCTCTGCCTCAGAAGGCAGTGGAGGCCAAATCACTGGATATTTTCAAGAAAGTCGTCATCAAGACACTTTTATTTATATAGCACATTTAAAAAACAAGTCTCGTTGGCCAAAGTGCTTTACATTGGTATAAAAATAGTATAACAAACAACAGTGGTTCATAGATTAAATACCAACATCACTACATACGTATGGCCCTCGCTCAGAGGACGTCAGGAAAGGCTTGCGAGTAGAGATGAGTTTTTAGTCTCGACTTAAAGGAGTGGATGGAGGGGGCAGTTCTGATGGGGAGGAGGGATGCTGTTCCACAGTCTAGGAGCTGCAACCGCAAAGGCGCGGTCGGTCGCCCCTGAGCTTATGCCTAGACCGCGGGATGTTCGGCAACCCCAAGTCGGCCGATCTGAGGGACCTGGAGGTGGTGAGATGGGTGCGCAGACTTTTGATGTAGGTGGGGGCAAGCCCATTGAGGGCTTTATAGTTAGAGTTAGATTTGTAGAGAGAGAGTTAGATTTAGCTCTTAGGGCTAACGGAATCAAGGGATATGGGGAAAAGGCAGGAATGGGGTACCGATTTTCGATGATTTTGGTGCTGGCTTGAAGGGCCGAATGGCCTACTCCTGCACCTATTTTCCAATGTTTCTATGTTACTAAGACAGAATATTTTTCCTACGATAGAAACACCAAGTACCAGAGGTCATATATACTACCTGCTTTAAGGTACAGGTTGATTGTCCTCAGTGTGTAGAGAGTGGATGCGAAAGTGGGTAACATGGAAGCAGTTGTGGTCAGAATGGACTCGGTGGGCTGAAGGGCCTGTTTCCGTGCTTCCAAACTCCTAAACTAAACAGGGAAAAAGTATGTTGGCTGATATCAGAAACTAACTCAATTTCACTGCTCTGGTGATTAGTGGTTGTTAATAAGTTAACCATTACTAGGTTACTAAGTAAATATATCACCCGGGCACTTACAATCTAGCGGTATGAACATTGATTTCTCTAACACCATTTGCATTCCCTTTGTCTCCGCCCCACCTTGACCCTAGTCGTCCTGCTAGTTTCATTGTCGTTCTGCTTAGCTTCACTGCTTGTATTATTATCACTTTTTTCCACAGCCAACAATGCACCATTGTGGGCTCCAACATTCCGTGAGCATGGTCGCTGGCTTTGATTTGTCCTTTTGCAAACTGACATTCATTTGTTCTTTGCACCTTTCCACACCACTAGTTCTTAGCGCGCCAGTTCCAGAGAGAAAGTCCAATGTCCGCAATGGGGTAGAGGTGAATGGGACAGTGCCCTAGCTTGTGGAAGGACCGTTCAGAAGCCTGATAACAGAGGGGAAGGAGCTGTTCCCGAGTCTGGTGGTGCGCGCTTTCAAGCTTCTGTACCTTCTGCCGGACGGGAGCGGGGAGAAGAAGGAATGACCGGGGTGGGACAAGTCTAGAAACAAGGAACTGCAGATAATGCTTTACATAAATGGACTGGATTAACTCAGTGGGTCAAGCAGCATCTATGGAGAACACGGATAGGTGACGTATCGGGTCAGAACTATCCTCTTTAGTTGGAGAAGTGTGAAGAAGGGTCCCGATCCAAAACATCACCCACCGATCCATGTTCTCGAGAGATGCTGCCTGACCCGCTGAGTTACTCCAGCACTGTGTGTCCTGTGGTTGTGTTCGGCGCTTTCCCGAGGCAGCGGGAAGTGTAGATGGGGTCGACGGTGGAGAGTCTGGTCCGTGCGACACATCCACAACTCTCACAAATTACTTCCAGTCTTGGGCAGAGCTACTCCCAAAGCAAACCAATGCAACCTGACAGAATGTTAAAGAAGGAACTGCAGATGCTGGAGAATCGAGGGGTACACAAAAGGCTGGAGAAACTCAGCGGGTGCAGCAGCATCTAAGGAGCGAAGGAGATAGGCGACGTTTCGGGTCGAGACCCTTCTTCAGCTAACCTGACAGAATGCCCTCTGCGGCGCACCTGTAGAAGTCGGCGGGGAAAATGTCCAGATTAGGCACAAAAAGCTGGAGTAACTCAGCGGGTCAGACGGCAGCTCTGGAGAAAAGGAATAGGTGACGTTTCGGGTGGAGACCCTACTTCAGACTGTTAAATGCCCAAGTCGGACAATTGGACAATAAAATGTCCAACTGATATATAGATTCTCCATATATAACCAGACTAGATTACATTCCTTCCCAAATTGATCACCTTTCCACTAATCAGGAATCTGGATATAGCATAGATACAGCATTAAAAAACAGGCTCTTCATCCCACACGGTGGCGCAGCGGTAGAGTTGCTGCCTCACAGCGCCGGAGACCCGGGTTCCATCTCGACTACGGGTGCTGTCTGTACGGAGTTTGTACGTTCTCCCTGTGACCTGCGTGGATTTTCTCCGAGATCCTCAGTTTCCTCCCACACTACAAAGACGTACAGGTTTGTAGGTTAATTGGCTTGGTGTAATAGTAAAAAATTGTCCCTAGTGTGTGTGGGGCAGTGTTAGTGTGCGGGGATCGCTGGTCAGTCTGGACTCGGTGGGCTGAAGGGCCTGCTTCTGCGCTGTATCTCCAAACTTCCTAAACTAAACAAAATTCACCTACAGCCGCCCTTTTGTTTACATTATAGGATTTCAGTACAGGAGTACAGAGGTTCTTCTGCAGTTGTACAGGGCTCTGGTGAGACCACATCTGGAGTATTGTGTACAGTTTTGGTCTCCTCATTTGAGGAAGGACATCCTTGTGATTGGGGCAGTGCAGCGTAGGTTCACGAGATTGATCCCTGGGATGGCGGGACTTTTCCTTCAAATGAGGAAAGATTGAAAAGACTAGGCTCGTATTCACTGGAGTTTAGAAGGATGAGGGGATATCTTATAGAAACATAAAATTATAAAAGGACATGGTAAATTTAAATTGGTGGGCCGAAGGGCTTGATTCTGCGATGTATCTCTAAACTAAACTAAACTAAACTAAACGGAATTAAACTAAACCCGTCCTATCCATGTACGCGTCCAACTGTTTCTTAAACGATGGGATAGTCCCAGCCTCCACTACTGGTTCTATCGGGAGCTCCGGTTTCCTCCCACACTCCAAAGACGTGCAGGTTTGTGGGATAGTTGCCTTTTGTAGCATTGTCCCTAATGTGTAGGATAAATCTAGAGTGAACGGGTGATCGATGGTTGACACGGACTCAGTAGGCCGGAGGGCCTGTTGCAACGATGGTCAAGGAAAATGTAGAACTAGGGGAAGGTGACAACGAAACATACAGAGATAAAATTTAATTAGGGGGACAGTCGGACTAGGAAAACTAGGATGGGGGGGGGGGATGGAGAGAGAGGTAAACTAAACTAAAGTAAACTAAACTCAACTAAATTAAACCAAACTAAAATGGGCGTACACTCGGATAGGAGTCGCCCAGGAAACAGAGTAAGGGAAGGAGGGGGGTGTTACTTAAAATTGGAGAACATTGCAAATTGGAGGAACAGCATCTCATGTTTCGTTTGGGCAGCTTACACCCCAGCGGTATGAACATTGACTTCTCTAACTACAAGTAACCCTTGCTTTCCCTCTCTCTCCATCCCCTCCCCCTTCCTAGTTTTCCCAGTCCGACTGTCCCCCCGATTAAATTTTATCTCAGTATGTTTCGTTGTCACCTTCCCCTAGTTCTACATTTTCCTTGACCCTCATCCCCTTTGGTGTCTCCCTCCTCTGACTCAGTCTGAAGGAGGGTCTTGTCCCGAAACGTCACCCATTCCTTCTCTCCAGAGATGCTGCCTGTCCCCGCTGAGTTGCTCCAGCATTTTGTGTCCACCTTCGGTGTAAATCAGCATCTGCAGTTCCGTCCTACACAATGTTTATACCTTTGGTTTAAGAGGGATTTCTGTTGCAAAGAGATAGCACGGGATGAATGGGCCTGAATGGCCTCCTTTTTAACTTGACAAATCTTTGCAGCGCATCCCTGGTATTCCCTTGTTAAATAAAAGTTTTTGTTTTTTGCTTCAGAGATACAGCGCGGAAACAGGCCCTTCGGCCCACCGAGTCCACACCGACCAGCGATCCCCGCACATTAACACCACCCTACACGCACACCAGGGACAATTTACATTTACACCAAGCCAATTAACCTACAAACGTGCACGTCTTTGGAGTGCGGGAGGAAACCGAAGGTCTCGGAGAAAACCCGCGCAGGTCACGGGGAGAACGTGCACAGTCCGTACAGACAGCGCCCGCAGTCGGGATCGAACCCGGGTCTCCGGCGCTGCGAGCGCTGTAAGGCAGCAACTCTACCGCTGCGCCACCGTGCTGGGGGGCGTACTAGCCATAGGGTCGGAGATGAAACCAGAGAAACGTGTGCGTGTAAATGGTGTCCCCAATGACATCTGCAGACCAGCTCAGCGTGGACATCGGAAAGCATGGTCTCCTTTTATTGTATTTGTTCTCTCCATAAATAGAGACCTGGATCAATGGTCCAGCCCTGAACTGAGTGCGACTGCGCTCAGATTACAAGACAATTATTCGAGAAAATAGTCGTGGCTAAATTTTATCTGTTCAGTAAATTGCAGCAGCAGCCATTCGATTGATATTTAAACGTTTCCTAGGGTGTGCTTTCTCAACTGGACCCAGGATACTGTTCCAGGGATCGATCGCCTCTCAGTGTGAAGATGTTTCAGATACAAGCCTTCAATTTGATTCTTCTGGCATTGTGGACTGAATATCCAGTTCTATCTTGTATTCACTGGCGCCGAGGATGAGTCACACTTTCAAAATAAGGGGTCGGCCACTTAGGACTGAGATGAGGAACAAGCTTTTCACCCAGAATGTTGTGAATCTGTGGAATTCTCTGCCACAGAAGGCAGTGGAGGCCAATTCACGGGATGTTTTCAAGTGAGAGTCAAGGGCCTGTCCCACTTGGCGGCAATACGGCATCGCACCGCGTCACGCCGCGAATGTTTCGGTGGCTTGATACGCAGTCGCTGAAAAAAATCGCCATGTGGGACAGGTCCTTTAGATTTAGCTCTTAGGGCTAACGGAATCAAGGGGTTTTGGGAAAAACTACTGATTGTGGATGAATATTGTGTATTCTGAAGCACTTCAACTTTGAAATCACATAACTTTGCACATGATTGAGTTTAGTTTATTGTCACACGTCACTTACCATCGGAGACTGCTGATCCCTTGCCTGGGATCGACGCTCCAAACACGGCCTGTGGATTTCACCATCGCGCAGCTCACAGTCTCGGTTAGAGACTGATGGTCGGGAAGCTCTAAAAGGCTTCGACCTGCCCCGACCCGGGGTCCGATCGCCCGGCACGGGGGAGCTGACATCCCCCCGATGCAGGAGCTCGATCGCCCCGATGCGGAGGGCCCAAACGCTGCCGGCTACGGGAGTCAAGATCGCCCCGAGGCCCCCGACCCCGGGAGAACAAACAAGGGAAGCGATTGAACTTTTTTTCGCCTTCCATCACGGTGAGGAATGTGGAGGAGTCACTGTGGTGGATGTTTATGTTTAAATGTGTTTTGTGTGTTCTGTTGCTTTTCATTGGCGTGACTGTATGGCAAATCAAATTCCTCGTACGTTGCAAAACAGACGTGGCCAATAATGTACGATTATGATTATGTACCGAGGTACAGTGAAAAGCGTTCTTGCTGCGTGCTAGCCAGTCAGCGGAAAGACAATACATGATTACAACCGAGCCGTCCGCACTGTACAGATTCAGGATAAAGGGAATAATGTTTAGTGCAGGATAAAATCCAGTTAAATATAGTCCGAGGGTCTTCAAGGTAGATGGCAGGTCGGAACCACTTCCAGTCGGTGATAGGATTCAGTTGCCTGATACCAGCTGAGAAGATAGTAGCTACTCAAGCTGAACTACATTAATGCAATTGCCGCACACATCCTTGTGTTCAGCGTGTATGTTGCTATCAGTGCATGTTTATATTAGTTCAACGACATCATGTTAACTTCCTAATTATATTATTCATGGGATAATTAGACGTTAAGGTTAGATTTTATTTCAGTTACGCGGAGTGTCATAAAAGCCAATTGCCCGGAAATTAATGCAAACATCAGGACTGCCAAGGTTAAAAAAACCCAAGCAATTCGAGAATCGGCGGAAGGATGAAAATATACACGGGGACACACACTACAATCAGGGCCTGCCTCTTCCTCCTTATTTTATCATTGAGATTTATGCATTCGCCGAGCCTTTGAACCAAAGGTGAAGAGGAAACGATTTTTATTATTATTATTTTTTTAATTAAAAATTTTAAATTAAAGTTTTTAAATTGGAGGGGAAAAAAAAACAGTACATCTGACGTATCGCATTACATTTCCCTCCATTTTGTGTTTTATATATAATAACAAAACAGCCTCCCGAAACACCCATTGGCAGCTAATGTGTTCACAATACAAACAGATCACAAATACAAATGCACATTTTAACAGTAATAAAATAACAGAATAAAGGCGGCAGAATAAAAAAGATTTTACAGGAATAGAAACATAGAAAATAGGTGCCAGAGTAGGCCATTTGGCCCTTCAAACCGTTCCTGCTTTCTCCCCACATCCCGGGATTCCGTCAGCCCGAATGGCCTGTTCCTGCGCTGTACTGCCCCATGTTCTCTATCCCAATACACGATTGCTACAAAGCACCAATATCATTAGACAGAATCAGAATCAGAATCGCTTATTGTCATTTGAACAGAAGTTCAAACGTAATTGCGTTTCTGCAGTCATAACACAAACAAAAAAAAACAAAACACACAACTAACACAATTCCACACAGACATCCATCACAGTGAATCCCCAAACACCTCCTCACTGTGATGGAAGGCAAAAGTCCTATCTCTTCCCTGTTCTCTGTGCCCGTTCCTCTCCCGCAGTCAAGCAGCCAAACTGCTGCATCCAGCCGATCGAGGCTCCTGATGTTAGATGTTAGAGCCCCCCCCCGGCGGGCGATGGTAAGCCCCGCGGCCGTTTAAGCCACGACGGCCGATGTAAGGCCCCGCTCCGGGTCGATTTAAACCCCTCGATTCGGGCGAAGTTTGCCGTTGCGGGAGCTCCGAACGGCGGTCTCCCACCGGGGACCCGCGAGCTCTGTGCTTCCACTTTACACTGCACACCCGTGAACCGCGTGGGATGTCGTTACACGGGATCCAATGCCTTAATCTCCGATGCTAACATGTCCTCCAACTGTGTTCTTTCCCCACAGAATCCCTCTGAAGGTCATGGTGAGGTCTAGAATGTTCTGCAGCATTCAATTCAGCATTCAAGGGTTCAGAGACGATTTACGAGGATGTTGCCAGGACTAGAGGGTGGGAGCTACAGGGAGAGATTGAACAGGATGGGTCTCGATTCCATGGAGCGCAGGAGGATGAGGGGAGATCTTACAGAGGTGTATAAAATCATGAGAGGAATAGATCGGGTAGACGCACAGAGTCTCTTGCCCAGAGTAGGGGGATCGAGGACCAGACGACATAGGTTCAAGGTGAAGGGGAAAAGATCTAATTAGATTAACTTTATCCGAGGGGTAACTTTTTCACACAGAAAGCGATGGGTGTATGGAACAAGCTGCCAGAGGAGGCAGTTGAGGCTGGAACTATCACATCGTTTAAGAAACAGTTAGGCAGGTACATGGATAGGACAGGTTTGGAGGGATATGGACCAAGCGCAGGCAAGTGGGACTAGTGTAGATGGGACATTGTTGGCCGGTGTGGGCAAGTTGGGTCGAAGGGCCAGTTTCCACACTGTATCACTCTATGACTCCCTCTCCCACTTTCTCCCTCTCTCTCCCTCTCCCTCTCTTCCTGTGTGTCTCTCTCTCTCCCTCTCCCTCTCTCCCCGTGTCTCTCCCTCTCCCTCTCTCCCTCCGTCTCTCTCTCCCTCTCTCTCTCTTTCTCTCTCTCTCTTTCTAATTACAGATTATTTTATACCAAAATTAAACTTAATCCTAAATAAAAAACATGTACAAAATAAATAAACAATGCAAAAGTCTATATAGATATATTAATGGTGTAAATTACGTAAATTGAACCGTGTCAGTTGTGTTCTCATCTCTATCTTTAGTTTCGTTTAGTTTGGTTTATTATTGCCCTGTGTGCCGAGGTACAGCGCAAAGCCTTTTTGCAATGAGCTAACCGGTCAAAGAAGAGACTATATACATGTTTAGAAGGTGCAGCGGTAGAATTTCCTTCCAGCCTTTGTGCTATTCTGTGGTACAAGAGAGCCCTCTGCTGCTCAACGCCTACACTCTCCGTGCCACACAAGCTAAACAGAAGCGCTGGAAGAACCCAGCGGGTCAGGCAGTCGCCTAAGATTGGAGAATTCAACGCTCGTACCGCTGGGGGTGTAAGCTGCCCCAGCGGGTTATGAAGTGCCGTTCCATCCAATTTGCGCTGGGCCTCACTCTGGCAATGGAGGAGGCCCAGGACGGAAAGGTCAGTGTGGGAATGGGAAGGGGGAGTTAAAATGCTCGGCAACCGGGAGATCCAGCAGGCCTGGGCAGACCGAGCACAAGTGTTCGGCGAAACGGTCGCCGAGTCTACGCTTGGTGACTCAGGGGGCCACATCAGCAACACCGGATACAGTAGATGAGGTTAGAGTGTGGAGAGGATGTTTCCACTAGTGGGGGAGTCTAGGACCAGAGAGCACAGCCTCAGAATAAAATAATCATTCCTTAAAATGGGGATGAGGAGGAATTTCTTTAGTCAGAGGGTGGTGAATCTGTGGGATTCATTGCCACAGACGGCTGTGGAGGTCAAGTCACTGGGTATTTTTAAGGCGGAGATTGACAGATTAGTAAGGGTGTCAAAGGTTATGGGGATAGTCAGAGTAGACCCGATGGGCCAAGTGGCCTGATTCTGCTCTTATGAACATGAACTAACTTACCCAGTTCAGTACAATAAAGGGTGAGCAATAATTTAGTTTAGTTTCGTTCAGTTTAGTTTAAGGTTTAGAGATACAGCGTGGAAACAGGCCCTTCGGCCCACCGAGTCCGAAGGGACCAGCGATCGCCCGTTCACACTGGTTCGATGTTATCCCACTTTCTCGCCCACTCCCGACACGCCAGAGGGCAATTTTACAGAGGGCCAATTAACCTGCAAACCCGCACGGATTTTGGGATGTGGGAGGAAACAGAAGCATTCGGAGGAAACCCACGCGGTCATGGGGAGAACGTGCAAACTCCACGCGCAGACAGCCCCCGTGGTCAGGATCGAACCTGGTGCTGTGAGGCAGCGGCCTTACCCTTACTACCAGCTCCACCCGCTGCTCCGCTGTGAGCCGCCCTTAGCCACGGATCAAAATAACGCGGTTCAGTTGAGAAAAGAAATGCCCCAAAATACTGTTTATGATCAATGCTGATCTCACGGCCATCGGTCATGTAAAAAAAAAACATATTTTGAAAACATTTGCATCACGTAAGTTTAGTTTATTGATGATTGCAATTCAAGTGGTGCATATTGTATTGTGAGTTAAGCATTGGATGTTGCCATAGATTTGAACACACATCAAAATCTTGCTTAAATCAAGGGTTACGGGGAGAAGGCAGGAAAATGGGATTAGGAGGCATAGATCCACCACGATTGTGAATTTAAATGAAAATCTTATAACAAAATACTCCACTAAACAGTGCCACTAAATGGTGGTGCAACGGTAGAGTTGCCACCTTACTGCAACAAAGGTTCCATCCCGACTACGGGTGCTGTCTGGGCGGAGTTTGTACGTTCTCCCCGTGACTGCGTGGGTTTTCTCCGGGTGCGCTGGTTTCCTCCCACACTCCAAAGACGTGCAGGTTTGTAGGTTATTAGGCCTCGGTAAATATGTAAATTGTCCCTCACGTGTACTTCAGTGCTAGTAGAAATATAGAAACATAGAAACATAGACAATAGGTGCAGGAGGAGGCCATTCGGCCCTTCGAGCCAGCACCGCCATTCATTGCGATCATGGCTGATCGTCCCCAATCAATAACCCGTGCCTGCCTTCTCCCCATATCCCTTGCCCCCACTAGCCCCTAGAGCTCTATCCAACTCTCTCTTAAATCCATCCAGTGATTTGGCCTCCACTGCCCTCTGTGGCAGGGAATTCCACAAATTCACAACTCTCTGGGTGAAAAAGTTTTTTCTCACCTCAGTCTTAAATGGCCTCCCCTTTATTCTAAGACTGTGGCCCCTGGTTCTGGACTCGCCCAACATTGGGAACATTTTTTCCTGCATCTAGCTTGTCCAGTCCTTTTATAATTTTATATGTTTCTATAAGATATCCCCTCATCCTTCTAAACTCCAGTGAATACAAGCCTAGTCTTTTCAATCTTTCCTCATACGACAGTCCCGCCATCCCAGGGATCAATCTCGTGAACCTGCGCTGCACTGCCTCAATCACAAGGATGTCCTTCCTCAAATTAGGAGACCAAAACTGTACGCAATACTCCAGATGTGGTCTCACCAGGGCCCTATACAACTGCAGAAGAAGTGTACAGGGATCGCTGGTTGGTGTGGACGCAGTGGGCTGAAGGGCCTGTTTCCGAACTAAAACTTAAACGATTCGTATCACAATATAAATCACTTCATTGCAGTTTCTTTTCTCGTAGACAAAAAGGTGCCAGTATGTATATAACATCTCACATCATTCCGATTCCTTCTCTCCAGAGATGCTGCCTGTCCCGCTGAGTTACTCCAGCATTCCGTGTCTATCTTTGGTTTAAACCAGCATCTGAAGTTCCTTCCCACACATCACTCTCTTGGGAACTGTTCATCAATCTAGTGTTTAACTTTTTAGACATCCAGTACTCTGTACAGGCACATATCATCTCTAATTAAAAGCACCATTTAAATGTAAATCACATCGCATCATAACCCACGCTGATTTGTATTTCTTGCACAAAAGTTTTTTTCCAGACTTTTCCTTTTTAAGGGCATGTCCCACATAGGCGATTTTGTCGACGACTGACGACGACAGTCACACTCCTAGCAAGTCACCGGAAAACCGGGGACTGAACCCCTCCTATGATAGTCTACCACCTAGTCGACGTCAACCCATTAGGGCGTCCACCTACGACCACACCTGCGACAGCCTACGACCACACAGGCGACAACCTACGACAACCGACGTCAACCTACGTCCACCCGCGACAAGCTACGACAAGCAACGACCCTGTCGGCGACAACTGAAGACAATTCAGGCGCCGGTACCCGTCGGCGGTTGGCGTAGGTTGACGTAGGTAGTCGCCAATGGGATTCACCGAAGTCAGCACCTGGCGACAACCTACGTCACCCGGCGACAACCTGCGTCATCCTGGCGACAACCTGCGTCATCCTGGCGACAACCTACGACAGGAGAGGACAAGCTACATCAAGCCCACAGTCGTCGAGAAGTTTGGAACATTTCAAAATCCAGCGGCGACCAGAAAATCGTTACGACTCTTTAGGCGACTTGAGGAGACAACTCACGATCATACAGGTGACACCCCGCGACCATGCGAAAACAGCCTAGTCGTCTGTAGTCACCGACAAAATCGCCTAGGTGGGACAAGCCTTTTAATCTCTCGCAGAATTTATGTGTAATTTATGTGTAATTTATGTATAACTTTTATTGTTCAATGTTTCTTTATTACATGTAAACCACCGATTTTCTGACAACTGGTTTAGTTTTTATTTTAGTTAAGAGATACAGCGCAGAAGCAGGCCCATCGGCCCACACCGATCAGCGATCCCCGCACATTAACGCTATCCCCACACACATTTACATTTATACCGATCCAATTAACTGACAAACCTGCACGTGTTTGGAGTGTGGGAGGAAACCGGAGCACCCGGGGAAAGCCAATGCAGGTCACGGGGAGAACGTACAAACTCCGTACAGACAGCGCCCGTAGCCAGGAACGAACCCGGGTCTCTGGCGCTGTGAGGCAGCAACTCTACCGCTGCGCCACCGTGCCCTTTAGTGGCGGAAACAGACAATAGACAATAGGTGCAGGAGTAGGCCATTCGGCCCTTCGAGCCAGCACCGCCATTCAATGTGATCATGGCTGATCATCCCCAATCAGTACCCCGTTCCTGCCTTCTCCTCATATCCCCTGACTCCGCTATTTTTAAGAGCCCTATCTAGCTCTCTCTTGAAAGCATCCAGAGAACCTGCCTCCACCGCCCTCTGAGGCAGAGAATTCCACAGACTCACAACTCTCTGTGAGAAAAAGTGTTTCCTCGTCTCCGTTCTAAATGGCTTACCCCTTATTCTTAAACTGTGGCCCCTGGTTCTGGACTCCCCCAACATCGGGAACACGTTTCCGGCCTGTAGCGTGTCCAAGCCCTTAACAATCTTATATGTTTCAAGATGTATGTAAACAGTCCACTATATGCAGGTTTTGCCAGGTTTTGGCACCGTTTCCAAAGTCCCAGCGACAGTTGGCCATCCGTTGCAGCCGTCGCCACCGTCTGGACCATCCCGTGAACCGTCGTCCCTCTCCTCGCCCGGAGGGGGGGGGGGGTCTCCCGCAGCCGAACTGGAGGATGAGGAAGGTAAGACTCCGGTTCTTCTCAACGGTCCCAGCGGGCGCCGACCGCTCCCTCCTCCCTCCTCGCCGGTTGCCGGTCCTCGGGAACGAGTAAGGGTGGGGCTCGACGGCTTCCCTCACCAGGCCGCCTCCCGGTTCCACTGAAGAAGGCTCCAACCGCGGGTGCCTGCGGACGTTAACATCACGGGGCTCGCGGTCCCTGGCCAGAAACCGACTTCGGTAGCGCCAAGCTTCGACCGCCCCGATGTGCGAGTTTCGATCGCCCTGAAGCGAAAGCGTCGACCACCGACTGCAGGAGCTTCGCCCGCCCTGACTGCCCCGACCGCGGCAGAAATAAAGAGGACGAAGGTTGGACTTGCCTTCCATCACAGTGAGGAATGTGGGTGAGAAATATGAGGTGCTGCTCCTCCAATTTGCGCTGGGCCTCACTCTGACAATGGAGGAGGCCCAGGACAGAAAGGTCAGATTGGGACTGGGAGGGGGGAGTTGAAGTGCTGAGCAACCGGGAGATCAGGTTGGTTTAGGCGGACTGAGGCGGAGGTGCTCAGTGAGACCATCGCCGAGCCTGCGCTTGGTCTCGCCGATGTAGAGGAGTTGACACCTGAGCAAACTGAACTAAGTTTAACTAAACATTGAACATAGAAGTGTTAAAGAAGGAACTGCAGATGCTGGAAAATCGAGGGTACACAAAAGGCTGGAAGACTAGCAGTCTGAAGAAGGGTTTCGGCCCGAAACGTTGCCTATCTCCTTAGATGCTGCTGCACCCGCTGAGTTTCTCCCCCAGCCTTTTGTGTACCATTGAACATAGAACATTGAACATAGAAGCATAGAACATAGAACAGTACAGCACTGGTACAAGTCTCTCAACCCACAGAGTCTGTAGATGGTGGCGTGAGTAGTAGAGGTCATGTCGAACTTCTGAAGCTTTCTAAGGCAGTAGAGGCGTTGGTCTGCTTACTAGGCCATTGCATCTGTTTATATGTCTCAGCACCCCTTCGGGCATGGCTGACCATGGGTGTCTCCAGGGTGCTATTCCCTATATGGAGGACGCCTGTGCGTGACTTTGTTTAACGTGGGGAGACTGGTGCACAGACAGCTACCCCACGGTCCTTGACAGATCTGGGTCAGGATCCAGTGGCACGGAGTCCAAGACGACCGGAGACCCTTTTCTGCCGCAGCCTTCATCCGCCTTCCCAGCCGTTGTGACGCTCCACTAAGGTCAGCCATCGTCCTCCGCCTGTTCCACCGTTGAGGTCTTGGTTGGATTGGCTCTTTGTCAGAGACCTCCCCCTCGACCTTACCGCCATGGGTGGCCCTACCAGGAGCACAGCTCCAGACGGCATCGCTCTCAGGATCTCAGGTCCACACAAGCTTCTCCACCACGACAAGGTGACCATCCACGGAGGAGTGGTTATATAAAGTTAGTACCTCCACCAATGTAAAGCACTTTGGCCAACGAGAGTTGTTTTTGTAAATGTGCTATAGAAATAAAAGTGACTTGACTTGACATCTTTCTGAAGAAAGGCACCCAACCCAAAACTTTCCACGTCCATTCCCGCCACAGATGCTGCCTGACCCTCTGAGTTTCTCCAGCACTTTGCTAACAAGCAAGGGACTTCAGATCTGGTTTACATAGAAGGACACAGAGTGCTGGAGTAACTGAGCGGGTCAGGCAACATGGATAGGCGATGTTTCAGGTCTGGACCTTTCTTGGAGAACGTCTCCTATCCGTGTTCTCCACAGATGCTGCCTGAGCCGCTGAGCTACTCCAGCACTCTGCGTCCTCTAGAAGTCTGTTTTTATTCCTCAATAATGCAGCTGTTTGACAGTGACTCTTTTGATTCGTACTGTGTGGAAACAGGCCCTTTGGCCCAACTTGACAGCACGTTTCCTATAACATGGTGCCCAGAAATGAACACAATACTCTAACTGTGGCTTCACCAATATCTCACATAACTGCAACATGACCTCTCAACTTCTATACTCACGACAGGATTTAATAGTACCTTTGTTCTTTTGAAACTTCCAACTCAATAAGAGTCAAGAGTGCTTTATTGTCACGCGTCCCACATAGAACAATGAAATTCTTACTTGCTGCAGCACAACAGAATATGTAAACATAGTACACTGGAAACAATATAATAAACGAGAACAAGATGTTCAGTGTGTGTGTATATTAGGGTTGCCAACTGTCCCGTATTAGCCGGGACATCCCGTATATTGGGCTAAATTGGTTTGGCCCGTACGGGACCGCCCTTGTCCCGTATTTGACTGCCACTACTCGGGCCGAGGGGACTGTCGGGTCGGAACGCTGCGTCCGGCCCCGCCTCACCCGTCCCGACGTAGTGCAGCCCATGGAGTGCAGCAGCAGCAGCGCCTCGCCCGTGGCCCCGTCGGTCGGCAGCCCGGCCAGCTGTCCGACCTTCGGACCTTCGCTTACCGCCGACACCACCACCACCCCTCCTTCTCATGGCCGATCATCGGTTCATGAGTTGGACGGGGCGCCGGACTTTGCGCGCGACGTCGCGCGGCCCGGGCCAAAACTCCTCAGCTGGCCCGCCGGCTGGGCTCTGTGTGCAGTCCGGCACCCGGGCCAACTCATCATTCACCCAGCCACGGCCGAGTCGGTCAACGAATTGCCGTCGGGAATTTGTCCCGTATTTTGATCTTTTGTCCCTTATTTGGGAGTGAGAAAGTTGGCAACCCTAGTTTTATAGGTGCCACATGCACACATAAAAAACAAATAATAATAGTGCAATAATAATAATAATAATAATAATAATAATAATAATAATAATAATAATAATAATAATAATCTATTGTAGTTTGGAGCTTATTTGGAGGTTGTAGTGTTTAATAGCCTGGTGGCTGTAGGGAAAAAGCTGTTCCTGAACCTGGACGTTACAGTTTTCAGGCTCCTGTACCTTCTTCCCGGTGGCAGGGGTGAGGTGAGTGTGTGGCCAGGATGGTGTGGGTCCTTGATGATGCTGGCTGCCTTTATGAGGCAGCGACTCCTCTAGATCCCTTCAGTTGAAGTATCACAGTTACTGCTGAGAGATTTGTACTGAGAATAGACAATGGACAATAGACAATAGGTGCAGGAGTAGGCCATTCGGCCCTTTGAGCCAGCATCGCCATTCACTGTAATCATGGCAGATCATCCACAACCAGTACTCCGTTCCTGCCTTCTCCCCATATCCCTTGTTATGGATAGCCCATATCCCCATAGCTCTATCTAACTATCTCTTGAAAGCATCCAGAAAATTAGCCTCCACTGCCTTCTGAGGCAGAGAATTCCATAGATTCACAACTCTCTGGGTTAAAAAGTGTTTCCTCATCTCCGTTCTAAATGGCCTACCCCTTATTGTTAAACTGTGGCCCCTGGTTCTGGACTCCCCCAACATCAGGAACATGTTTCCTGCCTCTAGCGTGTCCAAATCCTTAATAATCTTATCTGTTTCAATAAGATTCCCTCTCATCCTTCTAAATTCCAGTGTGTACAAGCCCAGTCGCTCCATTCTATTAACATATGACAGTCCCGCCATCCCGGGGATGAACCTCGTGAACCTACGCTGCACTCCCTCAATAGCAAGAATGTCTTTCCTCAAATTTGGCAACCAAAGCTGCACACAATACTCCAGGTGTGGTCTCACCAGGGCCCTGTACAACTGCAGAAGGACCTCTTTGCTTCTATACTCAACTCCTCTCGCTATGAAGGCCAACATGGCATTAGCTTTCCTCGCTGCCTGCTGTACCTGCACGCGGTCTCTGAATTACTGATGTGGTCATCTCCTGGCTTTCCCTGCAGATTCCTCATTGTGGATCCTGTGGCGTGGTTCCCAGAGCAGACTGCCCAGCTTGTCTGGCAAAATTCCTCATCGCCAGAACGCACCAACAGGCACCAAGACCTGGCTTGGCTGGCGGTGAGGGGAGCCCTCCCGGTCAGATCCTTCCTGCACCGTCGGAACCTCACTGCCAGCGCACGCTGCCCTCGGCTCGGCTGCTATGGAGAGGAGACGGTTGCCCGCCTCTTTGCAGAGTGTGGATTCACAAAGAGAGTCTGGAGAGGTCTGCATGGGTCCCTAACAGCTCCGTCACAGAGGACTCTGTGATTCACGGACTGTTCACAGGGACACATTCAGAGGCTGACAACTCGGTGAAAGATGCTCTTTGGTCTGCCCGAGCCTTTTGACCTCCCAGCAGAGCGAGATGTCCGTCGGGGAATGTTGCCGACTGGCCCGCTGCAGACTGCAGGAGTACGTGCTGAGGGACGCACTGAAGCTCGGTGCAGCCAACGCCAAGGCTCGGTGGGGGAGGGCCACAGTCTAAGGTCCTTCCCCCGCTGGACATTGGGGGCAGAGTCTGATGGGGACGCCCCTCAAACAAGGGACGGGAGATCACCCCATGAGTGCGAGCGATGGCGCAGCGGTAGAGTTGCTGCCTTACAGGGAATTCAGTGCCGGAGACCCATGTTCGATCCCAACTATGGGTGCTGTCTGTACGGAGTTTGTACGTTTTTTCCGAGATCTTCGGTTTCCACCCACACTCCAAAAACATACAGTTTTGTAGCATAATTGGCTTGGTAAATATAAAAATTGTCCCTTGTGTGTGTAGGATAGCGTTAGTGTGCAGGGATCGCTGGTCGGCGCGGACTCGGTGGGCCGAAGGGCCTGTTTCCGCTCAGTATCTCTAAACTAAACTACACTAAAGAGGCTTGGTCGGTCTATGGGTAATTTGCAAACACTACCAAATACAACACTAATGAATGCATAAACTCTGAGGATATCGGAAGATTTTTTTTTGCACTGTTCCTGTTTTGTATATATATTTTTTAAATTCTGGATAAGGATTAATTTTGGAAACAAAATTGAATTCAACATGATCTTTCACATAAAGTTATATTTCTCACAGGTCTTGCGTGACAACGTGGAGGGAGTTGCCAGCGTTATCCGCTGTTATCAGTAGGGTGGGGAAAAGCTGGCAAACAGAGGCAATGGTTAGTGTAGTGTAGATTAGTTTAGTTCACAGATACAGCGCGGAACCAGGCCCTTCGGCCCACCGGGTCCGCGCCGACCTGCGATCCCCGCACACTAACACTATCCTGCACACACTTTTTACATTTACCAAGCCAATTAACCTACACACCTGTACGTCTTTGGAGAGTGGGAGGAAACCGAAGATCTCGCAGGTCACGGGGAGAACGTACAAGCTCCGTACAGACAGCACCCGTAGTCGGGATCGAAGCCGGGTCTCCGGCGCTGCATTCGCTGTAAGGCTGCAACTCTACCGCTGCGCCACCGTGACCGCATAGCGAGTGATAGGTGGGTACAGGTGGGGGTAGGGGGGAGATCGATTGAAAAATGGATGAAGTAAGTAACAAAGGCTAGAGGTAAAAAGGGTGTCAGATGAGGAAAGGTGACGTGTAAAGCTGGTGGGAAAGATATAGGTGGAGCAGACAGGGGGAGGGGGGGTGAGGATGAAAGGGAAATATGGGAAATATGCGATGAGCGTATGGAGGAGGCGAATGGCGTAGATTGACTGGGGTGGTGGGAAATTGTTGGGGAAATGTGTGAGCACTGTGGTCGGGGGAGCAAGGGGAAAGAGAGGGGGGGTGGGGGTATTACCTTTCGCTCAGTACATGTGACAATAAACTAAACTAACACAAAACTGAACACGACTTGAAACTGGAGAATTGGTGTGGATTGTAAGGTGCCCACGCGGCATATGAGGTTCTGTGTGCGTGTGGCCTCACACTGGAAATGGAGGAGGCCCAGGACAGAAAGGTCAGTGCGGGAATGGGAAGGGGGGGGGGTTTAAAATGATCGGCAACCGGGAGATCCAGCAGGCCTTGGCGGACCGAACGCAAGTGTTCGGCGAAACGTCAACGAGTCTGGGCGTGTCCTTGCCGCTGTAAAGGAGGCCACATCGGGAGCAGCAAATGCAAGAGGCTAGGATGAAAGAGGAATATTGCCAAATATTCAGCCTCTGTCTCGGACTGGAAGGGCCGAGAGGGCCTGTTTCCGTGCTGTAATTGTTATATGGTCTCAACCAAAGATCCGATAGCGGAGCAAGATGGACTACTCCCACGGAAAACGCGTAGTACGGTGATGGGCAGATTCATGGGTAATTATAGGACCCACTTCAGCAACCAGCCTCCGCCATCTTGCTCCACCATCTTACTTCCGCCTCCGTCTTCGGGGTTGAGGCTGTGGAGCGGCCCGACTCGGGGCTGAGGCTGCGTCCCGGCGGGGAGTCTGGCCCGGATCAACGGGGAGGTTCACAATGTTTTTTTATTTAATGTTGTCCCTTGTTTAGTCTGAAATAAAGTTCATCATTGGATATAAAAATCGGAAGAAATGTAAATGTGTGTGATATTATTATATACATCTATATCACATTCATGTATGTGTGTTCTTTCCAGCACAGTCTAATCAGGGATGCTCGCTGAATAAAACCATCCTTAATGTATACATCATTTGTAAATCTTGCTTAAACACATTTAATTTTGTGAAATACTTAATTTAGATAACCCCTGCAATTACTGCAGTTGTGAACAGTGTGATTAGATGAATGAATTACAGAGTGTGTGTCAACTCAACAAAATCAACTCAAACACAGCACATGAGCCATTTAAAAAGAAATGATTTAAAAAACATTAAAAACGAAAATTACCAGAATCAAAATTTATAAACATTTTATTCTTTAACAAGAATGAACAGAATTATGAATCTAACCCCATATCACACACAAACTGTTCCCCCGCAACATTGATTACACTGCGGGTCGGGTCGGGTAGGTTCCGGTTACTCTAAAATCACCTCAAACACAGCTTATGAGCCATTAAAAATAAATGATTTAAAAAATAAAGTTACCAGAGTCAAATTTTATTCTTTAACAAGAATTAACAGAATTATGAACGAACAGAATTATGAATCTAGCCCTATATCACACACACACAAACTGTCCCGTCCCCCCCCCCCCCCCCAGCAACGTTGATTACACTGCGAGTCGGGTCGGGTAGGTTCCGGTTACTGAAATGGATGAAGAAAATGCCCATGGTCCTCTCCGTTGCATACTACACGTCAGCACCGTTGCATTTCGCAGGAGTGGCCTATCTTGCTCCTGAGGGAAACCAGAAGAAAAACACCCCATATTCCGCTTGGGCAGCTTGCAACCCAGCGGAAACAGGTCCTTTCGGCCAACCGGGTCCACCCCGACCAGCGATCCCCGCACATTAACACCATCCTACACTCACTAGGGACAATTTTTACATTTATACCAAGCCAATTAACCTACATACCTGTACGTCTTCGGAGTGTGGGAGGAAACCGAAGACCCCGGAGAAAACCCACGCAGGTCACGGGGAGGACGTACAAACTCCGTACAGACAGCACCCGTAGTCGGGGTTGAACCCGGGTCTCCGGCGCTGCATTCGCTGTAAGGCAGCAACTCTAGCGTTGCGCCACCGTGACCGCCCTGAGTGTGTGGGACCCTGAGAGTGTAGGAAGGAACCGCAGATGCTGGATTACACCGAAGATAGACACATAATGCTGGAGTAACTCAGCCGGACAGGCAGCATCTCCGGAGAGAAGGAATGGGTGAAGAATGGGTCTCGACCCGAAACATCACCCGTTCCTCTATCCAGAGATGCTGCCTGCCCTGCTGAGTTACTCCAGCATTTTGTGTCTATCTTCAGTGTGAACATTGAATTCTCCAATTTCTAGTAATACCTCCATGACCCCCCCCCCCCACCCTTTTCCCTGACCCACTTTAACGCACAGAGGTTTCTACCTCTGTTGCCCACCACTCTAGTCACCCTGTCCCTTTCCCCTTCTCCACACACACATCTCCCATCCACAAGTCACATGGTTCCTTTTCCTTGCCCTCCCCCTTGTCTCTTTCCACCCATATCCCTTCCTCCGGCCTTACATCTTACTCTTCTTATCTTATCTCCTTTTGTTACTTTAGCTCTAGCCATTGAGTCACACAGCATGGAAACAGGCCCATCAGCCCAACTTGCCCACGCTGACCAACATGCCCCCATCTACACTAGCCCCACCTGCCCGTGTTTGGCCCATATCCCTCTAAACCCGTCCTATCAATAGACAATGGACAATGGACAATAGGTGCAGGAGTAGGCCATTCGGCCCTTCGAGCCAGCACCGCCATTCAATGTGATCATGGCTGATCATCCCCAATCAGTACCCCGTTCCTGCCTTCTCCCCGTTTCTCAAACGTTGGGATAGTCCCTGCCTCAACTACCTCCTCTGGCAACTCATTCCATACACCCACTAGTCTTTGTGTGAAAAAGTTACCCCTCAGATTCCTATGAAATCTTTTCCCCTGCTCCGTCCTGGGGGCGGAGTTGGGTTCACGGGAGGTGGACTCGGAGGGCAGGATGCTCCTCAAACTGCGGAGCATCCCGGACAATACAGCTCACCCCCTCCATGACACACTGGTCAACCCGAGGAGCCCCTTCAGCAACAGACTGGTTCCACCAAGATGCAGCACAGAACGCCACAGGAGATCCTTCTTCCCTGTGGCTATCACACCGTACAACCCCTCCCCCTTCTGTCGTGGGGTAGACTGAGACTGAGACTGACTTCCCCTCCCCAATCTTTGCACATCCCCAATCCTTTCCACTCGGCACTTTAATTTCATGTTTCATGTATCTTGTTGTGTTTTATGAATGTTGGCAGATCAATTTCCCTCCTGGGATAAATAAAGTTCCATATTGTATCGTATCGTAGGTCCTCTGGTACTCTGGGCCAAGTCCGAAGAAGGGTCAAGACCCGAAACGTCACCCATTCCTCCCCCCCAGAGATGCCGCCTGCCCCCGCTGAGTTTACTCCAGCATTTTGTGTCCACCTTCGGTGTAAACCAGCGTCTGCAGTTCCTTCTTTCAAAAGCGTGTCTACCCCCCCCCCCCCCACCCCACCCCGGGGTGGAAGATTGCAACCTTGACGCGGTCCGCTCTGTTATGACGAATGCAACCGACTGGACGCGCGCACACACACGGGAGATCAAATAGAACGATTGTCCAACAACTTCAGGCTGTGCACGCCACACGAAAGACGACGGAGTCTACCCCTGCTGACGTTTGCACATGATTGCATGGAGGGGGGGGGGGGTGAGCCTGATGGGCTGAATGGCCCTGGCCCTGCTCCCCCACTTGGCTCCACTGGGACTGGCCTACGTCACAGGGGAGGGAGGAGAGGACTACAGCCCCCAGGGGGCAGTGCGCGGCGGCGGGCGGACGGGGCATGCGCGGGGGACGGGGGCGGCTTTGAGTGACAGGCGGCGGCCGGGCCAGCGTTCCATTCCGCGGCGATGTCCCGAGGCTGCACAGGCGGCTTTGCAGCGGTCGCTGCCCCCCTCTTCAGGAGGGCATGCATTCACTGCACCCCTGCACCTGGCCGGCTGCCTGCACAGGTGAGTCTGCACGAAAAACTTTCCTGCCTCCTTTGGTTGTTAAATTGAGAGATGCAAGGAAGGAAGGGGGGGGGTCTGGGGGTCTTTTACCCTTTGCAATAGGGTAAAAACAATTGTAAATGCAAAGGGGGACTTGCTTGGAGTCACTGAGGGTTCCCCCCCAAGTCAAACGGTGGAGTGAGAACGAGAGTAACTTTGGGGTGTTTACGAGTAAGGTAGGGCAGGGATTGATGTGGAGAATCAAGGAACTGCAGATGCTGGAGTCTTGCTTGAGCCAAGCACAAAGTGCTGGAGGAACTAGGTAGTGGGTCAGACAGAATCTGTGGGGGAGAATAAGGAACTGCAGATGCTGGAGTCTTGAGCCAAGCACAAAGTGCTGGAGGAACTCGGTAGCGGGTCAGGGAGCATCTATGGAGAAACAAGAAAATTGCAAGATACTGGCATGTATGGGGGGTGCGTTGTCTGTTGTCCATTCCCTCCTGCAGATGCTGCCTGACCCGTTGAGTTCCTGCAGTACTTTGTGTTCTAAAGCAGAATTAATATGCTTGCTCAGATGTGAGATAGCACAAACTAAATGGGAGGAATGGCCTGCATTCATCACACTCGATGGGGACTTCAGATGCAGGAATCCAGAGCAAGACATAAAGTTTCCTGGAGTAACTCAGCGGGTCAGGCAGCATCTGTGGAGAACATGGATAGGTGACGTTTCACAGAGTGCTGGAGTAACTCAGCGGGTCAGGCAGCATCTGTGGAGAACATGGATAGGTGACGTTTCACAGAGTGCTGGAGTAACTCAGCGGGTCAGGCAGCATCTGTGGAGAACATGGATAGGTGACGTTTCACAGAGTGCTGGAGTAACTCAGCGGGTCAGGCAGCATCTGTGGAGAACATGGATAGGTGACGTTTCACAGAGTGCTGGGTGTAACTCAGCGGGTCAGGCAGCATCTGTGGAGAACATGGATAGGTGACGTTTCACAGAGTGCTGGAGTAACTCAGCGGGTCAGGCAGCATCTGTGGAGAACATGGATAGGTGACGTTTCACAGAGTGCTGGAGTAACTCAGCGGGTCAGGCAGCATCTGTGGAGAACATGGATAGGTGACGTTTCACAGAGTGCTGGAGTAACTCAGCGGGTCAGGCAGCATCTGTGGAGAACATGGATAGGTGACGCTTCACAGAGTGCTGGGTAACTCAGCGGGTCAGGCAGCATCTGTGGAGAACATGGATAGGTGACGTTTCACAGAGTGCTGGAGTAACTCAGCGGGTCAGGCAGCATCTGTGGAGAACATGGGTCGGGACCCTTCTTCATCTCCCACTTTTCACCCGCTGAGTTATTCTGCCACTTTGTATCTGACCCAAAAATGTTCCTCCATAGATGCTGCCTGACCTGCTGAGTTCCTTTGTGTTTAGTTTAGTTTAGAGATGCAGTGTGTAATCGGGCCGTTCGGCCCACTGAGTCCGTGCCGACCAACGATCACCCCGTATACTGGTTCTATCCTGCACACACTGGGGACAATTTACAGAAGCCAATGAATCTACAAACCTGCACGTCTTTGGAGTGTGGGAGGAAACCGGAGCACCCGGAGAAAACTCACGCGGGGGACAACGTACAAACTCTGTACCCGTACTCAGGATCAAACCCGGATCTCTGGCGCTGTGAGGCAGGGGCCTGTGTCTACCTTTGTAAACCAGCATCGGACCCAAAACGTCCACCCACAGACGCTGCCTGAGTTCCGCCAGCACTTGGTGTTCTCCCTGAGACCTGACGCAGTGTTTGGCAGGGATGGAACATGTGTTCCTAATCTCAAGGCGACGTTGTCACTTGGCCAGCTCCAGATATGCTTTTTTAAAATATATTTACAGTGCGGTGCGGGCGCAAGTGTCGGAGAGATGGGACACGCTGGTGTTTGGAGATGCAAGGCCCGTGAGTGAAAACAGATGAACCTTCGGTGAAGGATTTGTCGGCACCGGGCCTGTACTCGCTGGAGTTTAGAACAATGAGGGGGGGACCTCATTGAAACGTACAGAATAGTGAAAGGCCTGGATTGAGTGGATGTGGAGAGGATGTTTCCACTAGTGGGAGAGTCTTGAACCAGAGGTCACAGCCTCGGAATTAAAAGACATTCCTTTGGGAAGGAGATGAGGAGGAATTTCTTTAGTCAGAGGGCGATGAATCTGTGGAATTCGGAGGAATTTCTTTAGTCAGAGGGCGATGAATCTGTGGAATTCATTGCCACGGAGCACTGTGGAGGCCAAGTCAGTGGATATATTGATGGCACTGATCAATGGGGAAAAGGCAGGAGAATGGGGTTATGAGGGAAGGATAGATCAGCCACGATTGAATGACGGAGTAGACTTAATGGGCTGAATTTTTTTTTTTTTTTTTAAATTTCAAAATATACTTTATTCGAATGATAAATATATACAATACATTAACCTTGCGGAAAATCCATCCGACATTTTCGGAGGCTGTACAATAGATCAATACAGTTTAGACATTTCTTTCCCCCAAATTTCCACAAATCAGATAATTCTGCTCCTATCACTTATGAACATTTAGAGTATTGTGTTCGGTTTTGGACACCCTGTTATAGGAAATATATTGTTAAACCGGAACGGGTGCAGAGAAGATTTACGAGGATGTTACCAGGACTTGAGTGTCGGAGCTATTAGAAGGGGTTCGGCTGGCGAGGGGACTTTATTCCTTGGAGCGCAGAAGGTTGAGATGTGACCTTGTATGGGGTATATAAAATCATGAGGGGAATAGATCGGGTTAATGCACTGAGTCTTTTATCCACAGCAGGGGAATCAAGAACCAGGGGACATAGGTGTAAGGTGAGAGGTGAAATATTTGGTGTCAGAGAGTGATACAGCATGGAAACAGGCCCTTTGGCCCAACTTGCCCACACACGCCAACATGTCCCATCTACCCTAGTCCCCCCTGTCTGCATTTGGCCCATATCCCTCTGAACCTGTTCTATCCATGTCCCTGTTTAAATGTTTGTTAAATGTTGTGATGGTCCCAGCCTCAACTACCTCCTCCGGCAGCTCGTTCCATACACCCACTGCCCACTGTGTGAAGACAATACCCCTCGGATTACTATTAAATCTTCCCCCCTCTCACCTTAAACCTATGTCCTCTGGTTCTCAAATTTAATAGGAACCTGAAGGACAACTTTTTCACACGGAGGTTGGTGGGTGTATGGAACGAGCTGCCAGAGGAGGTAGTTGAGGCAGGTACTATAACAGCATTTAAGAGACATTTGGACAGGTACATGGTTAGGACAGGTGTAGCGGGATATGGGCCACACCTGGGCAACTGGGACTAGTATAGACAGGGTATGTTGGCCGGCATGGACAAAGTTGGGCCGAAGGCCCTGTTTCCGTGCTGTGTGACTCTACATCTCCCCTGTGTGTTGGGACCTTGCGTTGTCTAGTCTGACTGAGTGTGCATGCAGTAATCTTGCAGCAGATTCCAGTGGTTTGGCAGTCAGTGAGATGATCCTCAGAAGAGGAGCCACCATGGTCCCGTCAGGAATGTTGTGCGGCCATTTTGAGCTCTGCCTTCACAGGCAGCTATTGTGGAAAAATAACCAGATTATACATGCTTGGGATCGAGGAGGGTCACGGGCTCCTGCACGGGAACGAGATTCCTGTCGCGCTACAAAATGTGCAGGAAGGAACTGCAGACGCTGGTTTAAACTGAAGATAGACACAAAAAGCCGGAGTAACTCAGCGGGACAGGCAGCATCGCTGGAGAGAAGGAATGGGTGAAGCCTCGGTCGAGACCCTTCTTCAGACTGGCTACAAAATGGATTGAGGTCATTGAAAGTATCACTGGGCAACCTTGTTCTGCGTAGGGGCCGGGACCCATGTCTGTGAGCGGATGGCGGGCCACATCTATCGCCGCAGTGTGACACTCGGTGTTGTTTTTCGCATTAGTTTTCACCTGTTTTTCAATTCGTTTGTCTGCAGTTCCCAGGTCAGCCCGCCTGGCCCTGAGATTAGCTGTGGCGCCCAGGTCGGCTCGCCGGCCCTGGGACTGGCTGCAGTTCCCAGATCCGGTGCGTGGGCCGTAGGTTGCCGACCCCTGCACTAGCGATGCAGTGAGCCGACTCCTTGACAATGATGCCTACCACTTGCATTTGGGTCCCGAAGCATTTGATCCATCCATGCTTCATTAATGCACACTTCGATGCCTTGCAGAGTGGGAGCACCCCTGCAATGGGACCACTCTCTCGTAGAACAAGCATTCCTGTATCAAATCGTGAGGTGGCATAGATAAGGTAAATGCACAGTCTTTTACCCAGAATATGGGGAAAATCTATAGGGAGAGGTTGAGCAGGCAGGGTCTCTATCTCTGGGAGCGCAGGTGATCTTGCAGAGGTGTACAACATCACGAGATGAATAGATCGGGTAGATGCACAGCCTTTTACTCAGAACAGGGGATATCAAGGACCAGGGGTCATAGGTTTAGGATGAGGGGGACGAGATTTAATAGGAACCCAAACGGCAACTTTTTTCACTCAAATGGTGGTGGGTGTATGGAACGAGCTGCCAGAGGAGGTAGTTGAGGCAGGTACAGTTACAACATTGGGAAGACACTTGAGCAGGTGCATGGACAAGAATTGTTTAGAGGGTTGAGGGCCAGACATGGCCAAATGGGACTAGCTTAGATGGGCCAGCTTGGTCAGCATGGATGAGTTGGGCTGAAGGGCCTGTTTCTACACTGTATGACTGGCATTTGAGTAAAGGGCTTAAGTGGTGTGGGGTTAAGGATTGTCGGACTGCGAGGAACTCTTCTAACCTTGCTGTACAACTTGCCATAGTTGTACATAATCTTCACTCATTGGGAATTATAAGGCAAGTAATCTTGAAGGGTTGAAGGATACAGCAGGGAAACAGGCCCTTCGGCCCACCAAGTCCGCCCTGACAACTGATCACCCGTTCACTCTAGTTCTATGCTATCCCACTTTAGCATCCACACCCTACACACTGGGGGCAATTCGCAGAAGCCAATGAACCGGCAAACCTGCACGTCATTGCGGTGTGGGGGGAAACCAGAGCACCCGGAGAAAACCCACGTGGTCACAGGGAGAGCGTGGGGCGGGAGATTGCAACCGTCACGTGGTCCGCCCTGTTTCGACGAATGCAATCAACCTGGCGTGCACAATCAAATAAGATCAAATACAACAAGTTGTCCTACAACTTTAGGCTGTGCACGCCATACGCAAGAAGAGAAGCAGGGAGAGCGTGCAAACTCTGTGTGTGCGCGCGCACACGCACACACAGCACCCGAGGTCAGGATCGAACCCTGGTCTCTGGCGCTGTTCTTCTTCTTGCGTTCGAGGCAGCAGAGGTTATGTAACGGCCTGCAGGTGCTGTAGCCAGTTCAATGTGCTGTTGTCGAGGGCCGTGAGGTCTACTCCTCCACCGCGGTGGGAGGGGGGGGGGGGGGGGGGGAGGTGCGGAGGACAGCGCGGTCGGACATGACGTGCTGCGCTGTTTGCAGGTCTGCTCCACACACGCGGGCTGCCGGCGAACGCAGCCCCCAGCGATGCACGTTGGCGTTGAACCGTCCGACCCCCGTACGGAGCCGCTTCAGGGCGACCCGCTCTTTGCGGGGCAGGTCCGAGCTGGGCGGGGCCGTGGCGTTCGGTGCAGCAGTGAATTGCGGAGGGTGGCAAAGTCTGTCCCCAGCTGGTTCTCCACGCTCCTCTGGCGCTGTGAGGTAGCGGCTCTACCAGCTGCGCCATCGTGCGCTGCCCTGTTAAAATCGCGTGCTGGAAAAATTGGACAACCCTCAGTGAGAACTGGGAAAAGATAAAATGGCACAAGTTTCAAGTATCGGGGGAAAGAGGGAGATGGCGGAAAGTTGAATGACTTGAGTCGGAGAGAGTTCAATGAGTAACCAAGGGTCAGTCCGACAATCTCTTTTACTCCCTCCCCCATTTCATTTCCAGGAATTCATGTTCAGATGTAGTTCCAGAGACAAGGATTCAGGTCCAGAGTTCATTGAAAGTGGTATCACAGGCAGATAGGCGGTTTAAAAAAAAAAGTGTCGTCACCTTGGCACTAATCAGTCAGGTTACTGAGTATGGAAGTTCGAAGGTCATGCTGCAGTTATGTAAGATGTCGGTGAGGCCACATTCAGAGTATTGTGTAGGAAGGAACTGCAGATGCTGGTTTAAACCAAAGAAAGACATGGTGGTGTTTACAGAGCATTGTGTCCAGTTCTGGGCACCATCTTGCAGGAAAGATGTTGTCAAGCTCAAAAAGGTGCAGAGAAAATTCACGAGGATGGGTAGGAACGAACTGCAGATGCTGGTAAAAATCCAAAGTAGACACAAAATGCCGGAGTAACTCAGCGGGACAGACTGGAGAGAAGGGATGGGCGACGTTTCGAGTCGAGACCCTTCTTCAGACATGCAAGGATGTTGCCAGTACTAGAAGGTCTGAGCTATCGGGAGACAATAGACAATAGGTGCAGGAGTAGGCCCTTTGAGCCAGCACCGCCATTCAATGTTATCATGGCTGATCATCCCCAATCAGTTCCCCGTTCCTGCCTTCTCCCCATATCCCCTGACTCCGCTATCGTGAGGTTGAGAAGGCTGGGAATTTACTCCTTGGAGGATGAAGGGTGATCTTATAGAGGCATATAAAATCATGAGTGGAGTAACGTCCCTAGTCCAGATAGGAGAATCTAGAACCAGAGGAGATAGGCGTAAGGTGAGGGGGGGGGGAAAGAAATTAATAGTAACATGAGGGGTAACGTTTTCACACAAAGGGGTGGTGGGTGTATGGAGCGAGCTGCTGGAGGAGGTAGTTGAGGCAGGGACTATCGCAACGTTTAAGAAGCATTTGGACAGGTACGTGGGTAGGGCAGGTTCAGAATGATATGGGCCAAGCGCAGGCAGGTGGGACTAGTGTAGCTGGGGCATGTTGGTCGGTGGGGGTAAGGTGGGCCGAAGGGCCTGTCTCCACGCTGAATGTCTCTTATGACCACGGCTCGGATTCACCCGAGCCCCACCCCGTCTCCCAGGCATTCCCTTTGTTCCCTCCTTTCCTGTAATCCTATCGGAACCATTAGACTTCCTCTTGTAAAAGATTAGTGAAACACGGCACCTTGGAACACAGATCAGTACAATACAGAATCAAAATGACCCTGTCGAACATGATATCCAAGTTACAGTAGTCTCCCCTGCCTGCACGCAAACCATATCATTCCACTCCTTGTGTATCCCTGTGCCTTTCCAACATCCTCTTAAACGCCACTATCTTACCCCAGGATGGAAAAATTAAAAGACTACGAGGACAGAGCTTTCAAAAGAAAACATCCTTACCTGCACAAGCATGTGTGTATCTAAAAGAACTGCAGATGCTGGTAAAATTGAAGGTAGATGCAAAATGCTGGAGAAACTCAGCGGGTGAGTCGGCATCTATGCAGAGAAGTAATTGGCACCGTTTCGGGTGGAGATCCTTCTTCAGACGGATCCCGACCCGAAGAAGAAGGGCCTCCACCCGAAACGTCACCGGTTCCTTCTCTCCATAGATGCTGACCCACCCGCTGAGTTTCTCCAGCATTTTGTGTCTGAAAGCCTCTTCAACGCCACTATCGGACCCACCTCCACCACCACCCCTGGCAGCGGGTTCCAGGCACCCACCACCCGCCGTGTGAAATAACTGGCCCCGCACATCACGTTTAAAATTTGACGGCAGACAAAAATGCTGGAGAAACTCAGCGGGTGCGACAGCATCTATGGAGCGAAGGAAATGGGCAACGTTTCGGGCCGAAACCCTTCCTTCATGTCTGAGAGTTTAATTGTCATATGTAGCGACCAACAGAACAGTGTGGCGTCTTAATGGGGCCATAAACACAAAGATAAAGATATGATAATCAATAATATAATAAATGAATACATTAATAACCATAGGACTAGGTAACCAGATTAGCACACACATCAAAGTCCATAGTGCAACCAAAGACACAGACCATTGAAGATCACAGGGTACACAAAAAGCTGGAGAAACTCAGCGGGTGCAGCAGCATCTAAGGAGCGAAGGAGATAGGCGACGTTTCGGGTCGAGACCCTTCTTCAGACCCTTCTCAAAGCCCTCCGGTTCTTCCTCGACCAGAGGAGCAACCCATACCCGTCCACTGACACCCTCCTCCGCCTAGCAGAGTTGGTCCTCACCCTCAATAAAAAACATGCCTACATTGAAGATCACAGCATGGGCGGAGATCCTGGGGGGGTCCCAGCCCCCCCTGTTTTGAGAGTTGGGGGGGGACAATCCCCCCCCATGTTTGGTGACCTGGGCGCTACAGCCAGTCCCAGGACGGCTCGCCTGCCCCACGCTCCAAAGACGTGCAGGTTTGCAGGTTAAGTGCTTCGGTAACTAGTCGAACGGTGTGCTAGTATACGGGGTGATGGCTGGTGGGCAAAGGATCTGCAGTTCCCCGGGTCGGGCTGCAGTTCCCAGGTCGCGGAAGCTAATTGAACAATAATACGCCTGAGGACCGGATGATTTCGGGTTACGGGCCGTGGACTGTCGATCTATGTCCTAGATGCCAGGCCTCATTTGTGTGCCCCCCCCCCCCCGTGTTTTAAAAGCGATTTCCACCCATGGCCTAGCTGTGGTTAGTGTTGGGCAGTGTTCAAAAGCCTGATGGTAGTTGGGAAGAAGCTGTTTTTGAACCTGGTGGGCACAGTATTAGTTTAGTCAGATGGACCAAAACGTCACCCATTCCTTCTCTCCAGAGATGCTGCCCATCCCGCTGAGTTACTCCAGCTTGTTGTGTCTGTTATTAGTTTGGTTCAGAGATACAGCATGACGAGCCCACGCCGACCGTCGATCACCCGTTCACACGAGTTCTACGTTATCCCACTCTCGCATCCGCTCTTTACTGCAGTCACTTTTGGGCTTTGGAGATTTAGCGTGGAAACAGGCCCTTCTGCCCGCCTAGTCCGTACCAACCAGCGATCACTCCGTACACTAGCATTGTCCTACGCACTACTGGGGACAATTTTGACATCTTTTACGGAAGTCTATTAACATACAAGCCTGCACGTCTTTTGTAGTGTGGGAGGAAACCGGAGCACCCGGAGAAAACGCACGCGGGTCACGGGGAGAACGTACAAACTCCGTACAGACAGCACCCGTAGTCAGGATCGAACCCGGGTCTCTGGCGCTGTGAGGCAGCAACTCTACCCCTGCGCCACCGCGCCGGCTAGAGTGTTTGGGGATGGAGTCATGGTGTTTGTGTGAGTTGAGAACGGATTGCCCGCTGCGGTTAATCGACACGACTGATGTCTGTGAGCCGGGAGCTGCCGGGAACAGTTGTCGTCCCCACTGGTTTCTGGAACGGGCGTGTTGTGAGGGTTCCTGGCCGGCATCTGCTGTACTTCCTGTTGACAAGCACAAAGTCCAAGGCATTGCCAAAGCATGGGGTCAGCAGAGAGTGTGTGTCGCAAGCTGCGGCTGCTATCATATGGTTCCAAGCACTCTCACTCTCACTCCCTCCCTCACTCTCACTCTCACTCTCCCTTTCTCACTCTTCCACTCTCACTCTTTTTCGCACTCCACCCCAAGCCAGGCCTCCATCACTGCTCCTGAGGGTAGGGTGTTGTTTGTGGGGAGAGAGGCAGCAGAGACACCAGATACACAGGCAGCCCCATGCCCACAGCCAGTAGTAACCAATACATGAAGGGGTTTTAGTCTGGCATTTTAACACAACCTGACACCAGACTGGCTAGAGTTTTTGGGGATGGAGTCATGGTGTTTGTGTGAGTTGAGAACGGATTGCCCGCTGCCAGACTGTGATTGTGTGTGCGTGTTTCTCTGTGCGCACATTTCTGTGTTTGTGTTTCTGTGTGTGTGTGTGTGTCAGTGTGTGTTTCTGTGTGTGTGAGATTGTATGTGCGTGTATGTGCACATGTTTGTTTGTGCGCGTGTCAGTTTGTGTGGTGCATGTTTTTATGTGTGTGTGGGATTGTGTGTGTGCATGTTTGTGTGCGCGTGTCAGATTGTGTGTGTGGTGTGTGTATGTTTGTGAGTGTGAGCGTGTGCGTGTGTCAGATTGTGTGTGTGTGGGCATGTTTTTATGTGTGTGGGATTGTGTGTGTGTGTGCGCCTGTCAGATTGTGCGTGTGGTGTGTATGTTTGTGTGTGTGAGTGTGTGCGCGTGTCAGATTGTGTGTATGTGCACATGTTTGTTTGCATGTGTGTGAGCGTGTATGTCAGTTTGTGTGGTGCATGTTTTTTTTTTTTTTTTTTTTTTTATGTGTGGGATTGTGTGTGCTTGTGTGTGTGAGCGTGTGCGCAGTGTGTCAGATTGTGTGTGTGTGTGCATGTTTTTATGTGTGGGATTGGGTCTGTGTGTGCGTGTGTGTGGGAGTGTGTGCGTGTGTCAGATTGTGTGTGTGTGCATGTTTTTATGTGTGGGATTGTGTGTGCGCGTGTCAGATTGTGTGTGTGGTGTGTATGTTTGCGTGTGTGTGTGAGCGTGTAGTGTCAGTTTCGTGAGTGGTGCATGTTTTTATGTGTGTGTGGGATTGTGTGCGTGTGTCAGATTGTGTGTGTGTGCATGTTTTTTTATGTGTGGGATTGTGTGTGCGCGTGTCCGATTGTGTGTGTGGTGTGTATGTTTGTTTGCATGTGTGTGAGCGTGTGAGTGTCAGATTTGTGTGGTGCATGTTTTTTATGTGTGTGTGGGATTGTGTGTTTGCATGTGTGTGTGTGTGCGCATGTCAGATTGTGTGTGTGGTGTGTGTATGTTTGTGTGTGTGAGCGTGTGTGTGCATGTTTTTATGTGTGGGATTGTGTGTGCGCGTGTGTGGGAGTGTGTGCATCATGTGGGTACACAACAGTGGCGGTGTGTGTGTTTACTGAGTGTGCAAAGGGAGGGGTTAGAGCTGGGGATTTGTGGCATCCTTTTCCTTTCATCACGCTCTCCTCCCTATCCCAGCTTCTTCCACAGCCTCCCCTCCAGCCCTGCAGTCACACAGCACGGAAACAGGCCCTTCGGCCCAACTCCTCCATGCCGACCAAGATGCCCCATCCAAGTCGGTCCCATTTGCCACCGCCTGGCCCACCCACACTCCTCTCAACCTTTCCTATCCACGTATCCTTACATTTCCCAGAGAGAACATCTGAAGGCGGGGAGAAGGCAGGAGAATGGGGTTGAGAGGGAGAGATAGATCAGCCATGATTGAATGGAGGAGCAGACTCGATGGGCCGAATGGCCTAATTCTACCATGTCTTCTGGTCTTTAAGACCACCTTGACTGGAGGAAAATGTTATAGTTGTAGAGAAAGACTGAGAGGGCCCTTCGGCCCATCGAGTCACTGCCAAATATCGAGCACCAATTTTTACACTAATCCTATCCTAACTCTCCCCAAATTGCCAACGAATGCGGCTCAGTGGCAAGGCTGGTAGAGCAGCTGCCTCACGATGCCAGAGGCCTGGGTACGATCCTGACCTCGGGTGCTGTCTGTGTGGAGTTTGCATCTTCTCCCTGTGTCCATGTGGGTTTTAGTTTAGAGATACAGCGCGGAAACAGGCCCTTTGGCCCACCGGGTCCGCGCCGACCAGCGATCCCCGCACACTAGCACTATCCTACACTCTCTAGGGACAATTTACAATTTTTACCGAAGCCAATTAACCCACAAACCTGCACGCCTTTGGAGTGTGGGAGGAAACCGGAGCAAACCCACGCAGGTCACGGGGAGAACGTACAAACTCCGTACGGACGGCGCCTGAGGTCAGCGTCGAACCCGGTCTCTGGCGCTGTGAGGCGGCAACTCTACCGCTGCGACAATGTGGTGTAGGGGAGGGGATTCCAGAGATTGGGAATCCTAGTTTTTGGTGGAAAGGAAAGCTGGAAAAGGAAGTCTACATTCTGATGATCCGCCACTGTGTATTGAAAGGGCTTGAATTCAGCAAGGGCCGAATGGCCTGCTTCTCTTTTCCATCTTACTAAAGGGCCTGTCCCACTTGGGCTATTTTTTAGGCCACTACAGGCCACTAGGCTGTCGCCACGTGGTCGCCGGGGTGTTTCCTGTATGGTCGTGAGTCGTCTCCTCAGTCGCCCAAAGAGTCGTAGCGTCTTTCTGGTCGCCGCTGGATTTTGAAATGTTCAAAACTTTTTGGCGACAGTGGGCTTGACGTCGCTTGTCATCTCCTGACGGAGGTGATGGCGCAGGTTGTCGCCAGGTGACGTAGGTAGTCGCCGGGTGCTGACCTCGGTGAATTCCATTGTCGTAGTCGCCTAAAAAAAATCGCCTCGTGGGACTGGCCCGTTAGTCCAATCGCCGGTTCTTTCGGCGACCTGCTAGGAATATGACAGTCACCGGCAGTCGCCTTAAAATCGCCAAGTGGGACAGGCCTTTAAGTGTCCCATAATTTATGCGACACTTGGTGGGGTATCCAGGACCAAAGATAGTGCATAGACTGGGGAGTTAGAACCTTTTTTTAGCAGAGTGGAAGTAACATACACTGGAGGGCACAGCTTTAAGTGAGAGGGGGAAAAAAGGTTAAAGGAGATGTGCGGGGCAGGTTTGCTTTTTTCACACAGAGGTTGGTGGGGGCCTGGAACGCGCTGCCAGGGGTGGTGGTGGAGGCAGATACGATAGTGGCGTTTAAGAGGCTTTTAGACAGGCACAGTGGCGCAAAGGTGCTTCACAGCACCGGAGGCGCGGGTTCGATCCTGACTATGGGTGCTTGTCTGTACGGAGTTTGTACGTTCCGGAGTTTTTTACCCCCCCGGGTGCTCCGGTTTCCTCCTTCCTCCTCCCCCCCCCCCCCCCCCCCCCCCGTCCAAAGACGTGCAGGTTTGTAGGCCAATTGGCTTCAGTAAATTGTAAACTGTCCCTAGTGTGTGTAGGATAGCGCCAGATGGCTGGTCGGCACGGACTCGGTGGGCCGAATGGCCTGTCTCCAGGCTGTATCTCTAAAGCTACACAGATGTGCAGGGAATGAAGTGCATCATGTGGAGCCAGGGTTTGTAGGTTAATTGGCTTCTGTAAATTGTCCCTAGTGTGCGTAGGGTAGAACTAGTGTGCGGGAGATCGCCGGTCGGCGTGGACGGAGAGGCCGGGGGGCGGGGGGGGGGGGGCTGCTTCCATGCTGTATTCTCTAACCTAGACTTGATGTCCGTCTCTAAACGTGCACCAGGGTTGGGCTTGTTCGGCACGAACATCGCGGTGAAAAAAGTTACTGTTATTCAAACAAACGGGTTCGCTTCTTAACAAACAGACAACTCACAAAGCGGCTGGTGGACCAGTTCAAAACTTTACTCATTATCGGCTGGTGGAAATGGCAAGGAAAACCCCAGTCAAGTGAGCAACACGGACTCAGTCCACTCTGTCCTCAGTCCACTCCCCTGAACGCAGTATTATATACTGGTATTATATAGTGTTTTTTTGTCACCTTGGCACATTCCACAAAGCCGTGGTCAGAGGTACGGAGAATACACGTTACTACAGGATGCGTCTCAGTTGTCTCGTTACATCAGTTGCATCAAAGGCATCTTGTCATATGGTACGAGGACTTCACATATCAAAGGCTTCAGACATTTGGTACAAGGTGCTTGCATATCCAAGTCATCAGTCACTGCATACCTCAAAGGTATCGGACATTGTCTCAATGCCCCTTACTGGGATTAATCTGGGCTTCCTCTCTCGTCAAATGGTAGACAAATTTCAAAGTCATTGGTCATTATCTCAATACACAGCAACCTGAGGCAAGCCAAGACTTGCCTTTCTGTATCAATCTACTGGAGAAAAGCCTGCCTTGAGACTAAAATATAAGTTGTAAGCTGGCCCAGGAATCCATTTAATATATATTTATACTAAACATCATTCAGCCTTATCGGTGCTGTTCCTGTGCTGTTCTGTGCTCTCACTCTGTGATGTAGACCGGTCCCGGGCGGTGCTGTCTGACCGGGACGCCGATATTCTAACGCCCTCTTCTGTTCCTCTTCAGGCCTCGCCCGATCTGGGATCCAGGAGCCGGTTTCCTTCCCGGCCCCTGCCCTTCTCGGCGTTCCTGACGGACGGATTTGGGAGGCAGCACAGCTACCTGAGGATCTCGCTGACGGAAAAGTGCAACCTGCGATGTAAGTCCCTGCTCGACTCCCCCACCCCCTCCCTCTGTCTCCGTCTGCTTCGAGACCCAGCTGCAGAACGCCATTAAGAATCAGGCTGTTCCCAGGGTAACATTCAGAGAAGGACATCAAAGTTTTAGTTTAGAGATACAGCGCGTGGAAAAACACGGCCCTTCGGTCTGCCCGAGCTTTAAGTTGACCACCCAGCAGAGCGAGATGTCCGTCAGGGAATGTTGCCGACTGGCCCATTCCAGACTGCAGGAGTACGTGCTGAGGGACGCACTGAAGCTCGGTGCAGCCACGCCAAGGCTCGGTGGGGGAGGGCCACAGTCTAAGGCCCTCCCGCTGCTGGACATGGGGGGGAATATCTGGTGGGGACACACCACAAACAAGGGACGGGAGATCACCCCAGGGGGTCAAATGGTTAGCAAAGGTGGACACAAATGCTGGAGTATACTCAGCGGGACAGCAGCAATCTTGGGAGAAAGGAATGGGTGACGTTTCGGGGTCGAGACCCTTCTTGAGATTGAGGGTCGGGGGAGAAGAAAACGAGAGATCACGGTGGCGCAGCGGCAAAGTTGCTGCCTCACAGCGAATGCAGCGCCGGAGAACCGGGTTCCATCCCGACTGCGGGTGATGTTGGTACGAGTTTGTACGTTCTCCCCGAGGACCTGCGTGGCGTTTTCCCCGCGCTCCCTTCCGTTCCCTCCCACATTCCAAGACGTTCAGGTTTGTAGAGTTAAATTGGCTTGGTACAAGTAAAAATTGTTAGTTCCTGTTGTGTAGGATAGCGTTAGGTGTGCGGGGATCGCTGGTCGGGTGCGGACCCGCTGGGCTGAAGGGCCTTGTTTCTGCCTGATCTCTACTGAAACTAAAGGAATGAATGGTGTGCGGAAAAATGTTTATTCTAAAGATGTTGTGAACACTATTGAGTATGACACAAGAACATAGAACATTACGGGCACAGGAACAAGCCCTTCGGCCCACAATGCCTGTGCTTGAACATGCTTGCCAGCACCAGTTTTTAAATCTGACTCACACGTGCTCCATATTCTCCATTCCCTGCATATCCCGTGCCTGTCTAAACGCCTCCTAAACGCCACTGTCATATCTGCCTCCACACACCCGGCAGCAGTTCCAGGCACCACCACCCTCTGTGTAAAAAAGCTTGCCCCCCGCCATTTTCCTTTAAACTTTGCTCCTCTCACCTAAAACCGAGGGAAAATAACAATTGACGGGAAATAACATTGACGGCTAATTCACACGCACTCACACCACTTCTCTCTGTCTCTCTCTGTCTCTCTCTGTCTCTCTCTGTCTCTCTCTGTCTATCTCTGTCTCTCTCTGTCTCTCTCTTGTCTCTCTCTGTTCTCTCTCTGTCTCTCTCTGTCTCCTCTGGTCTCTCTCTGTCTCTCTCTGTCTCTCTCTGTCTCTCTCTGTCTCTCTCTGTCTCTCTCTGTCTCTCTTGTCTCTCTCTGTCTCTCTCTGTCTCAGTCTGTCTCTGTCAGACTCTGTCTGTCTCTGTCAGTCTCTGATTGTCTCTGTCTGTCTCTGTCTGTCTCTGACTGTCTCTGTCTGTCTCTGTCTGTCTCTGTCTGTCTTGTCTGTCTCTGTCTGTCTTGTCTGTCTCTGTCTGTCTCTGTCTGTTCTGTCTGTCTCTGTTCTGTCTCAGTCTGTCTCTGTCTGTCTCTGTCTGTCTCCCTGTTGTCTCCAGTCTGTCTGTCTCCTGTCTGTCTGGTCTCCCTGTCTGTCTGCCTGTCTGTCTGTCGGCCAGTCTGTCTGTCTGCTGTTGTCTGTCTGCCTGTCTGTCTGTCTGCCTCCCTCCCTGTGTGTCTAGCCCCCTCCCTGTCTGTCTGCCTCCCTCCCTGTCGTCTGCCTCCCTCCCTGTTCTGTCTGCTCCTCCATGTCTGTCTGCCTCCCTCCCTGTCTGTCGCCTCCCCTACCCTGTCTGTCTGCCTCCCTCCCTGTCTGTCTGCCTCCCTCCCTTTCCGTCTGCCTCCTCCCTGTCTGTCTGCCTCCCTCCCTGTCTGGTCTGCCTCCCTGTCTGTATGTCTGTTCCCTGGTCTGTCTGTTGTCTCCCTCCCTGTCTGTCTGTCTCCCCTCCCTGTGTCTTTCCATGGCAAAGTGTTCTTTAATGGGGTTCAACATTAGTTCACAGATATTACGCCATTGTAGCATAGTAGTCCCCCCCCCGTCCCCCCCCCCCCCCGCCGTGAGTGTTTGACAGCAGGAATGGATTCAATGGCCAAAGGGCCTGTTCTGTGCTGTATAACGTGACTATCCAGAGGAGTAGTGTGTTTGAATGGTTGACGGTCACGATGGGCCGAAGGGCCTGTTCCTGTGTTGTACGACTGTATGTAGGAGTTGTTATGTGTGTGTGTGTGGCATTAGTGTGGTTGATGCGGCCTGCGGTGTGGTTTCAGACTCGATGGGCCAAAGGGACTGCCTGCTCTGCATAACTGCGAGAATAGTTTGTATGCGCGGCTGAGGGTTGGGATGGGCCGAAGGCCTGTTCCTGTCCTGTATTTGGGTACTGTATGAACGGATGGTGGTCGGGATGGGCCAAAGGGCCTATTTCTGTGCAGTACAACCCTGACGGTGCGTAGCATTGGTGTCTGTGTTTGGGTTTCGGATGGGGCCGATGGGCCGAAGGGACTGTACCTGCTCTGTATAACTCTGACTGTAGGTGAGAACAGTGTGTATGAGTGGTTGATGGTCAGCATGGACCAGATGGGCCGAAGGGCCTGTTTCTGTGCCGGACAACTCTATGACTATATGTGCAAATAGTGTGTTGGTGTGGTTGAGGGTTAGCACAGACCCGATGGGCAGAATGGCCTGTTCCCCACACTGTATGTCTGAGATTATATATAGGATTAGTGCGCGTGTGAATTGTTGATGGTTGGCACGGACTCGATTGGCCGAAGGGCCTGTTCCAACTATATGTGAGAATAGTGTTTGAGTGGTTGGGGGGGGGGGCGGCACGGACCCGATGGGCTGAAGGGCCCATCTAGGCGCTGTTCGAGTGTGACTGGGTGACGGCCTTGCCCATTGACTGCCTGTTTTTGTGTGTCTCTTCCCCCCCACCCCTTCACCGCCCTCCCCCTGCGGCAGGTCAATACTGCATGCCTGAAGATGGGGTTCAGCTCACCCCCAGGTCGCAGCTGCTGACGGCGGAGGAGATCGTCACCCTGGCGCGCCTCTTTGTCAGGGAGGGGGTGGACAAGATCCGGCTGACCGGCGGGGAGCCCCTCATCCGGCCCGACGTGCAACACATCGTGGGTGAGTCTCAGCTCGGCCCCTGCACGGGGGCGCAGCGGTAGAGTCGCTGCCTCGCAGCGCCAGAGACCCCGGTTCGATCCCGACTACGGGCGCTGTCTGTGCGGAGTTTTACGCTCTCCCCGTGACCTGCGTGGGTTTCCTCCCGCACTCCAAAGACGTACAGGTTTGTAGGTTAATTGGCTTGGTGTATAAAAGTAAAATTGTCCCTAGTGTGTGTGTGTAGGATAGCGTTAAGGGGCTGTCCCACTGTGCGAGGTAATTCAAGAGTTCTCCCGAGTTTTCCCCTGATTCGAACGCGGAGATTTACGGTAACGGCCGCTCGTTGGTACTCGGGGCTCTCGTGGACATTTTTCAACAAATCTTCACGAGCTTACCCCGTTTCCCGAGTACCTGCCGTTAGCATTGCGAGCCGCTAAGAGACGTCCCGAGCTCCGACGTAGCCGCTACGTACATTCTACGTACTTACCACGAGTTTGATTTTTTTTTAAAACTCGGGAGACCTCTTGAATTAGCTCGTACAGTGGGACAGGCCCTTTAGTGTGCGGGGATCGCTGGTCGGCACGGATTCGGTGGATGTGATCAAGTTTGACGATCATATTTATGCATAGTATTATCTGATTTGATTGAATATGTTTAATAATCAATTACAATTGATCGCTTATGTTCTATGCGTTTAGTTTGGTTTTAAGGTAGTGCGGAAACTGGCCCTTCGGCCCATTGACTCAGCGCATGCAGCTCCCCTGGATAGGGCACCACTCTGAAAACTTTGAAGACTTTGAAAATGGCGCGAAAACCTGGCGCCTGTTTAGTTTAGAGACACAGCGCGGAAACAGCCCACCGGGTCCGCGCCGACCAGCGATCCCCGTACATTAACACTATCCTACACCCGCTAGGGACAATTTTTACATTTACCAAGCCAATTAACCCACAAACCTGCACGTCTTTGGAGAGTGGGAGGAAACCGAAGATCCCGGTGAAAACCCACGCAGGTCGCGGGGAGAACGCACAAACTGCATACAGACAGCGCCCGTAGTCGGGATCGAACCCGGGTCTCCGGCGCTGCATTTTTCTGTAAGGCAGTAACTATGCCTTACAATGCCTCTCGCATGTCCTCGGTGGACTATTCCGATACACGTCGTTAATCTGGGTTTGCGTTTGGGTACGGCGATACTTAACTGCATGCTAAAGATAAGAGAACTTGGGGGTGTGTAAGGCACCATGGATTGTCCGTAGATGTGGGTGTAACTCACGTGTAGGAAGGAACTGCAGATGCTGGTTTCCACTGAAGATAGACGCAAAATGCTGGAGTAACTCAGCGGGACAGGCAGCATCTCCGGAGAGAAGGAACTAGGCGAAGAAAGGTCCCGACTCTAAACGTCACCCATTCCTTCTCTCCAGAGATGCTGCCCGGCCCGCTGAGTTACTCCAGCATTTTGTGTCTATCTTGGGTGTAACTATTTACAGACTCTCCCTGTTCCAAGGTTTTGGCTAATGTCCAGCGTCAGCCTTGGGACATGAGTCTGCACAATTGAAAATTAGCAGCAGGCGGCCTTTAGTTCAGCGATACGGCATGGAATCAGGCCATTCCGCCCATCGAGTCTGTTCCGACCAGCCATCACGCCGCTCACACTAACTCCGTTATCTCACTTTGACCCCCCCCCCCTCTACACAATAGGGGTGCAATTTTTACGGAGGCCAATTAAATCTACGACCAGCACGTTTTTTTCTATGTGGGAGGAAGCCTGAGCACCCGGAGAAAACCCACGCGGTCACTGGGAGAACGAACAAGCTCAGCGCAGACAGCACCCGCAGTCCGAATCTAACCCGTGTCTGTGAGGCAGCAGCTCCACCCGCTGCGCCACCATGCCGACATTGTAAATGTTTATAAGCCACTGTAGACCTAGGAAGCAGCAAATGGTGTATTGAGAACACGAGCTCGCAGTGGGGTACGTTGGCACGGAGGTAGAGTTGCTGCCTGACCACCGGTGCTGTCTGTATGGCGTTTGCACGTTCTCCCCGTGACCGCGTGGGTTTTCTCCGGGTGCTCCGGTTTCCTCCCTCACTCCAAAGACGTACAGGTTTGTGGGTTAATTGGCTTGTGTGGGAATTGTAGATTGTCCTTTTTTAAATTTCCCCAAACCCCCCCCCCCCCCCCTTTCCCAAGTGTGTGGGTCGGATAATGGTCTCCTTCATTCCCAGGAGTTGGAATTGCCGAACCAGGCCATGATGTAATCATGTCACATTGGGTTTAGCGATTCAGGCGGAAAACAGCCCGATCAGGCGCTGGAAACAGGGGCCCTAGGCCACCGGGTCCGCGCCGCCAGCGATCCCCGCACATTAACACTATCCCCACACCCACTAGGGACAATTTACACATACACCAAGCCAATTCACCTACAAACCTGTACGTCTTTGGAGTGTGGGAGGAAACCGAAGATCTCGGTGAAAACCCACGCAGGTCACAGGGAGAACGTACAAACTCCGTACTGACAGCGCCCGTAGGCGGGATGGAACCCGGGTCTCTGGCGCTGCGAGGCAGCAACTCTACCGCTGTGCCGTCCTCAATACAGTAGTGGTATTTGAGGCTTTTCGAAAGGCATGTGAATATGGAGGGATGTGGATCAAGTGCAGGCAGACGGGATCAGTTTAATATTGCCTTTGTGTTCGGCACGGGCATTGTGGGCCGAAGGGCCTGTTCCTGTGTTGTACTGGTGTACAATGACTGCGGGGGGATTGGGAGTTGAGTACTGCCCTGACCGATCACATGAAAGAACGGAAACGAGGTACCATCGCAACGTGTAAGAAACATTCTGACAGGGACATGGATCGGACAGGTTTGGAGGGATAGGGACCAAACGCAGGCAGGTGGGGCCAGTGTAGCCGGGTCATGTTGGTGGGAGGTAGACACAAATGCTGGAGTAACTCAGCGGGTGAGGCAGCATCTCTGGAGGGATGGAATGGGCGACGTTTCGGGTCGAGACCCTTCAGACTGATCCCACGTCTAGCATCTGTAGTTCTGTCTTGCGCACGTTGGCCGGCACGGACAAGTGGGGCTGAAGGGCTGTTTCCTTCCACGCTGTATCACTCTGAGGTCAAAGATAGACACGTAACGCTGGAATAATATTGGTTTATATCTTCAGAGATGTTCAGAGGCTGCGATATGGCACTGCAAATATGTTTTTTTGTTTTTAGTTATTATTTTTTTTAATAGATAGAAAAAATAAAGAAAAAGAAAAAAAAAACTTAGAAACATAAAATAAACTATCCATAATACAACTTAGGAGATGGGTCCGTAGGTAAGAAAACAAAACTATTCGTCTGGTCCTGGGTTCAAGCTTCCGTCGAGCCTCAGCGCTGGCCCATTCTACCCCTTCAGATAATCTATGAACGGGGACCATATTCTAATAAATAATTCTGGTTTGTCAATTAAGATAATCTAATTTTTTTCCAGATTTAAGGTCTCCGACATCCTCCATAATCCACATTTTAATTGTAAGGGGATGCAGGGTTTTTTTTTTTTGTTTTTTCTTTTTCCAAAATTTTAATATTAGTTTTTTCCCAGTTATTATACTATAATCCAGGAAATGTCTTTGGTTTATTGTCTGTTTTAGGTATTGTTCAGACATGACAAGCCCCAAAATATTATTAATTTTTAGAATTAATATGATCGGGATCCAGTTGAGTATAACCACTACGGAAATTAATTTAAAAATATCCATCCAAAATGTTTTAATTTTTATGCAATTTACAAAGGTATGGGTTAAATTAGCCTCAGAGTATTGACATTTATCGCAGATAGGAGAGATATTAGGAAAAATTCTATTTAATTTTGTTTTGGAATAATGCAATCTGTGTAATATTTTAAATTGTATTAAAGAATGTCTGGCGTTTAACGAACATTGATGTATATGTTGTAGGCTTTCATCCCAAATATCTTTCGTTATGGGTTGAACTAATTCATTTTCCCATGTGATTCCGTCTACAAATATGTTGTGGTCGGCGCGGACTCTGTGGGCCGAAAGGCCTGTTTCCCTGATGTATCTCTAAACTAAACTAAAATAAAATGTAAGATGTGAAAAGATCAGAGCAGATGGTTATCAAGTGATGTAGAATGACTGAAGATGGACTTAAAATGCTGGAGTAACTCAGCAGGCCAGGCTCTCTCTGGAGAGCACAGATAGGTGACGTTTTGGGTCGGGAGCCTTCCTCAGACTGAGAGAATCAGGGCTGAGGGACATGTTGGGGTCAAGTTGGTAACTCTGGATAAGAAATGTGTAGGAAGGAACTGCAGATGCTGGTTTGTGCTGAAGATAGTCACAAAGTGCTGGAGTAACTCAGCGGGACAGGCGGCATCTCTGGAGAGAAGAAAGTCTGAAGGAGGGTCTTGACCGGAAACGTCACCCATTCCTTCTCTCCGGAGATGCTGCCCCTCCCCGCTGAGAGTCACTCCAGCATTTTGTGTCTTGTCTCTGGAGGGAAGGAATGGGTGACGTTTCAGTTCGAGACCCTTCTTCAGTCTGAAGGTGGGTCTCGACCCGAAACATCTCCCGTTCGCTGTGAATGTGAAGACGGCATCTTGCTAACCCGGGGTGCGTTGTGTCCTTCCGTTCCCACCGGCTCCCCTTCCTGGTCGAGCAGGCCGCCTGCGGCAGCTGGAGAACCTGAAGACCATCGCGGTGACCACTAACGGCATCAACTTGGCCAAGATGCTGCCCGGCCTGAAGACAGCGGGACTGGACCTGCTCAACGTCAGCCTGGACACCCTGGTCCCCGCCAAGTTCGAGTTCATCGCCCGAAGGAGAGGTAAGGGTCTCTCTCAGGCGTCCCTGGTTCCCCTGGCAAAAAAGTTTCAAGGTTGTGGGGTTTTTTTTTGTACACACAGGGCAGGGCTCTCGCTTAACTTTTTTCCCCGTTGCCAGCCGGGCGACCTTGGCAGCATTTTAGGCCGCTAATTTCGAGCCCTGCAGGATGGTGGGTGCCTGGAACGCGCTGCGAGGGCTGGTGGTGGAAGCAGATATGATAGTGGCGTTTACGTGTTTTTAGATTAGACCACGTGCAGAAGGAGGAGATTAGTTTTACTTTGGCAGAGAAACATAGCCAATAGGTGCGGGTGTAGGCCATTCGGCCCTTCGAGCCAGCACCGCCATTCAATCCGATCATGGCTGATCATCCACAATCAGTACCCCGTTCCTGCTTTCTCCCCATATCCCTTGATTCCATTAGACAATAGACAATAGGTGCAGGAGTAGGCCATTCGGTCCTTCGAGCCAGCACTGGCATTTAATGTGATCATAGCTGATCGTCCCCAATCAGTACCCCATTCCTGCCTTCTCCCCATATCCCCCGACTCAGCTATTTTTAAGAGCCCTATCTAGCTCTCTCTTGAAATTATCCAGAGAACCTGCCTCCACTGCCCTCTGAGGCTAAGAGCTAAGACCCCTAAGAGCTAAATCTAACTCTCTCTTGAAAAAATCCAGTGAGTTGGCCTCCAATGCCTTCTGTGGCAGAGAATTCCACAGACTCACAACTCTCTGGGTGAAAAGGTTGTTCCTCATCTCAGTACTAAATGGCCGACCCCTTATTATTAAACTGTGACCCCTGGTTGCTGTTCAGGACTCCCCGGAGGGAGAGGCATTGCCTGGTGTTTTCTGCAGTGGGTAGTGCCACTTGTCGTTGTCCCTGACCCCCTGTGCCCGCCGATCTTTCCTCAGGCTTCCACAAGGTGATCGAGGGCATCGACAGAGCGATCGACTTGGGCTACGACCCCGTCAAGGTAAGTCAGAAATCATTGTCAGATGTGTTTAAGTTTATTATTGTTGCCCGTATAGTGAAAGGCTTTGCAGTGCACGCCTCCTAATCAGATCCGACAATACTATATATGAATGCGATCAAACCACTAGGTAGAGCAAAGAGGAAGCTACAGAGTGCAGAGTTTAGTTTAGAGATACAGCGCGGAAACAGGCCCTTCGGCCCACCGGGTCCGCGCCGACCAGCGATCCCCGCACATTAACACTATCCTACACACTCTTGGGACATTTACATTCAAAACCAGGTTAATTAATCTACCAGGCTGCACGTCTTTGCAGTGTGGGAGGAAACCAAAGATCTTGGAGAAAACCTACGCAGGGTCACTGGGGTGGGGGGTAGTACAAACTCTGTACAGACAGCATCCGTGGTCAGGATCGAACCCGGGTCTCTGGCGCTGTGAGGCAGCAACTCTACCGCTGCGCCACCGTGCTGAGTTCACTATGCTGTCACATCAGGTATTACGTACATCAAGGGTCAGCAACCTTGTTCTGCGCAGGGGCCAGGACGCATGTCTGTGAGTGGATGGCGCGCCACATCCCCGGCAACACCGATCCCAACAGTGAAGCCCAGACGCAGAAGGTGCGCGGCCGTGCCGGTTGCTTTGCGCAGGATGCGGTGCAACCAGAGCTCGGCGGCTCCGCCATTGCGACTGCCAGCGCAGGCCTCCTTGCGCCCTAGCTTTACCGGGCCTGGACGCCACAGCCTCGGGAATGATGACACTAAATATGATAAAATAACTTTTACTGTCTACAAAAGACTTCCAATTTCTTATAAAAACAAAATATTGTTTTTTAATGCTATTTCTCCAAATTGCCGGCATAACATTCCTTTTGTACATAATTGTTACATTGTTATATTGTCAAACATTCATAGACCTATTTGACCGTCAAACTGTTATAATGGCCTGGTCAAACCTGCAGAAAGCCAAATTCATATCTTCCTGCCATGGATGAATTTGTACAACAATAAATTACTGCACCTATGAGTCATCATAACTGGTTCAAACATCACTCTCAACATAAATGAGAACCATGACAGTCCGGTTTGGGCCACCAAAGCGCCCCTGGCAGCGTCCTACTACATTTAGCGAAAATGCATCCACCGCTCCTGCTCCTGGTTTTCCCACAAGAAACATTTGAGCAATCAGTGATTTAATCTGGACACAAACAGATTAATGTTAAGTAATCCATATTACTGACAATGTTTTTTCCCATGATTTGTTGTCTGGGACAACATTGTCTCTCCCTTAGAGATAAACAGCTGAATGCAAACATTGTTAGAATACGCCACATCTGGTTACCCAGATAAACACTTGATAATGATCTTCCTTGACCCATGTGATTGATATATGTCACAGTTATGGTATTGTTCACCTGATTGGATATGCAAACTTTGATAGTAGAACAATAAGCTTTTAATCCATAAAAAGCTCCTGATACTCCAATAATTAATACAAATGTTGGAGGAAAAAGTTTCTTAGGACAACTCCATGTTGCAACTCCCTGGTTGTTATTGTCCGTAGTCCCTAAACAAAGGAAGTATCAAATATTAACTTGATAAGAATAGATATTATACATATATCTTAGCCCAAATAATCACAGAAGCTATCCATCATCCTCCGAGAATACTTGCTAAAGTTTGCACGGCTTGGGCGGGGGGTGCGGAGCGTGGGCTGGTGATGGGGAGGTTGAGAGGGAGCACAGATCTCCCAGCCAGCACCGGTTAAATGCGGGGGGGTGTTGCGGTGGGGGCTTCATGTTTTTAAAGCAGCTTGAAGGGGGGGTGGGGCGGGGGGGGGTTACCCCCCCTCACCCCCCACCTAACCGCCCGCCCCCCTAAGCCACAAAGGCTCCCTGCGCTATCCCACCTCACTTTATGTGGTGATTGTGCAAATAGGTATTCCCTGGGCCCCCACTGGCCCCCCCCCCCCCCACTATCCTTTGGTATTGCACAGGCCTGCCGCGGTTTGTGGCGCACGCTGCGCTCCCGCTCTTCATATAACATCCCCATTTGTCCACCACCCCATCCCCTCCCCACCCACCCCCCCATCAAAAAAAAAAAAGGTCTTTCGTTTGGCATCTTTATATGCTTGTGTTTTCCTTTTTTTGGAGCTTTTTTTTTCATTTACCTAAACACCTTCTCGGATGGAGGGACAAAGTTTTTCAACAAAGCAATGAACATATTTGTAATATTGACATTTTGTTTCTTGGAGAAAAAAAAAAAAAATTCCCCATATGGTGCTGAACTTACTCCTAAACCCAGAATAGTAATTTGTTTAGGAATGCCTAAAACATAGTTTTTATTGGATGGGGTCAGGACCTTGCCCTCTCAAAACCGGCTTGTAATTGCTTGCACTAATTTGCAGCTGGACTCCTGATCAACCTTCCAATTAAAAATGTGATCAAGATAAACCATGACCGTGTGTCCTCATTAGTGCAAGTGCTCATCTTCTATCAGTGCAAGTGCTGTTCCAATAATTGTGTGAACAACCTAGAACTGAGTTTAAACCATTAGACAATGTCTTAACTGGCAACTGCTGACCCATCTAATTAATTTCAAGCACCTGTAAATATGATAATAAATTGGTACTAAATACCATCCTTCAAGTCTTGTAGTAATGATTAACAATTTGTTAATAACAACTGTTTTTGCAGTGATGAAGATGTCTCATTTTGATAAAATGTTTTACACTGTAAAAGTGTATTTAAAATGATGTCTCGTATGGCTTTACCAACACATCTTCCTTTTTTCTTCGGGAAATTTATCTGATACAAATTTACATACCTCTTTCTTTATTGGAGATATTTTGGGTGCTAACCTAAAATCAATTTTTAGGTTTTCCTATATCCAGGTGCATCAATTCCTTCTACAAATTTTTTTGTAGATCCTTTACACACTAAAATAAATAAATCCGTTGTTTTGCCATATCATTGATCATGACACACCTGTAATCTCCCACACTTGGAGATTTCATCAACTTCTTCCGCCCCCTACAAGTTTTTGCACCTCTTCAAATGTACATGAAGCCTTCTCTCCCCAACCATATGGGTTCACATAAGGTCTGTGTTAGGATAAAATATTCTTTATCATACTCCTGCCTCTGTATGACCCATTATCACAAAATCTTTACATTGGATCATAATTTTGCCAAAGTTTAATGACCATAGTCTTTCCTTTGTAATCAATGTCTTTGATATATCCTGAGGCAGGTTTACTCCATAATATTCAGGAGTCCCCCCCCCCCCTTCCCCCCCCCCTCCCATAACTTGATCTGTATTGACCTGCAAATTGTAAAGTGGCAAAAATAAAATGGTCCTAATAACAAGTATATATATATATATATATATATAATAATATATATTATATATATATATATATATATATATATATATAAATATATATATATAGCAATTTGCCATGTTTTTCACCAGCGTGGAAATCTATTGAAATCGTATTTCCATATGTCTCCATATAATTGAGACATGGGTACCGTAATCGGATTCACCATGGTACCTTAATAAAAACAAAAAATGTTTTATCAATAAAACTCTTTGCTGTTTCAACCATAAACAGCCGTATGAAGCTGGTGAGAGACCAATTAATGTTGGTTACCTTGGTTTCCTTCCATGGCCTCCTTCATTCAGGTATCGTACTTAGTACACCTGTATGTATATTTGTGCTGTGGTGGGTACTTAGGACCAGCCACCACTATCAATGCACCTTCAGGGTCAGTTTTTTTCTTTTTCCTTTAAACTTTACTGCCCTGGGTACTCCTGAGATTTTGCTCAAGGAGACTACCATCCAAACCAATTCTGAGGCGATTATTCCCACATTGGTAAAAAACCACCATATATATTAGTATATGGAAACCCTACAGGGTCTATTTTTGGGAATATTCTGGGCCTTTTTTAAACCCTTTTGGTTGAATTTTTAATTTGGAGTTTTTCTCCATTAATTTATTCTAAGCCATAAAGCTTTTTTGTCTGGAGGCCTTTTTTATTAGAACTTTTAAATCATGGCCTCTCTGACTTCTTAAAATGTCTCCCCATTGGAGTTTTTCTCATAGCCATAAGTTTGTGGAGCAACTAAAGTCTCTACCTAACGGTAACTTTCACGGCCACCGGTATCGGAACCGTCTCCGCACTAATCTGCCGTCCCGATCGCTGAGTTTCCCCCCCCCCCGGGACGCTTTTTAAACTCCGTTTTTTCACCCGGAGTATTTTCTTTTTCTTTTTAACTCCTGGTGGCTCTATACACCAGCCACGGAGTTTGGACATGCCCTGTAAGTAATTCAAATGTACTTACCTGCGGGCCCGTTCCTACCGCTGAGAGGAGCTGCGCTCTGCAGCTCTTGCTCTGCCGTCAGCGTCGACGTAATGCTGATCATGCACCAGGCGGGGCTTCTTCACGTAGTCACTCACGTGACTCCGAAGTAAAATTGAAGTTTCTTGGATGCGGCCTAACTTAATGCAGCCTTCCAACATGAAAAGGTTCCCCACCCCTGGTTTAGAGTCACAGAGTCATAGAGTGATACAGTGTGCAAACAGGCCCTTCGACCAAACTTGCCCACACCGGCCAACAATGTCCCAGCTTACACTAGTCCCTTGCCCGTTGCTTGTTCCATACACCCACCACCCTCTGTGTGAAAAAGTTACCCCTCAGATTTCCTATTAAATCTTTCCCCTTCACCTTAAACCTATGCCCTCCGGTTCTTGATTCCCCTACTCTGGGCAAGAGACTCTGTGCATCTACCCGATCTATTCCTCTCATGATTTTATACACCTCTATAGGATCACCCCTCATCTTCCTGCGCTCCAAGGAATAGAGACCCAGCCTGCTCAACCTCTCCCTGTAGCTCAGACCCTCAAGTCCTGGCAACATCCTGGTAAATTTAAACAGTACTCTGTAAACAATAGAATTAGCAGGAGAAAAAGGGAAAACACACACACACACATACACACACACACACACACACACCACACACACACCACACACACACACACATACACACACACACACACACACACACGCATGCACACGCAAAAGCACACACAAAAGCACACATGCACGCATATTCATCATGAAAGGATGTTTGGGAAGGAGACAAGAAGGAATTTCTTTGTAGTCTATGAATAGTGTGCAGTCACTGTGGGTGGTTGGATGCGTCTCTGCGGTGTTGTATGTTCACCTCCTCCAAGTAAGGCCAGGACTGACCTTTACCCACTTCTCGTCCTTCCTCAGGTGAACTGTGTGGTGATGAACGGTGTGAATGAGGACGAGCTGCTGGACTTTGTGGAGTTCACCGCCACAAAGCCTCTGGACGTGCGGTTCATCGAGTACATGCCGTTTGATGGTGGGTATACGTCGAGCCGTGTATTGAAGGGGGCGATGACACATAGAAATCAGGTGCAGGAGTAGGCCATTCAGCCCTTCGGGCCAGCACCGCCATTCAATATGATCATGGCTGATCATCCACAACCAATTCCTGCTTTCTCCCCATATCCCTTGATTCCGTTAACCCTACGAACTATATCTAACTCACTTGAAAACATCCAGTGAATCGGCCTCCTCTGCCTTCTGTGGCAGAGAATTCCACAGATTCACAACTCTTTGGGTGAAAAAGTGTTTCCTCTTCTCAGTCCTACATGACCTACCTCCTTTAAGTTTATTCTTAAACTGTGACCCCCTGGTTCTGGACTCCCGCAACATCCAGAACGTTTTTCCTGCATCCAGCTTGTCCCATCCCTTAAGAATTGTATATAGTTTTCCTCTCATCCTTCTTAAAATTCCAGCGAATACAAGCCCGTCGACCCATTCTTTCATCATATGTCAGTCCCCTCCATCCGGGGATCAACCCTGGTGAATCCTACTCCAGCACTCCCTCAATAGCAAGCATTGTCCTTCCTCAAATTAGGAGACTAGGAACTGCACACAGTACTCAGGTGTGGTCTCACCAGGGCCCTGTACAACTGCAGATGGGACTAGGTCAACTCATCGACCTTTCACGTTCCTCCTTCAGCTCTCCCCCCCCGCCTCCCCCTGCCACTGCCCTCCAATGAGCAGCGAACGTTTCATCGAAGGCCTCATTTTAAGGCAAATTATTGTGAGCAGTTTTGTGCTCCCACTGGTGTGTTACACGGTGGCGCAGCGGTAGAGTTGCGGTTTCTTTTTAAAAACGAGCGCAGCGCTGTATAAACTGTGAGTAGATTTTGGGTCTGAGTTTTCATTTTCGTTGAATCTTATATTGGTTATGGCTGACCCAATTTACGACGATGATGTGACGCTGGGTGGTTTTCTGCGAAGCTTTTGAAGCATTGTTTAGGGGACAGGGGGTTGAAAAAGGCAGGACGAAAAGACGAGCTCGCTGCTCTTGCTTATGCTGCAAAGTTGGAATGTCAAATTAAAATGATCCAATGTAATGGGAATCAGTAGAGACATGATTAGTCAAGAGACACGTGCCTAAGTCTTATACTACACAACTTTACTTACACATGTACATGCAGAACTCATTCAGAAGTTAACAGATATGCATACAGCCCAGTATTGAAAAAGTTCACTTTAAAGATAGACAAAGTACAAATTCCTAAGACCATACAAAGCTTTAATTTAACGTCTGATGGGTGTGGACCTAGAGACCGAGAGGCAATGTCTGAATACTCCAGCAGCACACACAAAGAAATACCAGAAAACCAGGGTTAATATACCTTCAGACTTAATACCAATTGCATGAGGTAATGTACCAGGAACCATCAGCCACCTCCAAATATGGAGTTGTTTTTCACTCTTTGCCAAAAGCCAGTCATCCCAATGGCATCCTCTGGGCCCCTCCTTATCTGATTAACCTGTTCAACTTGCATAACGAACTTGTAAGAGAGCTGTGAGCTATTCAACTTGCGTAAAAAAAAAAAAACATGTCATGATGATTTTGGCCAAATCCCATCATGCAATATAATTGGCTTTTTACAACAGGAAAGCTTAAATATGACAACAATCGATTTATAACTAATTCTTTCAGTATAGTAAGAGGTGAAAACCCCGCAGATACTTTTCATGCTATCTATTGATAGTTTCAAAAATCATACATTTCATTCTCTTCCCCCCCCTCCTCCAAATCAAAGACGGTTGTTATTTATAGTCACGATCTCGCTCGCTCACCGAAGCATAAAGCAATAAAACTACCAAAATCATCGTAGTTTTGTACAAATGCACCATAAGTACACCTAGTTAATATTTTTTAAAGCAATATTTTCTTACCTCGAAGAAGCAAAAAACTGGATAATAAGTATGAAACGCAGGCCCGTACACACACACACACACACACACACGCACACACACAGTAGCTCAGCTGGCCAGAATGTTTATCCCGAATGACCCTTGACCTGGGCATGCGCAGTTGTAATACCGAACTCGCTTGCTGTCTTTACAGGCCTGTTGTGCTGCGGCGAGTAAGAATGTCATTGTTCCATTGTCAGTCCACGTGCCACTAAACAGTCCTGACCCTCTCACTGTCTCCCTCTGTGTGACCTGTTCTCTCTGCAGGCAACAAGTGGAACGTCAAGAAGATGGTGAGCTACCAGGAGATGCTGAGCGCCATCAGGCAGAGGTGGCCTGAGCTGCAGAAGTTGCCTTCGGAAGATTCCGGAACTGCTAAGGTGAGTTCCCCTCTCCCCCACACCCGCAGGTTTGTAGGTTAATTGGCATTGGTAAAATTGTAAATTGTCCCTGGTGTGTGTGTGTGTGTGTGTGTGTGTGTGTTTTTTTTTTTTGTGTGTGTGTGTAGGCTAGTGCTAATGTACGGGGTGATCGGCGCGGTGAATCCTCTCCCCACGGTTTACCCTGTGATGAGAACGGCCGTTCGGCCCGTCGTGCTCATGCCGGCTCATAGAACAATCGCAAGGGCGGCACGGTGGCGCAGCGGTAGAGTCGCTGCCTCACAGCGCCAGGAACCCCGGGTTCCGTCCTGACCACGGGCGCTGTCTGTACTGAGTTTGTACATTCTCCCCGTGCCCTGCCGGGTGCTCCGGTTTCCTCCCGCACTCCAAAGACGTATGTAAATGATCCCTAGTGTGTGGAGGATAGTGCTAGTGTACGGTGGGTGATTGCTGGTTTGCACAGGACATGGCAGGCGTAGGGCTGTTTCCACGCTGAATTTCTAAACTGAACTAAATTTCCATCGCTCGGTTTTGCTGTAACATGTTCTTCCCCCCCCCCCCCCCCTCCCCATTCACGTCAATTCTACCTTCCTCCTGCAAAATTTGCAGCCACCATTTCAGCTTCAAACCTGGGAGTTTCGTTGGGATACTTGGAGCGTGCCAAGGAGTCATAAGGTCATAAGGAATAGGAGGAGAATTAGGCCATTGGGGCCCATCAGGTCTACTCCGCCATTCAATCAAGGCTGATCTATCTCTCCCTCTTAACCCCATTCTCCTGCCTTCTCCCCATACCCCCTGACACCCGCACTGATCGAGAATCGATGGGAATGTGGGAAGAATCTTTAAATGGTATCGCTGCCAATGTGCTGTTCTGGTCTTTTGCTGGAAGGATGTAGCGGCTTTTCGAATGGACACTGAATAGGAATGTATGAATGAATTAATACGTTTATTGGCCAAGTATGTACACATGCAAGGAATTTGCCTTGGTGCTCCGCTCGCAAGTAACAACGCAACATACTGTAACAATTAAAAATAAAACATAAAAAAACATTAATGATAAAACATTATAATTGAAACATGTGAATGAAATAAAAGACCAGAGCAAAAGGAGGCTACAGATTTTTGGTTATTGAGTAGAGCAACTGCTCGTGGAAAAAAGCTGTTTTTACGTCTGGCTGTGGCAGCTTTGACAATCCGGAGTCGCCTTCCAGAGGGAAGTGATTCAAAGAGTTTGTGGCCAGGGTGAGAGGGGTCAGAGATGATCTTGCCTGCTCGCTTCCTGGCCCTTGCAGTGTACAGTTCATCAATGGGGGGGAAGGTTGCAGCCAATAACTTGCTCAGCTGATCGGACGATTCGCTGAGGGTGGTGAATCTGTGGAATTAATTTGCCACAGAAGATTGCGGAGGCCAAGTCAGTGGATATTTCTAAGGCAGAGATAGATAGATTCTTGATTAGTGCGGGTGTCAAGCGTTATGGGGAGAAGGCCGGAGAATGGGGTTAGGAGAGGTAGATAATCCATGATTGAATAGCGGAGTAGACTCAGTGGGCCGAATGGTATAATTGCCTAGTGAGCTGCTGCGTTGGCCTTGCACTAAACGTCATTCCCTTTATCCTGTACCTGTATGATCGTGGGCGGTCACGGTGGCGCAGCGGTAGAGTTGCTGCCTTACAGCGAACGCAGCGCCGGAGACCCGGGTTCGATCCCGACTACAGGCGCTGTCTGTACGCAGTTTGTACGTTCTCCCCGCCACCTGCGAGGGTTTTCTCCGAGATCTTCGGTTTCCTCCCACACTCCAAAGACGTACAGGTTTGTAGGTTAATTGGCTTGGTGTAAGTGTAAATTGTCCCTAGTGGGTGTAGGATAGTGTTAATGTGCGGGGATCGCTGGTTGGCGCGTTATAAGGGCCTGTTTCCTCGCTGGTGCTCTAAACTAAACTGTGGACGGTTTGCGTGATCATGTATAGTCTTTCCGCTGACTGGTTCGCACGCAACAAAAGCAACCTCGGTACACGTGACAATAAACTGTTCTAAACTAAACTAAACTACCCGAAACGTCTCCTGCTCCTTCTCTCTGGAGATGCTGTCTGTCCCGGCGAGTTACTCCCGTCTTTTGTGTCTACCTTCAGCGTAAACCCGCATCTGCACGGGCCGCTCTGCAGTTCCTTCCCACACACAAAACTAATTCTGCCCCTGTGCCTCCTGGCCTTCCCACAGGCGTACAAAGTTCCAGGCTTCCGGGGCCAAATCGGGTTCATCACCTCCATGTCGGAACATTTCTGCGGCTCGTGCAACCGTTTACGACTCACCGCCGACGGCAATTTGAAGGTAAGCGGCAGGCCGAGGTTCTCGCGGCTTGGGGGGGGGGGGGGTGGGGAGTGAGAAATCCCGCCCGGAATCGTTTCCCTCGAGCCCCAAACCATCCCCAACTCAGTTCCTCAAGGCCTGGGCTCTTGAGTGTGTTCAGTTTAGAGATGCAGCACGGAAACAGGGACTCCAACGCCAAATTACCCACAAACGTGCACGTCTTTGGAATGCGGGAGGAAACCGGAGCACCTGGAGAAAACCCACGGGGAGAACGTACAAACTCCACGCAGTCAGCACCTCTAAGTCTGGATCTTTGGTTTCCTCCCACTCTCCAAAGACGTACAGGTTTGAAAGTTAATTGGCTTGGTATGAATGTAAACTGTCCCTAGTGTGTGTAGGATAGTGTTAATGTGCGGGGATTGCTGGTCGGTGCGGACTCAGTAGGCCAATGGGCTTGGTTCCGTGCTGTATATCTAAACTAAACCCAACTAATTTAAGATATGCAGTATGCAAACAGGCCCTTCGGCCCATCAAGTCCACACTGACCATCGATCACCTATTCACGCTAGTTCTATGTTATCCCACTTTCTCATCCACTCCCAACACACCATGGACCGTGTTCCATGTCTACATGGAGTGTGAGAGGTTGCAGGACCTTGTTCGAGTATTCTGAAGGGCCTGCTCCTCAAGTTTTGGCTCCACTTTAGTACGACGCTATTGATTTTTGGGCACCCGGTGCAGAGGGGGGGAGGGTCGGGAGGGAGAAGGGGGTCCCCTGTCAGTCTGCTCCTGGGCAGGCAGCGGGCAGTCGAACGGCCGCACAGCAGTCGGCTGCCTGCCCCTCTTCCGGGGTTACGTCCGTGCCCCGCGCGTCCCTAGAGAGGGAACACGCGGTGTCCACGGGACTGTGGAGGCTTTCCGTGAACGCTGGTCACCGCAGGAGGTCGAATGTATTATTGATAGAAATGATAATATTTAATTTGAGAACTTTCTTCGTAAAATGCCAATATAGGCATTCTCTGATCGTGTTACTGTTTTGTATTTGTTGGTTTGAATAAAAGCATTTGTTAAAAAAAAAAAATAAACAAAAGCCAAACAATTAACACCAGGGACAATTTACAGAGGGCCGTTTTTTTTTTTNATTAACCTACAAACCTGCGCGTCTTTGGGATGTGGGAGGAAACCGGAGCTCCCGCAGGTAACCCACACGGGTCACAGGGAGAACGTACAAACTCCAGCGCAGGCAGCACCCGTAGTCAGGATCGAACCCGGGTCTCCGGTGCTGTGAGGCAGCAACTCTACCATGTGCTGTCTGAAATGTTGCCTTAAACATAAAACAGCCCAGCAGAGGAACAGGCCACTCAGCCCACAGAGCCAGTGCCGAACATGATGCCATGCTAACGAATCTCCTCTACCTGCCACATCCATATCGCTCCATTCCCTGCAGATCCGCGTTTAAGTTTGGGACTATTATGGTCACGTACGCCGAGGGACAGTGAAAAGCTTTGTTTTGCGTGCCATCCGAACAGATCTGATAATACTCTGAATAAATCCAAGCGAGTCAAACTCGCGTACAACAGGTAGAGCAAAGGGGAAGATACAGAGCGCAGAATGTAGTTCTCAGCATTGTAGCGCACCAGTTCCACAGACAAAGTCCAATGTCCGCAATGGGGTAGAGGGGAATCGGACAGTACCCTAGCTTATGGAAGGACCGTTCAGAAGCCTGATAACAGAGGGGAAGAAGCTGTTCCTGAGTCTGGTGGCGCGCGCTTTCAAGCTTCTGTACCTTCTGCCGGACGGGAGCGGGGAGAAGAAGGAATGACCTGGGGTTGGACGGGGACAAGTCTTTGATTGTGTCGGCTGCTTTCCCGAGGCAGCGTGAAGCGTAGACGGAGTCGACGGTGGGGAGTCTGGTCTGTGGGATGGGCTGGGCCGCATCCACAACTGTCTGGTGCTTCTTGTGGCCTTGGGCAGAATCGGACCTTACGGATAATGAAAGCCACAGGGAGAAGGCAGGGGAATGGGGTTAGGAGGGAGAGATAGATCAGCCGTGATTGAATGGCGGAGTGGACTTGATGGGCCGAATGGCCAAAAGATTCGGCTCTGCTGTCCTAATGATGGAAACTATGGTGTTAATATGGTGTCACCAGCTCGGTCCACGCGGCAGTAATGAATCTGTCGCTTGTGCTTTGCCGCGCAGGTCTGCCTCTTCGGGAATGCCGAGGTATCATTGCGCGACGCGTTGCGTTCGGGGGCCACGGAGGAGGAGCTCCTGGAGATCGTGGGGGCGGCGGTGGGCAGGAAGAAGAAGCAACACGCAGGTAAGCTCGCTGCATGCGTCGCGGAGGGGCGGGGGGCAGATATTCCCCCCCCCCCCCCCCCCCCGCCTTCACATTTCACTCCTCTCTCCCCATCCGACCCCCTTACCTCTCCTTGTCATCTCTGGCCTGTGTCCACCCATCAACCTCCCCTCACCTGTATCCACCTATCACGTAATAATGTGCTGAAAATGAACTGCAGATGCCGGTTTACACCAAAGATAGACACAAAGTGCTGGAGTAACTCAGCGGGTCAGGCGGCATCTGCAGTTGAGAAGAAGGAATAGGAACGGCGAGGAAACCTTCCTCGGAAGTCCAAAGAAGTCTGTAGAAGGGCCCCGAGCCAAAACGCCAGGTATCCAGAGATGCTGCCTGACCTGCTGAGTTGCTCCCGCACCATGTGTCACTCTCCACCGATCACTTTCTGGGCTTTGTCCTGCCCCCACCTCTCTCCCCCTTTCTACAATCCAGGGTGACACGAAGGAAGAGACAATAGGTGCAGTAGTAGGCCATTTGGCCCTTCGAGCCAGCACCCCATTCAATGTGATCATGGCCTGATCATCCCCAATCAGTACCCCCGTTCCTGCCTTCTCCCCATATTCCCTGAGTCCGCTATCTTTAACAGCCCTATCTAGCTCTCTCTGAAAAGTATCCAGAGAACCAGCCTCCACTGCCCTCTGATGCAGAGGAATTCACAGACCTCACAACTCTCTGTGAGAAAATGTGTTTCCTCGTCTCTGTTCTAAATGGCTTACCCCTTATTCTTAACCTGTGGCCCCTGGGTCTGGACTCTCCCAACATCGGGAACATGTTACCTGCCTCTAGCGTGTCCAAACCCTTAATCTTATATGTTTCAATGAGATATCCTCTCATCCTTCTAAACTCCAGAGTGTACAAGCCCAGGCGCTCCATTCTCTCAGCATATGACCATCCCGTCATCCCGGGAATTAACCTTGTAAACCTACGCTGCACTCCCTCAATAGCAAGAATGTCCTTCCTCAAATTAGGGGACCAAAACTGCACACAATACTCCAGGTGTGGTCTCACTAGGGCTCTACAACTGCAGAAGGACCTCTTTGCTCCTATACTCGACGACTCTTGTTTATAAAACGTGACATTTCCGGTGAGGAAACCTTCCTCGGAAGTCCAAAGAAGTCTGTAGAAGGGTCCCGAGCCAAAACGCCAGGTGTCCAGAGATGCTGCCTGACCTGCTGAGTTGCTCCCGCACCATGTGTCACTCTCCACCGATCACTTTCCGGGCTTTGTCCTGCCCCCACCTCTCTCCCCCTTTCTACAATCCAGGGTGGCGCGGAGGTCTAGTTGCCGCCCCACAGCGCCAGAGGCCCGGGTTCAAATCTGACCTCGGATGCTCTCTGTTCGGAGTTTGCACGTTCTCCCCGTGACCAAGTTGGTTCTCTCCGGGTGCTCCGGTTTCCTCCCACGCTCCACAGGTTTGTAGGTTAATTGGCTTCTGTAAGTTGTCCCCAGGATAGAACTAGTGCAAATGGGTGATCGCTGATCGGTGCGCACTCGGTGGGCCAAAGTGCCTGTTTCCACACCTTATCTCTAAACTAAACTAAGCCACAGTTGGAGTATTGAACTTAATTCTGGTGACTACATTGCAGGAAGGACATAAATGTACTAAAGATTCGGGAACAGTTTCTTCCTCTCTGCTCTCAAACTACTGAACGCATCATCCTTTAATTCTGAGGCTGTTACCTCTGGTCCTAGACTCTCCCACCTCTCCACATCCACTCGATCCGGGCCTTTCACTGTTCCGGAAGTTTCTATGAGGTCGCCTCTTCTATACTGTTCCGCTGAGTTACTCCAGCATTTTGTGTCTAAACTCCAGCGAGTACAGGCCCAGGGCCGACAAACGCTCATCATACAGTACATTAACCCACTCATTCCTGGGATCATTCTCGTCAACCACCTCTGGACCCTCTCCAACGCCAGCGCATCCTGCCTCGGTTATGGGGCCCAAAACTGGATCGGCTGGTCTGAAGAAGGCGTGATTGCAATCGTAAAATGCTTCAAGCACTTTTAGCTTAGTTAAGAGATACAGCACGGAAACAGGCCCTTCGGCCCACCGGGCCCGCGCCGACCAGCGATCCCCGCACACTAACTCTATCCCACACCCACTAGGGATTTGCAGTTACATTTACGCCAATTAACCTACAAACCTGCGCGTCTTTGGAGTATGGGAGGAAACCGAAGATCTCGGCGAAAACCCACGCAGGTCACGGGGAGAACGTACAAACTCCGTACAGACAGCGCCCGTAGTCAGGATGGAACCCGGGTCTCCGGCGCTGCATTCGCTGTGAGGCAGCAACTCTACCGCTGCACCACCGTGACCGCCCGAGTAGAGCGTCTGGAGGAACTCTGTGAAACGTCGCCCATTCCTTTTCTCCACAGATGCTGCCTGACCCGCTGAGTTACTCCAGCACTCTGTGTCTTATCTTCGATGTAAACCAGCATCTGCAGTTCCTTCCTACACACTTCGCTCTGCTTTAATACGAATCTGATGTTTCATTACAGGGATGTTCAACATATCACAGATGAAGAACCGTCCGATGATTCTGATCGGTGGGTGATGGAGCACTACGTCCCTTTGGTATTTCAATTTTGTTTCACACTTATAGAGTCATAGAGCGATACAGTGTGGAAACAGGCCATTCGGCCCAACTCGGCCATGCCGGCCAACAATGTCCCATCTACACTCGCCCACCTGCCTGCGCTTGCCCCATATCGCTCCAAACCTGTCCTATCCACCTACCTAAATATTTCTTAAACGTTGGGATAGTCCCAGCCTCAACTACCTCCTCTGACAGCTAGTTCCGTACATCCACCGCCCTTTGTGTGAAAAGTTACCCCTCGGATTCCTATTAAATCTTTTCCTCTTCTCCTTGAACCCATGTCCTAAATTTCCCTACTTTGGGCAAGAGGTTCTGTGCATCTACCTGATAATAGACAGTAGGTGCAGGAGGAGGCCATTCGGCCCTTCGAGCCAGCACCGCCATTCAATGTGATCATGGCTGATCATCCCCAATCAGTACCCCGTTCCTGCCTTCTCCCCATATCCCCTGACTCTGCTATTTTTAATAGCCCTGTCTAGCTCTCTCTTGAAAGCATCCAGAGAACCGGCCGCTACCGCCCTCTGAGGCTGAGAATTCCACAGACTCGCCGCTCTCTGTGAGAAAAAGTGTTTCCTCGTCTCCGTTCTAAATGGCTTACCCCTTATTCTTAAACTGTGGCCCCTGGTTCTGGAACTACCTCAACTAATCCTCTTATGACAGGAACATCCACAGCTCTTAAGAGACAGTCACACAATGCTACTTGACACTGCCGACTATTTTTAGGTTTTTTTCCGGGATTTCTTTCACCCGCTGATCAAAGAAATTTCTCCTCATCTCCTTCCGAAAGGAACGTCCTTTTATTCTGAGGCTACGCCCTCTGGTCCTAGACTCTCCCACTGGTGATTGATAAAATCATGAGAGGAATAGATCGGGTTGACACATGCCCGGGGTCGGGAAATCGAGAACCAGAGGAAACGGGTTTAGGGTGAGGGTGAAAGATTTAACGGGAACTTGAGGGGTAACGTTTTCACTCAAAGGGCGGTGGGTGTATGGAACGAATGCACAGAATCGACAATAAAAAATAGGTGCAGGAGTGGGCCATTCGGCCCTTCGAGCCAGCACCACCATTCAATGTGATCTTGGCTGATCATCCACAATCAGTACCCCCGTTCCTGCCTTCTCCCCATATCCCCTGACTCCGCTATCTTTAAGAGCCCAACTAGCTCTCTTTTGAAAGCATCCAGAGAACCGGCCTCCACCGCCCTCTGAGGCCGAGAATTCCACAGACTCACCACTCTCTGTGAGGAAAAAGTGTTTCCTCATCTCCGTTCTAAATGGCTTACTCCTTATTCTTAAACTGTGGCCCCTGGTTCTGGACTCCCACAACATCGGGAACATCAAGATCTAGAGGAGATGATGTATTAAATCATGAGGTATAAACAGGGTCTGAGAATCAAGATGTATAAAATCATGAGATGAATCTTTTACTCGGAGATAGAGGATTCAAGAATCTGAGGGCATAGGTTTAAGGTGAGAGGGGCAAGATTGAATGGGAAACAGAGGCAACGTTTTCACTCGGAGGGTGGTGGGGAGATGAAACGAGCTGCCAGAAGAGTTACTTGAGGCGGGTACTATCACAACTGAGGCAGAACGGTGGCGCAGCGGTAGAGTTGCTGCCTCACAGCGCCGGAGAGCCGGTTTCCATCCTGACTACGGGCGCTGTCTGGACGGAGTTTGTACGTTCTCCCCGTGACCTGCGTGGGTTTTCTCAGAAATCTACGGTTTCCTCCCACACTCCAAAGACGTGCAGGTTTGTAGGCTAATTGGCTTGGTGTAAATGTAAAAATTGTCCCTAGTGGGTGTAGGATAGTGTTAATGCGCGGGGATCGCTGGTCGGCGCGGACCCGGTGGGCTGAAGGGCCTGTTTCCGCGCTGTATCTCTAAACTAAATCAACATTTAATAGAATCTTGACCAGGTACGTGAATAGGAAAGGTTTAGAAAGATGTGGGCCCAACACGGGCAGGTGGGAAGAGCTTAGATGAAGCCTGGGCTGTTTTCGTGGTTTATTATTGCACGTGTGAAAAGCCTTGGCTTACTTGCCATCCAGTCAAATCAAGTCATACACAGGCTTAGTTTAGAGATACAGCGTGGAAACAGGCCCTTCGGCCCACCGGGCCTGTGCCAACCAGCGATCCCCGCACATTAACACTATCCTACACCCACTAGGGACAATTTTACATTTACACCAAGCCAGTTAACCTACAAACATGTATGGATTTGGAGTGTGGGAGGAAACCGAAGATCTCGGAGAAAACACCCACGACGGTCACCGGGAGAACGTGCAAACTCCGCACAGACAGCGCCCGTAGTCGGGATGGAACTTGTGTCTCTGGTGCTGCATGTGCTGTAAGGCAGCAACTCTACCGCTGCGCCACGTTGACCGCAGCAGTACAGCTTGGCTCTGGACATGTGACGTTTCGGGTCGGGTCCCCTCTTCAGATTTATTCCAGTGGGGGGGGGGGAGGGGGGGGGGAAAGCTGGAATACTTATAATGAGAGTAAATTAAGCCCCTCGGCCCATCAAGCCTACTCTGCCACTCAATCGTGGCTGATCTATCTCTCCCTCCTAACCCCGTTCTCCTGCCTTCTCCCCATAAAGAGAGAAGTGGGGGCAGGACAATGCCTGCCGATGTAGATATTGGGTGGAGCATCTTGGTCAGCATGGATGAGTTGTGCCGAAGGGCCTGTTTCCATGCTGGGTGACTCCATGATTATGACTTAATGGGTGGACGTAGATGGAAGGGTGGAGCAAGTAGCCGTGCGGGTTTTCCACACACTTGAACCAAGTTTGCGAGACCAAGCGCAAACTTGCCGATCGTTTCGCTGGACGCCTCCGCTCAGCCCGCCTACGCCAACTTCATCTCCCGGTTGCTAAACGCTTTAGCTCCCCCACCCATTCCCACACTGGCCTTTCTGTCCTGGGCCTCCTCCATTGTCAGAGTGAGGCCTAGTGCAAATTGGAGGAACAGCACCTCATATTTCGCTGGGGCAGCTTACACCCCAGCGGTCTGGGGGTTAATCGGCCTCTGCAAATTGCCCCTTGAGTGCAGGGGGAAGGTGGGATATCACAGAACTAGTGTGATCGAGGGTCGGCACTGACTTGGTGGGCCGAAGGGCCTGTTTCCACGCTGCATCTCTAAACTAAAACTACACAAAGGTTGTGTGCTTTCTGTGGTAGAGGTCTGCATCGTGCTTCCCATTGTCTGACTGCCCTTTCTCCTTTCCATCGCCAGAAGGAGAGGTCGCTGAATCCGCCGTGAAGCCGACTGGGCCTGTTCCTGAGGGAAGAATTTTCCGGAAGGCAGTGCTCCCGGGACGGGTTGTGCCGCTACCTCTGGGCGGTGTGGAGGGGTGGGCGGCGGGCCGGGGCATCCGGGCTTACGCTGTCGCCCCCAGCGATGGGGGGCGGGGCGAGGACTCTGCCAAGCAAGGCCCGGCGGAGCCGGAGGGACTGACGCACTTGGACGGGCGAGGGATGGCAGTCATGGTGGACGTGGGCGGGAAGCCGGACTCCCTGCGCACGGCGGTCGCCCGGGCAACGGTGCGGCTGTGCGAGAGGGCCTTCAGCCTACTGCGCGAGGGGGCGTTGAAGAAAGGGGACGCGCTGTGCACCGCCCGGCTGGCTGGCATCTCGGCTGCCAAGATGACCCCTCACCTGATTCCCCTCTGCCACCCCGTGCCCCTCCACCGGGTGGACGTGTGCCTGGACCTCGACCCGGCCCGCCTGGCGGTGGTGGTCACGGCCACCTGCGGCGCCCATGGCAAGACGGGGGTGGAGATGGAGGCCCTGGTGGCCGCCAGCATGGCTGCCCTCACCCTCTACGACATGTGCAAGGCTGTCAGCCACGACATCGTGCTGGAGGACATCAGGCTGGTGAGCAAGACCGGCGGGCAGCGAGGAGACTTCCATCGCCCGGGCAACACACCTTAACCCTCCCCCATCTTCTGGCCTCCACTCCATTGCTTCATCATTAGAGTCACTCAGCACGCACTTAGGCCCTTCAGCCCAACTCGCCCACGCCAACCACGCCCCATCTACGCTAGTACCATTGAGAGTCATTGAATCACAGCAGGGAAACAGGCCCTTCGGCCCAACCCGCCCATTCCAACCAAGATACCCCATCTTAGCTCGCCCCATTAATAGTCATAATCATCTAGCATGGAAACAGGCCCTTCAGCCCAACTCGCCCATTCCAACCAAGACACCCCATCTAACTAGTTCCATTAAGAGTCAGTCATATATATATATATATAGTCGCATAGCGTGAAAACAGGCCCTTCAGCCCAACGTGCCCATGCTGACCAAGGTGTCCCACCTTATCAAATTTGATTCAAAAGTCTCGACTATTAATCAAGAGTGGTGTCAAAATCTCAGCTGTGATATTTAACCTCAGCTTATTTAGAGTCATACAGCATAGAAACAGGCCCACTTGCCCATACCAACCAACGTGCCCCATCCACACTAGACCCACCTGCTTGCGTTTGGCCCAATCCCTCTAAACCTGTCCTATCTATGTATCCTCTCCAAGTGTCTTATTTAAAAGCTATTATAGTCCCAGCCTCAACTACCTCCTCTGGCAGCTCGTTCCCTACACCCACCACCCTCTGAGTGGAAAAAGTTGCCCTTCACAACTTAATGTACAACTGAGGTGACGGAGGAACTGAAGGAAATCCACATTAGGCAGGAAATGGTGTTGGATAGACTGATGGGACTGAAGGCTGATAAATCCCCAGGGCCTGATGGTCTGCATCCCAGGGTACTTAAGGAAGTGGCTCTAGAAATCGTGGATGCATTGGTGATAATTTTCCAATGTTCTATAGATTCAGGATCAGTTCCTGTGGATTGGAGGGTAGCTAATGTTATCCCACTTTTTAAGAAAGGCGGGAGAGAGAAAATTGAATTATAGACCAGTTAGCCTGACATCGGTGGTGGGGAAGATGCTGGAGTCAATTATAAAAGATGAGATAGCCGCACATTTGGATAGCAGTAACAGGATCGGTCCGAGTCAGCATGGATTTACGAAGGGGAAATCATGCTTGACTAATCACGAATTTTTCAAAGATGTAACTAGGAAAATGGACAAGGGAGAGCCAGTGGATGTAGTGTACCTGGACTTTCAGAAAGCATTTGATAAGGTCCCACATAGGAGATTAGTGGGCAAAATTAGGGCACATGGTATTGGGGGTAGAGTGCTGACGTGGATAGAGAATTGGTTGGCAGACAGGAAACAAAGAGTAGGGATTAACGGGTCCCTTCCAGAATGGCAGGCAGTGACTAGTGGGGTACCGCAAGGCTCGGTGCTGGGACCGCAGCTATTTACAATATACAATGATTTGGATGAAGGTAACATTAGCAAATTTGCAGATGACACAAAGCTGGGTGGCAGTGTGAACTGTGAGGAGGATGTTATGAGGATGCAGGGTGATTTGGCCAGGTTGGGGGAGTGGGAGATGAAGTTTAATGGCAGATTAAGTTTAATGTGGATAAATGTGAGGTTATTCACTTTGGTGGCAAAAACAGGAAGGCAGGTTATTATCTGAATGGTGTCAAGTTGGGAAAAGGGGAAATACAACGGGATCTGGGGGTCCTTGTTCATCAGACAATGAAAGTAAGCATGCAGGTACAGCAGGCAGTGAAGAAAGCGAGTGGCATGTTGGCCTTCATAACGAGAGGATTTGAGTATAGAAGCAAAGAGGTCCTCCTGTAGTTGTACAGGGCCCTGGTGAGACCACACCTGGAGTATAGTGTGCAGTTTTGGTCTCATAATTTGAGGAAGGACATCCTTGCTATTGAGGCAGTGCAGCGTAGGTTCACGAGATTGATCCCTGGGATGGCGGGACTGTCATATGAGGAAAGAGTGAAAAGACTAGGCTTGTATTCACTGGAGTTCAGAAGGATGAGAGGGGATCTTATTGAAACATATAAAACTATAAAAGGACTGGACCAGCTAGGCGCAGGAACATTTTTCCCAATGTTGGGGGTGTCCAGAACTAGGGGCCATAGTCTCAGAATAAAGGGGAGGCCATTTAAAACTGAGATGAGAAAAAACGTTTTCACCCTGAGAGTTGCGAATTTGTGGAATTCCCTGCCACAGAGGGCAGTGGAGGCCAAGTCACTGGATGGATTTAAAAGAGAGTTAGATGGAGCTCTAGGGCTAGTGGAATCAAGGGATAAGGGGAGAAGGCAGGAACAGGTTACTGATTGTGGATGATCAGCCATGATCACAGTGAATGGCGGTGCTGGATCGAAGGGCCGAATGGCCCCCTCCTGCACCGAATGTCTATGTTTCTATGAAGTGTGCAAGTGACAGTTTGAAATACAATTAAAAGTGATATTAAGACACGATTGTACGCTTCAGGGATATGGTCTGAAGAAAGGTCTCGACCCGAAACGTCACCTATTCGTTTTCTCCAGAGATGCTATCTGGCCAGCTGAGTTACCTCAGCACTTTGTCTAATGAAAGTCAGGTCAGGTTCAAATTTAGTTTAGTTTAGAGATACAGCACGGAAACAGGCCCTTCGGCCCACCGGGTCCGCGCCGACTAGCGATCCCCGCACAGTGACACTATCCTACACCCGCTAGGGACAAATTTTTGCATTTACCAAGCCAATTAACCTACAAACCTGCACGTCTTTGGAGTGTGGGAGGAAACCGAAGATCTCGGAGAAAACCCACGCAGGTCACGGGGGGGGGGGGACGTACAAACTCCGAACGCACAAACACAGCACCCGTAGTCGGGATCGAACCAGGGTCTCCGGCGCTGCACGCACGCACTGCAAGGCAGCAACTCTACCGCTGCGTCACCGTGACTGCCTTGTGTCTGTTTAGGGGAATCAAGAGCCGGTGGACATGGGTTTAAGGTGACGGGGTGAAGATTTAATGGGACAACTTTTTCCACACTTGGGTTTATGGAACGAGCTGCCAGAGGAGGTAGTTGAGGCAGGGACCATAACACCATTTTCATGACATTTGGACAGGTACATGGATAGGAACGGCTTGGAGGGAAATGGGCCAAATGAGCTTAGAAAGGTCAGCATGGGCGAGAGGGGCCGAAGGGCCTGTTTCCCTGCAGTATGACTATGCTCTCCGGGAAATCTTTTGGATCAAGTCCTGTTTGCAGTCACTTCCAATACGTTGCTCATCCCCTTGGTTGGCGCAGTCACCTTCGGCCTCTGACGCAGAGATGCCGATTTGGAAGGGAAAATATTTATCTTAATAGCATATTGAACTTTGATGCGTAAGTCGCGAATTTATAACGCACATCTTTATTTTGGCAGCAACATTAAAACATGCCTGTGGCTCTCGTATTCATTTGTCATTGTGTGTTTTTCTCATAGCTTTTAATTCCATGGAGTAACACTATATCCATCTGATCCAGGCAATGGTCTTACACTAACCAGGTGGTGCAGCGGTAGAGTTGTTGCCTTTTGCCCCTGTCCCACTTAGGAAACCTCTGGAGACTTTGCGCCCCACCTCTGGTTTCCGTGCGGTTCCCGGAGGTTCCTGCTTCTTCTATAGAACATAGAAGAAGCGGAAACCACTTTCATAGAAGCACAGAAAATAGGTGCAGGAGTAGGCCATTCGGCCCTTCGAGCCTGCACCGCCATTCAATATGATCCTGGCTGATCATCCAACTCAGTATCCTGTACCTGCCTTCTCTCCATACCCCCTGATCCCTTTAGCCACAAGGGCCACATCTAACTCCCTCTTAAATTTATCCAATGAACTGGCCTCAACTACCTTCTGTGGCAGAGAATTCCAGAGAGTCACCACTCTGTGTGAATTAGGGCCATTTCCCGACCATTAGGGAGACTGACAAAAACCTCCGGGAACCGCACGGAAACCTTGGGCTGGGCGCAAAGTCTCCAGAGGTTTCCGTTCGGGTTTCCTAAGTGGGATAGGGGCATTACAGTTTTCGCAGCAACGGGGACCCCGGTTCCATCCCGACTACACATACCGTCTGTTTGGAGTTTGCACGTTCTCCCCATGACCTGTGCAGGGTTTCTCCAAGATCTTTGGATTCCTCCCACACTTTAGGTTAATTGGCTTGGTGTGTGTGGGTGAATTCTCCCCAGTGCGTGTAGGATGGTGTTAATGTGCAGGGGATCGCTGGTCGGTGCGGACTCGGTGGGCCGAAGGGCCTGTTTCCACGCTGTACCTCTAAATGAAACTGGATGCAATGAACTGCAGATGCTGGAATCGTGCACAGAACGCAAAGTGCTGGAGTAATTCATCGGCTCAAGGCAGCTTCTCCGGAGAACTTGGATAAGAGACCGAAGGAGCTGCAGATGCTGGTTGACACCGCAGATAGACACGATATGCTGGCGGGACAGGCAGAATCTCTGGAGAGAAGGAATGGGAGACGTTTCGGGCTGCGACCCTTCTTCAGACTGATTGCAGTAGGAGAGATGAAAGCTGGAAACTGCACACAATGCTCCAGGTAGGACAAAGGCTGCTGAGTGATAGGTGGATAGAGGTGAGGGGGGAGGGTGATGGGCAGATGGGTGGACAAAAGCTGGAGATTTAAAAAACAATAAAATGGTGTTGGATAAGAGGAGAAGAGTCAAGAGTGTTTTCTTGTCATGTCTCAGGTAGAACAATGAAATTCTTACTTTCTGCAGCACAACAGAATACTTAAACATAATAAATAATGTAACAAATACTCAGAAATAAAAGAACAAACAATGACAGTGCAATAATAATAAGTCTATTGTAGTTCAGAGTGTAATTGTTGTCCTGTTTAATAGCCTGATGGCTGTAGGGAAGAAGCTGTTCCTGAACCTGGACGTTACATTCAGGCTCCTGTACCTTCTTCCCGATGGCAGTGGTGAGGTGAGTGTGTGGCCAGCGTGGTGTGGGTCTCTGATGATGTTGGCTGCCTTTTTTTGAGGCAGCGACTGCGATAGATCCCTTCGATGGTGGGGAGGTCAGAGCCGGTGATGGACAGGGCAGCGGTCACAACTTTTTGCATTCTTTTCCGCTCCTGGACGCTCAAGTTGTCGAACCAGGCCACGATGCAACCGGTCAGCATGCTCCTCTACTGTGCACGTGTAAAATAGTTCAAGAGATTCCCCCTTGACATACCGACTCTCCCTAATCTTCTGAGGAAGTAGAGGCGCTGATGTGGGGATTATGGATGAAAGGGAACAGGAGAAGTTGGTTAACGATCTAAAATTGGAGAATAAAATGTTCATACCGCTGGGGTGTAAGCTACCCAAGCGGAATATGAGGCGCTGTTCCTCCGATTTGCGCTGGGCCTCACTCTGACAATGGAGGAGGCTCAGGACAGAAAGGTCAGTGTGGGAATGGGAGGGGGAGTTAAAATATCAGGAGCACAAAAAGCAGCAGATGCATAGTACGACACGTAAACACAAACAAGTCAAACTCGCGTACAACAGGTAGAGCAAAGGGGAAGATACAGAGTGTAGAGTGTAGTTCTCAGCATTGTAGCACACCAGTTTCCACAGACAAAGTCCAATGTCCGCAATGGGGTAGAGGTGAATCGGACGTTTAGCTTTATAATACTTTCAGAGATGCAGCGTGGAAATAGGCCCTTCGGCCCACCAAGTCTATGCTGACCAGTGATCAAGCGTACACACTACTTCTGTGTTATCCCACTTTATCATCCGCTCCCCACACCCCCGTACACTAGCACTATCCTACACACACCAGGGGCAATTTACAATTTACAGAAGCCAATTAACGTACAAACCTTCACGACTTTGGATTGTGGGAGGAAACCGGAGCTTCCCGGAGAAAAACCCACTCAGCCACATCTTCCCATCTCCACCCCTTTCTGCTTTCCGCAGAGACCGCTCCCTCCGCAACTCCCTGGTCAACGCGTCCCTTCCCACCCAAACCACCCCCTCCCCAGCAACCGCAGGAGATGCAACACCTGTCCCTTTACCTCCACCCTCGACTCTATCCACGGACCCCGACAGTCTTTCCAGGTGAGGCAGGGGGTCACTTGCACCTCCTCCAACGTCATCTACTGTATTCGCTGTTCCAGGTGTCAACTTCTGTACATCGGCGAGACCAAGCGCAGGCTCGGCGATTGTTTTTCACTGAACATCTCCGCTCAGTCCGCCTTAACCAACCTGATCTCCCGGTTGCTCAACACTTCAACTCCCCCTCCCATCTGACCTTTCTGTCCTGGGCCTCCTCCATTGTCAGAGTGAGGCCCAGCACTAATTGGAGGAACGACACCTCATATTTCGCTTGGGTAGTTTACACCCCAGCAGTATGAACATTGACTTCGCCAATTTCATATAGCCCTTGCTTTCCCTCTCTCTGTATCCCCTCCCCCTTCCCAGTTCTCCCGCAAACCTACTGTCTCCAACTACATTCTTTCTCTGTCCTGCCCACTCCCCTGACATCAGTCTGAAGAAGGGTCTCGACCTGAAACGTCGCCCATTCCTTCTCTCCAGAGATGCTGCTTCACCCGCTGAGTTACTCCAGCATTTTTGTATGTGCCCCGTACTGTTCTACGTTCATTGCCTCTGCTACACATTGCACACTCTAGCTCAGCCAGCGGAGGGCAGCGGAGACCAGCTGCCAGGTCTGAAGAAGGGTCTCGATCCCGAAACGTCACCTAGCCGTGTCCTCCAGAGATGCTGCCTGACTCGCTGAGTTACGCCAGCGTTTTGTGTCCATCTTCAAATGACGTCGCGCACTCCGGACGGCTGTGATGACGCGTGAATGACGGCCAAGTGGCACTTTGTGTCTTTTATTCCTTCTTTTGATGTTTTAATCAGTTCACTTCCCTGCACTAAACTGGAGTTGGCAATAGGACAACAAAGATGGAGCCTTGAATCTCAATCCTACTTTCCCATCACACGCAGGAACCCAGAGTTTTGTTGATCCATTTTGTAATGAATACAATAAATATTTTTTTTTTTAATGTAAATCATAAAATATAAGCAGATCCTGATATATTTTAAAAAATCATGGATTTTGAAAGTTAAATACAGTTTGGAATATGAACCTCTGCCTCACCTGGAAAGACTGTTTGGGTCCTTGGATGGAGTCGAGGGGGGAGGTAAAGGGACAGGTGCTGCATCTCCTGCGGTTCCTGGGGATGCGGTGGTTTGGGTGGGAAGGGACGAGTTGACCAGGGAGTTGCGGAGGGAGCGGTCTCTGCGGAAAGCAGAAAGGGGTGGAGATGGGAAGATGTGGCTGAGTGGGTTTTTCTCCGGGAAGCTCCGGTTTCCTCCCACCAAAGACGTGCAGGTTTTGTAGGTTAATTGGCTTCTGTAAATTGTAAATTGCCCCTGGTGTGTGTAGGATAGCGCTAGGGTACGGGGGTGTGGGGAGCGGATGATAAAGTGGGATAACACAGAAATAGTGTGTACGCTTGATCACTGGTCAGCATAGACTTGGTGGGCCGAAGGGCCTATTTCCACGATGTATCTCTGAAAGTATTAAAAAGCTAAACGTCCGATTCACCTCTACCCCATTGCGGACATTGGACTTTGTCTGTGGAACTGGTGCGCTACAATGCTGAGAACTATATTCTGCACTCTGTATCTTCCCCTTTGCTCTACCTATTGTACGCGAGTTTGACTTGCTTGTGTTTACGTGGAGTACTATGCATCTGCTGCTTTTTGTGCTCCTGATATTTTAACTCCCCCTCCCATTCCCACACTGACCTTTCTGTCCTGGGCCTCCTCCATTGCCAGTGAGGCTCAGCGCAAATTGGAGGAACAGCACCTCATATTTCGCTTGGGTAGCTTACACCCCAGCGGTATGAACATTTTATTCTCCAATTTTAGATAATTAACCAACTTCTCCTGTTCCCTTTCATCTATAATCCCCACATCAGCGCCTCTACTTCCTGAGAAGATTATGGAGATTCGGTATGTCAAAGATGATTCTCTTGAACTTCTACAGGTGCACAGTAGAGAGCATGCTGACCGGTTGCATCGGACCTCCAACCTCATCTACTGTATGCGCTGTTCCAGGTGTCCACGCCTGTATATCGGCGAGACCAAGCGCAGGCTCGGCGATCGTTTCACTGAACACCTCCGCTCAGTCCGCCTTAACCAACCTGATCTCCCGGTTGCTCAACACCTCAACTCCCCCTCCCATTCCCACACTGACCTTTCTGTCCTGGGCCTCCTTCATTGTCAGAGTGAGGCCCAGCGCAAATTGGAGGAACAGCACCTCATATTTTGCTTGGGCAGCTTACACCCCAGCGGTATGAACATTGACTTCTTCTTTCATGTGGCCTAAAGTTGTAGGACAACTTGTTCTATTTGATCTTCCGTTTGTGCACGTCGAGTTGATTGCATTAGTCGAAACAGGGCGGACCACGTGAAGGTTGCAATCTTCCACCCCAACATTGACTTCTCTAACTTCAAATAGCCCTTGGTTTCTCTCCCGTCCCCCTTCCCAGTTCTCCCACCAGTCTCACTGTCTCCGACTACATTCTATCTCTGTCCTGCCCACTCCCCCTGCCTTCAGTCTGAAGAAGGGTCTCGACCCGAAACGTCGCCCACTCCTTCTCTGTACCGCTCTACGTTCATTGCCTCTGGTACACATTGCTCATCCTGGCTGAGCCAGTGGAGGGCAGCGGAGACCAGCAGCCAGGTCTGAAGAAGGGTCCCGACCCGAAACGTCACCTAGCCATGTCCTCCAGAGACGCTGCCTGACTCACTGAGTTACTACAGTACGCTGTGTCTTTTTTTCCCTTCTTTTGATGTTTTACTTCACTTCCCTGCGCTAAACTGGAGTTGGCAATAGGACAACAAAGCTGTCGCCTTGAATCTCAATCCTACCTATCCCTTCACACGCAGGAACCCAGAGTTTTGTTGATCCATTTTGCAATGAATAAAATATTTATTTTTTTAATATAAATCATAAAATATAAGCAGATCCTGATATATTTTTAAAAAATCATGGATTTTGAAAGTTAAATACAGTTTGGAATGTGAATCCTATTCTGTGCCACATCACAAATTTTAATAATTGTAATGGGGTCAAAATGATCGAGAACCCACCGCCCGTTCGCACAAGTTCTACGTTATCTAGAGTTGCCAACATTCACATTCCAAAATAAGGAACAAAGCTCAAAATTCCCGACGGCAATTCGTTGACCGACTCGGCCGTGGCTGGGTGAATGATGAGTTGGCCCGGGTGCTGGACTGCACACAGAGCCCAGCCGGCGGGCCAGCTGAGGAGTTTTGGCCCGGGCCGCGCGACGTCGCGCGCAAAGTCCGGCGCCCCATCCAACTCATGAACCGATGATCGGCCATGAGAAGGAGGGGTGGTGGTGTCGGCGGTAAGCGAAGGTCAGACAGCTGGCCGGGCTGCCGACCGACGGGGCCACGGGCGAGGTGTTGCTGCTGCACTCCATTTTAACAAACTAAAAAATTTTTAAAAGAGTGAAAAGACGAACAGACTGCCGGCAGGGCAGCCATCGCCCCGGCGCCCCTGGTGGACCATCACACAAACCAACCTCCCTTCCACTGACTCCATCTACACCTCACCCTGCCCCGGCAAGGCCAGCAGCATCATCAAGGACCAGTCGCACCCTGGCCTCTCCCTCTTCTCCCCTCTCCCATCGGGCAAAAGGTACAGAAGTGTGAAAACGCACACCTCCAGACTCAGGGGCAGTTTCTTCCCAGCTGTTATCAGGCAACTGAATCATCCTACCACAACCAGAGAGCAGTGCTGAACTACTATCTACCTCATTGGTGACCCTTGGACTGTCCTTGATCGGACTTTGCTGGATTTGTCTTGCACTAAACAGTACTTACGTTATCCCCTTTATCATGTATCTGTACACTGTGGACGGCTCGAGTGTAACGGTGTATTGTCTCTCCGCTGGCTGGATCGCACGCAACAAAACGTTTTCCACTGTGCCTCGATCCACGTGACAATAAACTAAACTCAGATTGCCAGAGGAAACGGCAAAGACTGGCGGACATAGCTTTATCATTTTATATTTCATTTTAACATTTAATATTTTAACAGGAGATGTGCGGACCAGTTTTCAAAAAGCTTTTTAGAGGATTTGGGTGAAACAAGGATGGAGAGCATTGCTTTACACTGAGAGGTGCAAAGTTGAATGGAGATGTGGGGGCAAGTTTTTTTTTTACGCAGAGGGTGGTGGGTTTCCCGAGAATGCGTTGCCAGGGGTGGTGATGGAGGCAGATATGATTGTGGTGTTTAAAATACCACACGGATATGCAGGGAACAGAGGGATATGGAGCACGTGCAGGCAGGTAAGAGAAGGTCTCGGCATCATGGTCGGCACGGACCTTGTGGGCTGAAGGGCCTGTCCCTGTTCTATGTTCTATTCTCACTGCATCTGGTACACACTGCACATCCTCACACCACCAGCAGAGGTAGGCACAGACCAGCAGATGGGCAGCAGCCAAATGATCTTAGCTCCAGTGCGTCGTAGAGTCACAGAGTGATACAGCGTGGAAACAGGCCCTTCAGCCCATCTTGCCCGCACCGGCCAACAATGTCCCATCTACACTAGTTCCACCTGCCCGCGCTTGGTCCATATCCCTCCAAACCTGTCCTACTCCATGTACCTGTCTAACTGTTTCTTAAACGTTGGGATAACCCCAGCCTCAACTACCTCCTCTGGCAGCTCGTTCTATACACCCACCACCCTTTGTGTGAAAAAGTTGCCCCTCAGATTCCTATTAAATCTTTTCCCCTTCATCTTAAACCTGTGTCCTCTGGTCCACGATTCGCCTACTCTGGGCCAGAGCGTACAGCATTGAAACAGGCCCTTCGGCCCACCGAGTGCATGCCGACCAGTGATCAAGCAAACACACCATTTCAGCGTTATCCCACTTTCTCATCCACTCCCTACACACTCGGGGAAATTTACAGAGGGCCGATTAATCTACAAACCCGCACGTCTTTGGGATGTGGGAGGAAACTGGGGGGGGGGGTGATCATTCAGTTATTATTGTCATGTATACTGAGACACAATGAAAATCTTTGCTTGAGTCTGAAGAAAGGTCCCAACTCGAAACATCACCTCTCACTGTTCTCCGGAGATGCTGCCCGACCTACTGACTTTCTCCAGCCCTTTGAATCTTTTAATTGGTAAACCAACATCTGTAGTTCCTCGTTCAAGAAGGGACTGCAGATGCTGGAAAATCGAAGGTAGACAAAAGTGCTGGAGAAACTCAGCGGGTGCGGCAGCACCTATGGAGCGAAGGCGATAGGCAACGCCTCGGTACACGTGACAATAGACTGAACTGAGAAAGGAAACAAACTACAATGTTACAGCCACAACGAAAGTGCCGATTTTTTGGTTAAAGTGCAAGGGCTGCAACAAGGTAGATTGGAGGATCAGGAACACATCTCCAGCATGTGAGAGGTCCATTTAAGAGTGGGGAAGAAACGGCTCCTGAATCTGGTGCAAGGTGCTTTCAAGCTTCTGTATCATCTGCCCAACGGGACGGAGAATGATCAGGTTGTGCAGGCCCTTGATTATGTCTGCAGCAGATGGAAGCAGTACTTCACCTGCCCCACAGATGTACACAGATGTACAGGCATGTGCACGCAACCAGACTCACAAACTCACACACACTCACGCACACACTCACTCACTCACACACTCACACACTCACTCACGCACACACTCACATACACACACTCACTCACACACACTCACACACACTCACACGCACACTCACCCACACTCACTCACACGCTCACATTCACTCACATACACTCTCTCACACACACACACACACTCACATGTACACAGGCGCTCACTCACATACACACACTCACTCACACACACACACACACTCACACACACACTCACGCACACACTCAATCACTCACATACACACACACACTCACACACACTCACACGCACACTCACCCACACTCACTCACACGCTCACATTCACTCACATACACTCTCACACACACTCACATGTACACAGGCGCTCACTCACATACACACACACTCGCACGCACACACACTCACTTGCGTGGACACACTCACGTGCACACAAACACACACACTCACTCGCATGCACACATACACTCATCCATATGTGCACACACTCACTCACATGTACATGCTCACTCATTTGCCCACATGCACACACACACAAGCTCACTTGCTCACATGCACACATACACGCGCGTACACACACACTTGCACAATCACGCACGCACACACTCACATACAAACACAAATATACACACATGTTCAAATACACATTTACGCACACATACTTGCATATACACGCACACACACTCGCTCACACACACACGCCCACCTACTAATACATACATTCACACACACGCACACAATCGCTCGCACACACGGGATACACATACACACTTACACACACGAACACACACAAGTACTTACACACTCATACACAAACACACAAGTACTCATGTACAGACATACTCACACACTTATACACAATCATAATCACACACAAACGCACAAGTACTAATGCACAGACATACTCACATACTTATACTCACACACTTATACTCACTTACACACACACGCACACACAGACCGCTAGGTCAGTGCTAAAGTCTCTGGATTCACAGCTGAATCATTGACCCAGCACCATGAGCTGAAATCCCACCAGGCAGCTGTGGAATTTAAATATGATTAAATAAACCTGTATACTTTTTTGAAAGGCACGAAACTACAGAATTAGCGTGCACTAACCCTCCAGACGGGAGCAAACTTTCCGTCACAACTGCCAGTTGTGTGCAGCCTGAACTGTGTGTCCGGCTCACTGCTGTCGGCCTGGACTCAATGGGCCGAAGGGCCAGTTTTCATGCTGTAACTCTAAACTGAGCTAAATCACTCCACTATGGCAATGTTATAGGTTTAAGCCCATTCCTTAGAACTTTCAGTAAACCTCCCGTACTCTTATGGATGAATACCCGATCTTCCAATCTACCTCATTGCACTTTAAAAAAAAAAACTGCACTTCCTGTTCCACTATATTCTGTGCAGTTTTCTGCTTTCTCTTTGCACTGTGCATGTTGCATGGATCTCCATGCATCTGGGTACAGGTGAGAATAATAATACAGGTGAAGACTGCAGCTTCCACTGAAGATATCCATGATTAAAGCACGCGGTTGTTGAACATGCCCAGAAAGCCACAATGTCCAAGGCAATTTCAAGAGCCACTTGCTACTCAAGTGCCCCATTAATTCCCAATTATTTCCCTGTCGACCAATCTACCCTCATGGGGAGAAGGCAGGAGAATGGGGTTAGGAGGGAGAGATAGAGCAGCCATGCTTGAATGGCGGAGTAGATGATGGGCCGAATGGCCTAGTTCTGCTCCTATCACCTCATGAACGTATGACCGCCTCCTGGCCCAGATTTAGGAGAATGAGCGATGGGAGCAACTCTTCCTTGGAGACCATCGCAGTGTTTTAAAAACATTGTACAGGCCCATGCCGGGGGGGGGGGGGGGCTTTGGGGGGATATGGGCCATACTCAGGCAGGTGGGACTAGTGTAGATGGGGCATGTTGGTCGGCATGGATGAGTTGGGCCGAAGGGCCTTTTTTCCATGACTCAATCCTGGCTCCAGCCGGGAGAAACATCAGGAGAAACAAGTGCCAAAGGAATTCAGCGGAAGTCCAGTAAAGTCCAATTAAAGCAGAATACTCATTCCTGCATGAATCCCTAAGACCATAAGATATTGGAGCAGAATTAGACGATTCTGCCCATCGAGCCCATACTCCGCCATTCTGGTTGTGGTAGGATGGTTCAGTTGCCTGATAACAGCTGGGAAGAAACTGTCCCTGAATCCAGGGGTGTGCGTTTTCACACTTCTGTACCTTTTGCCCGATGGGAGAAGGGAGAAGAGGGAGAGGCCAGGGTGCGACTCGTCAAGAGGAATCGAAAAGAGGAATCAAATATAGGAGCAAAGAGGTCCTTCTGCAGTTGTACAGAGCCCTAGTGAGACCACACCAGGAGTATTGTGTGCAGTTTTGGTCCCCTTTTGCTATGGAGGGAGTGCAGCGTAGGTTTACAAGTTTAATTCCCAGGATGGCGGGACTGTCATATGCTGAGAGAATGGAGCGGCTGGGCTTGTTTAGAACACAGTTTAGAAGGATGAGAGGGAATCTCATTGAAACGTATAAGATTGTTAAGGGCTTGAACACACTAGAGGCAGGAAACATGTTCCTGATGTTGGGGGAGTCCAGAACCAGGGGCCACAGTTTAAGAATAAGGAGTCAGCCATTTAAAACATAGACGAGGAAACACTTTTTCTCACAGAGAGTGGTGAGTCTGTGGAATTCTCTGCCTCAGAGGGTGGTGGAGGCCAGTTCTCTGGATGCTTTCAAGAGAGAGCTAGATAGGGCTCTTAAAAATAGCGGAGTCAGGGGATATGGGGAGAAGGCAGGAACGGGGTACTGATTGGGGATGATCAGCCATGATCACATTGAATGGCGGTGCTGGCTCGAAGGGCCGAATGGCCTACTCCTGCACCTATTGTCTATTATCTATTGTCTATTGTTGTCCTTGATGATGCTGCTGGCCTTGCCGAGGCAGCGTGAGGTGTAGATGGAGTCAATGGAAGGGAGGTTGGCATGTGTGACGGCCTGGGCTGCGTCCACAACTCTTCTCCAGTTCTTTCTTGTGGAGGATAAAGCTGGCTTTGAACAAAAGGCCCTCGCTAGCGTGCGGTGGGAGTGGCCCTTGGTCATGCTGGTGGCTTTGCCGAGGCAGCGTGAAGTGTACCTGCTAGTGAGGTAGTGCAACTTCTCTGCAACTCCACTCATCCACCATCTCCCACCTTGGCAATCCCCTTCCTACCTCCCACATTGCAGGAACACTGAGGTAGGGTTGTGGTTGACTTACTGGAAGCTGGAGTTCTGAATATTAGCCCAGCGTGACCACAAAAATCCTGTCCTGCATCTCAGGAACAAAAATTGTTGGATTGGCTGTGAAACCTAGCAGTTAAATCAGGAGACGTTCCACTATTTTATTTCTCTGTGATACTGAATTAATTCTCTGCATAATAAGTTTATAAGTCGTGGGAACAGAATAAGGCCATTCGGCCCACTGAGTCTACTCCGCCATTCAATCACGGCTGATCTATTTTTCCCTCTCAACCCCGTTCTCCTGCCTTCTCCTCATAACCTTTGACGCCTTTACTGATCCAAAAACTCTGCTTTAAAAATATCCACTGACTTGGCCTCCACATCCTTCTGTGGCAATGACTTCCACAGATTCACCACCCTCTGACTAAAGAAATTCCTCCCCGTCTCCTTTCTAAAGGTACGTCCTTTTATTCCGAGGCTGTGTGCCCTCTGGTCCTGGACTCTCGCACTACTGGAAGCATCCTCGCCACCAGGGCCATTGCAGGCACACTTAGTGGCAAAAATAGACAGGGAAAGGGAAAGTCATGGGCCTGTCCCACTTAGCGATTTTTCAGGCGATTTTTCAGGCGACTGTCAGGCCACTGAAAAACCGGCGACTGGAACGGCGACTGTCAGAGTGGAACACGAACACACACACACACGCACGCACACGCACACGCATGCACGCATGCACACGCACACACACGCACACACACGCACAAGCGCGCACACACGCGCACACACACACACGCACACACACACACACATGCACACACACACATCGCTTCCTTCACCAGCCCGTTATGCAGGCGGGGGACAGGGCAAGCGGGGAGAGCGCTATCTGAGTGAAATTCACACGGTGCAAAGCCAAGGTGATACAGACACACACCGCGATGAACAGGAAGGTTGGCGCTGTAATTAAGACGGCTAAAGCACAGTGTACGGGACGGGTCACTGAAGTCCTTTAAAACAGGTGGGGAGAGGGGGCGAGAAGGGGGGAAGGGGAGAAGGAGTGGAGACAACTTTTAAGAAGCCAGAGATACACGGCTGTGAAGCTCGGCAGACATTAACATAACCGGTCGGTTAACCTTGGTTCTGAAAACGACTGTTTACGTTTTTTTCCCCAACCTACGACCTCCTGGCGACCCACCACCACTGCACCTATGGCACGGGAATTCTCGCTACTCTCCATGGCGTCAAAATTTTGGCCACCGCTAATTCATGTTGAAAAATTAGCGGCGACCAGAATGAAGCCGCGACTAGTTGCCAGAGTGCGGGAACTACTCACCGCCGTGCAGGCGTTCACCCCGGCAACCACCGGCGAACATGCGGCGAACTCATAGTCTCCTGTAGTCGCCTAAAAAGCCACGTAAGTGGGGCCGGCCCATCAACGTGATTTCCTTTCATTTAATGAGAAGAGGAGTCAAGCGAGGACACTTTTCCAACAATTTCATTCACTTGGCTGCAATTGACAAGGAAAAAAATGTTCCTAGAGAGAGTCAAGAATGATTTATTGTCACACGAACAGACTACTCAACAATGAAATTCTTAGGAAGAAACTGCAGACTGTATGAGTCATAGTGATACAGTGTGGAAACAGGCCCTTCGGCCCAATTTGCCCACACCGGCCTACATGTCCCAGCTACACTAGTCCCACCTGCCTGCGTTTGGCCCATATCCCTCCAAACCTGCCCTATTGGCCCTTCGGCCCAACTTGCCCACACCGGCCAACATGTCCCAGCTACACTAGTCCCACCTGCCTGCGTTTGGCCCATATCTCTCCATACCTGCCCTATCCATGTGCCCCGTCCAACTTTCTTAAACTGATTCTGAAACAGATGCTGGTTTACACCGAAGGCAGACACAAAATATAACTCAGCTCAGTCCGAAGAAGGGACTCGCCCCGAAAGGTCACCCATTCCTTTTACCCAGAGATGCTGCCTGTCCCGCTGGGTTACTCCAGCATTTTGTCTCCATCTTCAATGAAATTCTTTCCTACTGCAGCTCAACAGGCCCATAACCGCAATAAGGCAGGTGACACACAACAGTCAAAAATACAATGACTTCATACTAAGTAACTTTAATAGTCAAAAGCCCAAGTCTGCAGTGAAACCAAAGACACAGTCCACAGAAGATCATGTAGAAACAAGGAACTGCAGGTGCTGGTTTACAAAAGAAGATACAAAGTGCTGGAGTAACTCGGAACCCAACCCAAAACGTCACCTCTCCATGTTCTCCAGAGATGCTGCCTGACCCGCTGGGTTACTCCAGCTCTTTGTATCTCCCATAAAAGATCATGTTTGCTGAGGTTCGTGTTGTGGTAGCCTGTGGTGTTCAAGAGCCTGATACTTGTTGGGAAGAACCCGTTCTTTAAGCTGGAGATCGCAGTCCGCAGCCTCCTGTGGCTTCTTCCTAATCGTAGCAGCTTGACGAGAGTGTGGCCAGGGTGGCGTGGGTCTCTGACGATGCTGGCTGCCTTTTTGAGGCAGCGACTCCTGTAGATCCCGTCGATGGTGGGGAGGTCAGAACCCGTGATGGAGCAGGCATTGTCCACCTCTCTCTATAATCTCCGTCATTCCCTGATGATCGACTTGCCGAAGCAGACTGTGATGCAACCAGTCAATATATTGGGGAGGTCAGGACAAGTGAGGGACCAGGCAGTGTCAATTTTTTAATTTAGTTTAGTTTAGTTTAGTTTAGTTTAGAGATACAGCAAGGAAACAGGCCCTTCGGCCCACCGGGTCCGCGCCGACCAGCGATCCCCGCACATTAACACTACCCTACACCCACGTGGGACAATTACTACATTTACACCAAGCCAATTAACCTACAAACCTGCACGTCTTTGGAGTGTGGGAGGAAACCGGAGCACCCGGAGAAAACCCGCGCAGGTCACGGGGAGAACGTACAAACTCCGTACAGACAGCACCCGTAGTCGGGATCGAACCCGGGTCTCCGGCGCAGTTAGTGCTGTTAGGCAGCAACTCTACCGCTGCGCCACCGCGCCCCCCCCTGGTTTTGCGTGCTGTATTAACCCAGGAGCATAATCGCATCGTTCGAATCCCACCGCGGCAACTGGGAAATTCAAATTCCAGGAATGAAATAAATCTGGAATATAACGTGAATCTCAGCAACGGAAACCACAAAATTCTACCATCGTCGTAAAAAAACCCCCCATCTGTTTCACTGATATCTTTCAGGGTCATAAATCTGCCTTTTCCTCCCTGTTCCACGTCCAACAGAGTGGTTGATTTAAGTCAAGAGCCAGGAGAGTTTATCTGTGGTATGCATTGGGTATGAATCGGGACAATTAAATCATTACCGTCTGCAGCTTTACGGGGACATTCATTTAGTTCAGTTTATTATTGGTAGACTTGAGGTGGCACGGTGGCGCGGCAGCAGAGTCGCTGCCTCACAGCGCCAGAGACAGGGGTTCAATCCCGACTACGGGTGCTGACTGCACCGATTTTGCACGTTCTCCCCCTGACCCGCGTGGGTTTTCTCCGGGTGCTCCGGTTTCCCCCCACGCTCCAAAGACGCCCAGGTTTGCAGGTTAATTGGCTTGGGTAAAAATTGTAAATGGTCCCTGGTGTATATTGTGTGCCAGTGTAACGGCGATCGCTGGTCGGGGCGGACTCGGTCGGCCTAGTGTCCTGTTTTCTCACTGTATCTCTAAACTAAACCAAAGTGTCCCATGTACTGAGGTGCAGTGAAAAAATTTTGTTGCGTGCTATCCAGTCAGCAGAAAGACTACACATGATTACAATCGATCCGCCCACAGAGTACAGATACAGGATAAAGGGGATAACGTTTAGTGCAAGATAAAGTCCAGTAAAGTCCAATTAAAGATAGTCCGAGGATCTTCAGTGAGGTAGATAGATGGTAGCTCAGGACTGCTCTCTAGTAGATGAATGAATGAATTCATTAATACGTTTATTGACCAAGTATTCACATACAAGGAATTTGCCTTGGTGCTCTGCCCACAAGTGACAACATGACATACAGTGTTAAAGAAGTAACTGCAGATGCTGGAGAATCGAGGGTACACAAAAGGGTGCAGTAGCATCTAAGGAGCGAAGGAGATAGGCGACGTTTCGGGTCGAGACCCTTCTTCAGACTGGTCAGGGATCAGGGAAACGAGAGATATAGACAGTGATGCGGAGAGATAAAGAACAATGAATGAAAGATATGCAAAAAAGTATCGATGATAAAGGGAACAAGCCATTGTAAGCTGTTTGTGGTGTGAAAATGAGAAGCTAGTGCGACTAGGGTGGGGGAGGGAGATAGAGATAGAGGGAATACCAGGGCCCGAGGGCTGAGGGAGAGGTGGGAAGGGGAGGAGACAGCTAGGGTTAACAGAATTGAGAAAATTCAATGTTTAATGACATACAGTGACAGGAATAACACATAAAGCATGACTTCAGTTGTCGTAGGACGTCCTAATGGGTTGCCGGTTGCCGTAGCTTGATGGTAAATTGTCGTGGGGGGGAGGAGGGGGTTCCAGTCGCCGGTTTTTCAGAGACCTGCCACAACTGTGACAGTCGCCGGCCAGTCGCCCAAAAAATCGCCTAAGCGGGACAGACCCTTAACTGTGGCGGCTTTGACAGTCCGGAGTCGCCTTCCAGAGGGAAGTGATTCAAAGAGTTTGTGGCCAGGGTGAGAGGGGTCAGAGATGACCTTACCCGCTCGTCTCCTTGCCCTTGCAGTGTACAGTTCATCAATGGGGGGAAGGCTGCAGCCAACAACCTTCTCATCTGATCGGACGATTCGCTGCAGCCTCCGGATGTGACGCTTCGAGTCCAGATCCTTCTTCAGCATCTTCAGAAGATTACTTTTCTCCAGAGATGTTGTCCGACCCGTTGAGTTCCTCCAGCTTTTTGTGTCCATCTTCAGTTTAAACCAGCATACGCAGTTCCTTCCTACACAGGAAGAATTAGCAACTGGGTGATGTTAGGCTACTTGGCCGGCATGGACGGGTTGGGCCTGTACCCTGGGCCTTCTTCAGTCCCGAAACATCACCTACCCATGTTTCTCCAGGGATGCTTCCTGACACGCTGCATTACTCCAGCACTTGGTGTCTTTATTTGCAAACCAACATCTGCAGTTCCTTGTGTCTACATGTCCCTCCAAAGAGGGACTATTTGCCCCACAACGGTCTGGTGTATTTCTAATAACTGATAATATACTGTGTATTTATTGTTATTGATGTGTCCAACGCACACCTCTAGATTCAGGGACAGATTCTTCCCAGCTGTTATCAGGCCACTGAACCATCCTCTCAGCCACCAAGCACGACACCCGGAGGCTGCAGCGAATCGTCCGATCAGCCGAGCAGGTTGTTGGCTGCAACCTTCCCCCCCATTGATGAACTGTACACTGCAAGGGCCAGGAAGCGAGCGGGCAAGATCATCTCTGACCCCTCTCACCCGGGTCATGAACTCTTTGAATCACTTCCCTCTGGAAGGCGACTCCGGACTGTCAAAGCTGCCACAGCCGGACATAAAAACAGCTTTTTTTCCATGAGCAAATAGCCAAAAGACCATAGCCTCCTTTTGCTCTGGTATTTTATTACATTCACATGTTTAAACTATATAATGTTTTATTCTTAATGTGTTAATGTTTTATGTTTTATTGTTATTTGTTTACTGTATGTCGTGTTGTTACTTGCGAGCAGAGCACCAAGGCAAATTCCTTGTATGTGTACGTACATGGCCAATAAACGTATTCATTCATTCATTCTGCAGAGATGCTGCCTGGCCCGCTGAGTTACTCCAGCATGTTGTGTCTGCCTGCTAGTTCTACTTGCCCACGTTAGCCCTGCAAACCTTTCCGATGTCTGCACCTGTGCATTGAATGCAGTAACAGAGGGGGAGAAGCGGTTCCTGAGTCTGGTGGTGAGCGCTTTCTACTCACCCGATGGGAGCGGGAAGAAGAAAGAATGGATGGGACAAGCCTTTGATTGTGTCGGCTGCTTTCCCGAGGCAGCGTGAAGTGTAGACGGAGTGGATGGTGGGGAGTCTGGTCCGTGGGCCACATCTACAACTCTGTAGCTTCCTGCCGCCTTGGGCAGAGCTGTTCCCAAACCAAGCCGTGATGCAACCCGACAGCGTGCCCTCTACGGTGCATCTGTAGGTGATTGTAAACGGCCTGTCCCACTTGCCGATTGTTTCGGCGACTGCAGCATCATTGACTGACGTATCGTGTCACCGGGGTGATGACGTATGACGCGGGGGTGACACGGCGTGACGACGTGTTGCCGCGCGGTGTTTTTTCAAGTGTCGCACCCACTTTTGTGTCGCCCCTGGATTTTGAAATGTTCAAAATCTTTTGGAGACACTGATATGAGGCCGGCAAGTTCGCCAAGTGGGACAGGCCCTTCGGAGTCACTGGAGACGCCCAATGACCTCAATCTCCTCAGGAGTGGGCCTCCTTGGTTGTCACATCAATGTGGTTGGACCACGACAGATCATCGGTTATATTAACAGCAAGGAACGTGAAGCTGTCGTCCATTATGTGGTTGCGTGCTTTGTTGCTTTCTTTGGCATGACTGTACGGCAAATCAAATCCCTCGTATGATTTACATAATTGTTTTGTTTTCGTACGTGGCCAATAAAATCAATTACAATTACAATTACAAATCCCACTTCAGCACCATTGATACTGACTGGGACATGGACACCATCACTTCCAATAACGAGCTCATTCATCTTGCGGACGTTGAGGGAGAGGTTGCCGTCCTGACACCACGTTACGAAGTTCTCTATCTCCTTCCTGTACTCCGTCTCATCGTTGTTTGTGACCCGGACCACCGCAGTGGTCCCATCTGCAAACGTGTAAGAGCCTAAAGGGCCTGTCCCACCTATCCCGGCGATTTTTTAGGCGACTCCAGGCGACTAGACTGTTGCCACATGGTCGCCGGGGTGTCGCCTGTGTGGTCGTGAGCCGTCTCCTCAGTCGCCCAAAGAGTCGCAGCGTCTTTCTGGTCGCCGCTAGATTTTCTTTTCTTTTTAAAAAATTATTTGTATTAGAAGCAATTGTACAAGAATAAAGCAATCGGCATATAAAATTATACAATTAATGTACAGCTTCGATTTTAACTTGTTAACTTGAAAATAAAGGAAAAGAAAACAGACAGAACAAGAGAGAGAAAAAGTGAGAGGTGCAAAGATAGGACTCTAGACTACCAAAGAGTGGATAAAAGAAAGGAAGTAAAAAAGGAAAGAAAAAAGTGGAGATATACCTGCCCACCCTCCACCCACCCACCTCACCCAACCCATAGTTGGATTAAGTCCAAAGTAAGAATTCGGTGAAGGGTGTCCATGTCTTGAAAAAATGATCTGGTTTTTCTGCCAAGACAAGTCTAATATTTTCAAGATGTAGTGTCTCAGACATGTTTGTAATCCACATCTTAACAGTAGGGACTGATGTGTGTTTCCAAAATTTAAGTATTCGTTTCTTCGCCGTTTTCAGGCCATAATACAGGAAACGTCTTTGAAATAATGTTACCTCAGAACAGGCTTCTGACGTACCTAGAGCGATCAGTTCAGTGTCGGGGTCCAATTTTATTTTAGGTATTTTAGAAAAAATTTCAAAAATTCCTCTCCAGAAATTATTTAACTTTATACGAGGCAAAAGAATGGGTTAAAGTTGCTTCCTGTAGGAGACATTTAACGCAAATAGGGGATATATTTGGGAAGATCTTATTCAGTTTAGACTTTGAATAATAGAGTGTGCAGTATTTTAAATTGTAGTAGCGAATGCCTAACGTTAAGAGAACAGTTGTGTATGTATAGAAGACTTTCCTCCCATCTGTCTTTTAAAATTGTTAGGCCGAGTTCATCTTCCCAAGCTCGTCTAATTACTTCCGACGATGGGGTTTGTATATTAACTTGTTTGAATCCGAGTTTCTATTCATACATTTGTCTAGTATGTCTGGAACCATATATTGATAGCCTTGGGTATATGATTTCAGATAGTCTCGTATTTGAAGATATCTAAAATATTGACTGCCTTTCAGATGATATTTCAACTGTAATTCTTGAAATGAGAGAAGAGTCGCCTGTGTGGTCGTAGGTTGTCGTAGGTGTGGCCGTAGGTGGATATCCTAATGGGTCGCCGGTTGTCGGTAGCTTGCCATGGCGTGATGTCGACTAGGTGGTAGGTTGCCGTAGACATTGTCGAAGGGGGGGTCCAGTCGCAGGTTTTTCGGCGACCTGCTACACCGGCAGTCGCCTAAAATGTCGCCTAAGTGGGACAGGCCCTTAAATTGTCCACACAATCGCGAGTGTTTAATAGGAGACTGAGAACAGAGATGAGTTTGGATTGTTTAGTTTAGTTTAGTTTAGTTTAGTTTAGTTCAGAGTTGTAGAGAGATACATCACAGAAACAGACCCTTCGACCCATTGAGTCATCGAGCACCCATATATACAAATCTTACTTGAATCCCACTTTATTTTGATCAATTCTCCCAAGACATTATTAGCAGCAGCCAACCATTGGGCAGCACAGTGGCGCAGCGGGTAGAGCTGCTGCCACACAGTGCCGGAGACCTGGGTTTGATCCTGGCCTCAGGTGCTGTCCTTGTGGAGTTTGCATGCTTTCCCGGTGACCGCGTGGGTTTTCCTGGTTTCCCCCCCACGTCCCAAAGACGTGCGGGTTTGTGGGTTAATTGGCTTCGGTGATGTGTGTAGGGGGGGGGGGGGATGCGGGAAAAGCGGGATAACACAGAACTGGTGTGGACTAGTGATCGAAGGTCGGTGCGGACTCGATGGGCCGAAGGGTCTGTTTCCATGCTGTATCCCTAAACTACAGTAAACTAAGCGGATCATCTTGCACGTCCTAAGGAAGTGCGGGGAAACCAGAGCACCCGGAGAAAACCCACGTGGTCACAAGGGGAACGTACAAACTCTGTCCAGACAGCACCAGAGGTCTCGAGAGCATAAATCTTGACCCGAAACATCACCCATTCCTTCACTCCAGAGATGCTGCCTGTACCACTGAGTTACTCCAGCCCTTTGTGTCTATCTTCAGTATGTCGATTTTAATTGTCATCGGTAGATGCGGTGAAGTTCCGGTATAATTAATATCTTGCACCACCATCACAGGCACGTAGGCTGAGCGCTGGAGTTGAGGAGAAATATCATTATCTGTTGCATCACCAAATTACTGAAAGGCAAATTTATATGTAGATAAGCATCTTTTTTGGTTTAGTTTTAAAGATACAGCAAGGAAACAGGCCCTTCGGCCCACCGAGTCCACGCCGACCATCGATCACCCGTTCACACTAGTTCGATGTTATCCCACTTTCCCATCCACTCCCTACACACTAGGGGGCAATTTTACACTGGGCCAATTAGCCTGGGGCCGTACAGCGCCGGAGAACCAGGTTCGATCCTGACTACGGGTGCTGCCCGTATGGAGTTTACTCGTTCTCCCCGTGACCAGGTGGGCTTCCTCCGGCTGCTCCGGTTTCCCCCCCCCCCCCCCCACACTTCAAAGACGTGCGGGCTTGCAGGTGAATTGGCTTCGCTAAAGATTGAAAATCCTCCCTATTGTGTGTAGGATAGTGCTAGGGTGATCTCTGGTCGGCGTGGACCTGGGGGGGGGGGGACGGAGGTGCTGTTTCCGCGCCATATCTCTGAGCTGAACTAAATTGACAGTAGTGGAAGAATAAACAATGAGTCGTAGTCACAGAGTGATACAGCGTGGAAACAGGCCCTTCGGCCCAACTCGCCCACACCGGCCAACAGTGTCCCAGCCACACTAGTCCCATCAAACACACCTCAGATTCCTATCAAATCTTTTCCCCTTCATCTTAAACTGGCCCTTCATCCCAATGTGCCCACGTTGGCCAACAATGACCCAGCTCCACTGGTCCCACCTGCCCACGTTTGGTCCATATCCCTCCAAGCCTGCCCTATCCATGTACCTGTCTAACTGCTTCTTAAACATTGGGATAGTCCCAGCCTCGACTACCTCCTCTGGCAGCTCGGTAACAAAACCCAGTTTGTCCTGTATTGGATTACTACTTGGCATACAAACGCAAGCTTGGGGAACACACAACTCTCAGAGGTACACACCAGCCCAACAGTTCGAGAAGTGTGAGACTTCTGTTTTAAATCATGGTGTCTGGGGTTCGAATGTACACCTTCAGTTGGATTGCCAGGATTACCTCGTCCCTTTCTGATCGATAAAACTGTGGATTGCTCACAATGTGGCTCGGTTACAATTCAATCCAGGGGCGTCACGCAGTAACCGAAGACAGGCACTAAAAGCTGGAGTAACTCAGCGGGACAGGCAGCATCTCTGGAGAGAAGGAATGGGTGACGTTTCGGGACCCGAAACGTCACCCATTCCCTCTCTCCAGAGATGCTGCCTGTCCTGCCAAGTTAGACCAGCCTCTAGTGCCTATCTTCGGTTTAAACCAGCGCCTGCAGTTCCTTCCTACGCACAGTAAGAACTGTTGATTGATTGGAATTAGACCATTTGGGGACCAGTTGGAAAAGCACACACACACACACGCGCTTCTGAGGAAATGCGGAGCAAGACGTTCCAACTGGAAACGTCTTGGATTTTTTTTTTTTTTGCATTCTGTCTGAATTTCCTTCCCGAAAGGATATCTCAGTGAAGCAGATGTGGTTTTTGGACAGTTTGACAGCTCCGCAACGTGTGCAGTTCAGTTTAGTTTATTGTCACGCGTACCGAGGTACAGTGAAAAGCTTTTGTTGCGTGCTAACCAGTCAGCGGAAAGACAATACATGATCACAATCGAGCCATTTACAGCGGGCAGGTACATGATGAGGGAATAACGTTTAGTGCAAGGTGAAGCCAGCCAGGTCCGAGCAAGGTAAACCAAATGCTGCCTCACCCGCTGAGTTTCTCCAGCATTTTTTTGTCTACCTTCGATTTTTCAAGCATTTGCAGTTCTTTCTTAAACAAACGTCCGATCAAGGATAGTCCGAGGGTCACCAATGAGGTAGATAGTAGTTCAGCACTGCTCTCTGGTTGTGGTGGGATGGTTCAGTTGCCTGATAACAGCTGGGAAGAAACTGTCCCTGAATCTGGGGGTGTGCGTTTTCACGCTTCTGTACCTCTTGCCCGATGGGAGAGGGGAGAAGAGGGAGAGGCCGGGGTGCGACTGGTCCTTGATTGTGCTGCTGGCCTTGCCGAGGCAGCGTGAGGTGTAGAGGGAGGTTGATGGAAGGTTGGGTTTAGGTAAATTATCGTCACCCGTACCCAGGTACGGTGAAGATCTTAGCTGTCAATAATTCTATTATCACAGAAAAAAAGTAATTTCTTGCTTACAATTCAGTAAGATAATTGCCACACATACTATACATGGGGCGCAGCGGTAGAGATGGTACCCCACAGCGCCAGGGACCCGGGTCCGATCCTGAATACAGGGGCTGTCCGCACGGAGTTTGCACGTTCTCCCCGTGACCCGTGTGGGTTTTCTCCGGGTGGTCTGGTTTCCTCCCACAATACAGGTTTGTAGGCTAATAGGCTTGTTAAAAAATTGTACATTGTCCCAGATTGTGTACAGAATGTATGTAAACAGCCCACTGTGTCCATATGCAAGAGTGGCTGGGCTTTCGCACCAGCCCGCTCCATCCTCCCTCCTCCCTCCTCTCCGGTTTCCGGTCTCCAGGGGCCGGGCTCGGTGGCTTCACCCCCCCAGGCCGCCTCCTGGTTCCATGCCAGGAGAGTCGGGCCTGCTGCTGGGGTACGACAGCAGCCGATGGGAGCTTTTCCATGCTATCCTATAATAAGGTTTATACCATACACTCATGCCAAACGGAAGTACAATAGGTAGAGCAAAGTGGAAGTTAAGGGGCTGTCCACTGCGGCAACCTAACTGGCGAGTTTAGAAGAGTTTAGGAGAGTTTGAATACGTGTCATGTTGTAGACCTCCTTCGACTATCTACGACTACCTTCGAATACCCTCGAATACCTACGACTAACATGCCGACCTACTACGACTACCTCGGCTAAACCTACGGGTAAAAAAGGTATCGATTTTTTCCACGGCGACCTTTTTTTACTCGCGGGCATTTTTCAACGTTGCAAAAAACGCCGCGCCCTAGCTGAGGCCTCGAGTACGCGGAGACCACTCTCGAGCATGAAGGAGAGTCACAAAGACCTCCTACGACCTCGTGTCGACCATGCCGCGAGTTATGAGTCGAGGGCAAAAACTCGCCAGGAACTCGCGGATTTAAGGTCGCCCAAGTGGGACAGGCCCTACACAGAGTGCAGAATGTAGTTCTCAGCATTGTCGCGCACCAGTTCCAGAGACAAAGTCCAATGTCCGCAATGGGGTAGAGGTGAGTGGGACAGGACCCTAGCTTATGGGAGGACCGTTCAGAAGCCTGATAACAGAGGGAAGAAGCTGTTCCTGAGTCTGGTGGTGCGCGCTTTCAAGCTTCTGTACCTTCTGCCGGACGGGAGCGGGGAGAAGAAGGAATGACCGGGGTGGGACAAGTCTTTGATTGTGTCGGCTGCTTTCCCGGGGCAGCGTGATGTCGACAGTGGAGAGTCTGGTCTGTGGGACGAACTGGGCCGCATCCACAACTCTCTGCAGATTCTTGCGGTATTGAGCGGAGCTGTCTGTGGTGCGCGGTTTCAAGCTCCTGGGGCTGCTGAAGAAGGGTCCTGACCCAAAACATTGCCTGTCCATCCCCTCCACTGATGCTGTCTGACTCACTGCATCCACCAGTCAGCACACTGTGGAGGAGCCCGCCTGGACTGGGAGCCCCATTCAAGGCTCCACTCCTGCCAGCTGGAGGAAGGACATTCTTGCTATTGAGGGAGAGTGCAGCGTAGGTTTTTACAAGGTTAATTCCCGGGATGGCACGACTGTCATATGCTGGGAGAATGGAGCGGCTGGGCTTGTACACTCTGTGGTTTAGAAGGATGAGGGGGCACCTTATTGAAACATACAAGATTATTAAGGGTTTGGACACGCTAGAGGCAGGAAACAAGTTCCCGATGTTTGGGGAGTCCCAGAACCAGGGGCCACAGTTTAAGAATAAGAGTAAGCCAGTTAGAACGGAGATGAGGAAACACTTTTTCTCACAGAGAGTGGTGAGTCTGTGGGAATTCTCTGCCTCATAGGGCGGTGGAGGCCGGGGTTCTCTGGATGCTTTTCAAGAGAGAGCTAGATAGGGCTCTTGAAGATAGCAGAGTCAGGGGGATATGGGGAGAAGGCAGGAAAGGGGTACTGATTGGGGATGATCAGGCATGACCACATTGAATGGCGGTGCTGGCTCGAAGGGCCAAAATGGCCTACTCCTGCACCTCTTGTCCTATTGTCTATTGAAATCGGAGAGGAAGGTGGAGGGAGTGTGCGGCAGACGTTGGAACAAAGGGTCCGGGTGAGAAGAACTGGGGCCTTACCTTCCGCACACTCCAGGGTCGGCTGCAGGAGACCCCCCCCCCCACTCCATCCTCCACTCTGGTTCCCGGGCCCCAGTGGATGAACAGGGGCTTCAGATGGCTTCAGTGAATATAATGGAGACAGCTCTCTGCCTCCAAATATCTTTCAGTAATGATTTATACTCATCTTAATGCTTTCAAATCATTCGGCATGGTGCAGTTCCATAAGGCTTTTGGTTAGGCTGCATTTGGAGTGTGTGTGCACAGGGCCCCTAGTGAGACCACACCTGGAGTATTGTGTGCAGTTTTGGTCCCATAATTTGAGGAAGGACATTCTTGCTATTGAGGGAGGGCAGCGTAGGTTTACAAGGTTAATTCCGGGATGGCGGGACTGTCACATGCTGAGAGAATGGAGCAGCTGGGCTTGTACACTCTGGAGTTTAGAAAGATGAGAGGATATCTTATTAAAACATATATGATTATTAAGGGATTGGTCACGCTAGAGGCAGGAAACATGTTCCCGATGTTGGGGGCGTCCAGAAGCAGGGGCCACAGTTTAAGAATAAGGGGTAGGCCATTTAGAACGGAGATGAGGAAACACTTTTTCACCCAGGGACTTGTGAATCTGTGGAATTCTCTGCCTCAGAAGGCAGTGGAGGCCGATTCTCTGGATGCTTTCCAGAGAGAGTTAGAGCTCTTAAAGATAGCGGAGTCAGGGGATATGGGGAGAAGGCAGGAACAGGGTACTGATTGTGGGCGATCAGCCATGATCACAGTGAATGGCGGTGCTGGCTCGAAGGGCCGAATGGCCTCCCCCTGCACCTATTGTCTGCTGTCTATTGTATTGTCTATTGTCTATTGTGCGTGCAGTTCTAGTCGCCCCATTACAGGAAGGATGTGGCGGTTTTGGAGAGGGTGCGGAGGAGGTTTACCAGAATGATACCGGTTCAGAGAGCATTGGCTATGAGGAGAGGTGGACATGCTTGGTCTGTGTTCTCCAAGTTGGGGCGGAGACCTGATAAAAATGATCAGAGGCAGAGATAGGGTTTACAGTCAAAATATTTCATTCCCAAAACGGAAATGTCAAGGACTAGGTGATAAAGGAGGTGTGTGGGGCAAGTTTTATTTTGTACAGATGTGGTGGGTGCCTGGAACGTGCTGCCGGGGGTGGTGGTAGAGGCAGATATGATAGTGGCGTTTAAGATAGGCACGTGGATATGCAGGGAATGGAGGGACATGCATCACGTGCAGCAGAGGGGATTAGTTGATTTTGTCGCGGACATTGTGGCCTCAAACATTGTGCTGTTCTGTTCTATGTTCTATGAGGCCATTCAACCCATTGGCTGGGCTGGCATTCCCATCAATCCTATTCCCCTCCGTACTTCCGTAGTTCTTTCGCACATGCCGATCGATTGTTACAATGTTTAAGAAACATTTCGACAGGTACATGGATAGGACAGGTTTAGAGGGACATGGGCCAAACGCAGCAGGTGGGACTAGTGTAGCTGGGACATTGTTGGCCAGTGTGGGCAAGTTGGGCTGAAGGGCCTGTTTCCACACTGTAACACTCTATGACTCTATTCTAACTGTGAACCAACTCGTACTGTGTGTCATAGAACCATACAATTACAGAAACAGGCCCTTCGGCCCATCAGCACCCATTGCAAGATTTACTTTCTAGGTATTATTGTATTAAATGCTTTTCGACTTACGATATTTTTCTATTTACGGGATGGATTTATCTGAACGTGACCCCATCGTAAGTCAAGGAGCAGTTGTGCAGAAATATGAGCATGTTGGCCAGTTTGGGCAAGTGGGGCCAAATGGTCTGTTTCCAAACTGATTGAAGTTAGGCGACCACACAATATACTGTTTTCTTTATACCAATTGGTACATGGAGACAAATAAATGTATCTTGTAACTTGTATCTTGTCCTAGCACTGGGTGTAAGCTGCGTACCCCTTTTTGGACACATACAGTGGCTAAGTGGTTCTTGTTTGTAGATTATCCACGGCAGTCTGCATTCTTAAAAAGATTAGATGTTTAGCTTGAGGAGAAAGCAGGGATAAAGGTAACGCCAGCAGGGTGTGATAACATCGTACAGAACCCTCTTCCTAATCATTTCATTTATTTACAGTTTCTGTCTGCCACGCTTCACTGTTTACCAGAGGACTATCCTTCAAACGTGGAATCTCACTCTTTCAGTTTCTCTCTCATTGGCTGTGGAGAGGGCATTCCCACTAGCGGGAGAGCCCAGGACCAGAGGGCACAGCCTCAGAATTAAAGGACTAACCTTTAGGAAGGAGATGAGGAGGAATCTCCCTTTAGTCAGACGGAGGTGAATCTGTGGAATTCTTTGCCCCACGGATGGCTGTGGAGGCCAAGTCAGTGGATATTTACGGTGGAGGTGATTAGAACGGAAAAAACAATTGGTTGGTCAGGGGTTATGGGGAGAAGGCAGAGAATGGGGTTTTGAGAGGGAAATGTAGATCAGCCATGATGGAATGGCGGAGCGGACTTGATGGGATGAAAGGCCTAATTTCTGCTCCCACTTATCTTATGAACTTATTTTTTATTGAGAACTTGACACAATGAGATAGGCAGGTAGACAAAAGTGCTGGAGAAACTCAGCGGGTGCAGCAGCATCTATCGAGCGAAGAAATAGGCGACGTTTTTCGGGCCCGAAGCCCTTCTTCAGACTGATGGAGGGTGGAGCGGAGGTGTCCGGCGAAACGATCGCCAAGCCTACGCTTGGTCTCGCCGAACACCTCCGCTCGTCAGCATTAACCAACCTGAACCTTCCGGTGGCTCAGCACTTCAACTCCCCCTCCCATTCCAAATCCGACCTCTCAGTCCTGGGCCTCCTCCGTGGCCAGAGTGAGCACCACCGCAAATTGGAGGAGCAGCACACCTCATATTCCCCTTGGGGCAGTCTGCACCCTAGCGGCATGAACATTGACTTCTCCAATTTCCGGTAGCCCTTGCTGTCTCCTCCCCTTCTCAGCTCTCCCTCAGCCCTCGGGCTCCTCCTCTTCCCTTTTCCTTTCTTCTCCACGCCCTCCCCCCCACCGCCCCCCCCCAACCCTTCCATCAGTCTGAAGAAGGGTTTCGGCCCGAAACGTTGCCCATTTCCTTCGCTCCATAGATGCTGCCGCACCCGCTGAGTTTCTCCAGCACATTTGTCTACCTTCGATCTTCCAGCATCTGCAGTTCCTTCTTAAACAATGAGATAGGCACCTGGATTGGCAGGGACCGGAGGGATGTGGATTACTCATGGTCAGAGGAGATGACATCCTCTATAGGCTCTACGAGGCGCTGGTCAGGCTGCATTTGCAGTCCTGTGAGCACATTTGGGCCCCATATCTGAGGAAGGATTTGTGCTGGCTCTGGAGAGGGTCCAGAGGGGGTCCATTAGGGAAGATCTTATTCCGTATTAGACTTTGAATAAATATTAAGTCTGTGCAGTATTTTTAAATTGTAGTAGCGAAGGCCTAACGTTAAGAGAGAACAGTTGTGTATGTATAGAACGACTTTCCTCCCATCTGTCTTTTAAAATTGTTAGGCGAGTTCATCTTCCCAAGCTCGTCTAATTACTTCTACGATGGGGTTTTTGCATTTTTAAAAGGGTTATAAAGGTATGATATTAACTTGTTTGAATCCGAGGGTTTGCATCATACATTTGTCTAGTATGTCTGAACCATATATTAATAGTCTTGGGTTATGATTTCAGATAGTCTCGTATTTGAAGATATCTAAAAATATTGACTGCCTTTCAGATTATATTTGGCTGTAATTCTTGGAAATGAGGGAGAAGAGTTCCATCTCATAAAGATCTCCCAGTTTTTTACAATTCCTAATCCCCCCCTTTTTTTTTTCCCCAGTGTGTGTGAACGTCTTGCCTAAGATAGACGGCTTTGAATGAGGGGTTGTTGGCGATTGGTGCGAGAAGAGATAAATTTCTCAGTTTAAGGGGTTGACTTCACTTGTTTCCAGATTTGTAATGGTACTATAGATAATCGATTTTTCTAAATATACTGATTTCTTCAAATTTATTGGAGAGAGAAGAATCGACGCGCCTATATTAAAAGGCAAACAGTCCTCTCTCTCCATTATTAACCATTTTATCTGTTGGCATGTGTTGTCCATCTAATAGATTACGTTTTTAATATTCGTTGCCCAGTAATAGTATAAAAAATTGGGGAAAGCCAATCCGCCAATTTTTTTGGGGTTTACATAGATGTCGTTTATGGATTCTGTGTGTTTTATAATCCCAAATAAAGTTTATAATCAGATAATCGAGTTTTTTTTAATACATTTTAGGGAGATAAATCGGTATTGATTGAAATAAGTACAGGATTTGTGGAAGGAAGATCATCTTTATGGCATTTATTCTACGTATGAGAGAAATCGGAAGCGTTTTCCTAAATTGAATAAGGGCATTTAATTTGGTAATTAATGGTGGAAGGTTTGCTTGAACTAGAGAAGCATATTTTCTAGTTACGTGAACTCCAAGATATTTGAATTTTTCTGTAGCAATTCTGAAAGGGAATTTTAGGTGTGAGGCTTTATTGACATAATTTCACTTTTGTACCAGTTTATTCTATATCCTGAAAATGAACCAAATTCCTCTTTAAGATTTAGTATGTTTGGAATGCTAACTTGGGAATTGGTGATATATAGTAGTACATCATCTGCATGCAATGATATTTTATTAGTAGAATATTTAGTATTATAGCAATGAGTATTCGGATGTACTCTTATACTTTCTGCTAAAGGTCCAATCGCAAGGGCAAATAACAGGGATGACAATGCACACCCCTGTCTATTGCCCCTGGATAGCTGGAATTTAGGTGAGAGTATTTGATTAGTCAGTATTCTGGCAGTCGTCTTGTCATATAGCAACGTTATCCATGAAATGAAGTTTTCTTCTCATTGGAATTTTTGCAATACTGTAAAAAGATATTTCCATGCTACTTGGTCAAATGCTTTTTCTGCATCTAATGAAACAATTGATAAGTCTTCCTTATCATTCTATGTGAGTATATTATATTAAACAGATGTCTCAAGTTGTTAAACGAGTGTCTCTTGGGTATAAACCCAGTTTGATCAGAGTGTATTAATTTATTAATGTATTTATTTAGTCTTCTTGCTAGGGTTTTAGCTAATATTTTCTGTTCTGTATTTAACAGGGCAATTGCTCTATATAATCCCGGCTCTTCTCAGGATCACGATCGTTGCTTGTCGTAGCTCGTCGCGGGTGGACATAGGTTGACTTCGGTTGTCGTAGGTTGTCGCCTGTGTGGTCGTAGGTTGTCGTAGGTGTGGTCGTGGGTGGACATCCTAATGGGTCGCCGGTTATCGGTAGCCTGCCATGGCTTGACGTCCACTAGGTGGTAGGTTGCCGTAGACATTGTCGAAGGGGGGGTCCAGTCGCAGGTTTTTCGGCGACCTGCTATTCTGGCAGTCGCCTAAAATATCGCCTAAGTGGGACAGGCCCTTAAATTGTCCACACAATCGCGAGTGTTTACTAGGAGACTGAGAACAGAGATGAGTTTGGAATGTTTAGTTTAGTTTAGTTTAGTTCAGAGTTGTAGAGAGATACATCACAGAAACAGACCCTTCGACCCATTGAGTCATTGAGCACCCATATACAAATCTTACTTGAATCCCACTTTATTTGATCAATGCTCCCAAGTCATTATTAGCAGCAGCCAACCATTGGGCAGCACAGTGGCGCAGCGGGTAGAGCTGCTGTCGTACAGGGCTGAGAACCAGGTTCGATCCTGACTACGGGTGCTGCCCGTATGGAGTTTACTCGTTCTCCCCGTGACCAGGTGGGTTTCCTCCAGGTGCTCCGGTTTCCCCCCCCCACACTTCAAAGACGTGCGGGCTTGCAGGTGAATTAGCTTCGCTAAAGATTGAAAATCCTCCCTATTGTGTGTAGGATAGTGCTAGGGTGATCTCTGATCGGGTGGACTTGGGGGGGGGGGGGGGGGGGGGGGAACGGAGGTGCTGTTTCCCGCGCTGTATCTCTGAGCTGAACTAAATTGACAGTAGTGGAAGAATAAACAATGAGTCGTAGTCACAGAGTGATACAGCGTGGAAACAGGCCCTTCGGCCCAACTCGCCCACACCGGCCAACAGTGTCCCAGCCACACTAGTCCCATCAAACACACCTCAGATTCCTATCAAATCTTTTCCCCTTCATCTTAAACTGGCCCTTCATCCCAATGTGCCCACGTTGGCCAACAATGACCCAGCTCCACTGGTCCCACCCGCCCACGTTTGGTCCATATCCCTCCAAGCCTGCCCTATCCATGTACCTGTCTAACTGCTTCTTAAACATTGGGATAGTCCCAGCCTCGACTACCTCCTCTGGCAGCTCGGTAACAAATCCAGTTTGTCCTGTATTGGATTACTACTTGGCATACAAACGCAAGCTTGGGGAACACACAACTCTCAGAGGTACACACCAGCCCAACAGTTCGAGAAGTGTGAGACTTCTGTTTTAAATCATGGTGTCTGGGGTTCGAACGTACACCTTCAGTTGGATTGCCAGGATTACCTCGTCCCTTTCTGATCGATAAAACTGTGGATTGCTCACAATGTGGCTCGGTTACAATTCACTCCAGGGGCGTCACGCAGTAACCGAAGACAGGCACTAAAAGCTGGAGTAACTCAGCGGGACAGGCAGCATCTCTGGAGAGAAGGAATGGGTGACGTTTCGGGACCCGAAACGTCTCCCATTCCCTCTCTCCAGAGATGCTGCCTGTCCTGCCGCGTTAGACCAGCCTTTAGTGCCTATCTTCGGTTTAAACCAGCGTCTGCAGTTCCTTCCTACTGTTAAGAACTGTTGATTGATTGGAATTAGACCATTTGGGGACCAGTTGGAAAAGCACACACACACGCGCGCTTCTGAGGAAATGCAGAGCAAGACGTTCCAACTGGAAGTGAAGCAGATGTGGTTTTTGGACAGTTTGACAGCTCCGCAACGTGCAGTTCAGTTTAGTTTATTGTCACGCGTACCGAGGTACAGTGAAAAGCTTGTGTTGCGTGCTAACCAGTCTGCGGAAAGACAATACATGATCACAAAAGACAATACATGACCTGCAAGGTGAAGCCAGCCAGGTCCGAGCAAGGTAAACCAAATGCTGCCTCACCCGCTGAGTTTCTCCAGCATTTTTTTGTCTACCTTCGATTTTTCAAGCATTTGCAGTTCTTTCTTAAACAAACGTCCGATCAAGGATAGTCCAAGGGTCACCAATGAGGTAGATAGTAGTTCAGCACTGCTCTCTGGTTGTGGTGGGATGGTTCAGTTGCCTGATAACAGCTGGGAAGAAACTGTCCCTGAATCTGGAGGTGTGCGTTTTCACACTTCTGTACCTCTTGCCCGATGGGAGAGGGGAGAAGAGGGAGAGGCCGGGGTGCGACTGGTCCTTGATTGTGCTGCTGGCCTTGCCGAGGCAGCGTGAGGTGTAGAGGGAGGTTGATGGAAGGTTGGGTTTAGGTAAATTATCGTCACCCGTACCCAGGTACGGTGAAGATCTTAGCTGTCAATAATTCTATTATCACAGAAAAAAATAATTTCTTGCTTACAATTCAGTAAGATAATTGCCACACATACTATACATGGGGCGCAGCGGTAGAGATGGTACCCCACAGCGCCAGGGACCCGGGTTCGATCCTGAATACGGGGGCTGTCCGCACGGAGTTTGCACGTTCTCCCCGTGACCCGTGTGGGTTTTCTCCGGGTGGTCTGGTTTCCTCCCACAATACAGGTTTGTAGGCTAATAGGCTTGTTACAAAATTGTACATTGTCCCTAGTGTGTGTGGGATAGTGTTGGTGTGCGGGGATCGCTGGTCGGCGCGGACACGGTGGGCCGAAGGGCCTGTTCCGGCTCTGCATCTCTAAACTAAGCGTAAGCACAATCCCAGGTTGTGTACAGAATGTATGTAAGCAGCCCACTGTGTCCATATGCAAGAGTGGCTGGGCTATCGCACCAGCCCGCTCCATCCTCCCTCCTCCCTCCTCCCTCCTCTCCGGTTGCCGGTCTCCAAGCTCGGTGGCTCCCCCCCCCCCCCCCCCCCGGCCGCCTCCCGGTCCCATGCCATGCCAGGAGAGTCGGGCCTGCTGCTGGGGTACCACAGCAGCCGACGGGAGCTTTTCCATGCTATCCTGTAATCAGGTAATACCAGACACTCAAGTCAAACGGAAGTACAATAGGTAGAGCAAGGTGGAAGTTAAGGGGCTGTCCCACTGCGGCAACCTAACTGGCGAGTTTAGAAGAGTTTAGGAGAGTTTGAATACGTGTCATGTTGTAGACCTCCTTCGACTATCTACGACTACCATCGAATACCCTCGAATACCTACGACTAACATGCCGACCTACTACGACCTACCTCGGCTAAACCTACGGGTAAAAAAAGTATCGATTTTTTCCACGGCGACCTTTTTTTACTCGCGGGCATTTTTCAACGTTGCAAAAAACGCCGCGCCCTAGCTGAGGCCTCGAGTACGCGGAGACCACTCTCGAGCATGAAGGAGAGTCACAAAGACCTCCTACAACCTCGTGTCGACCATGCCGCGAGTATGAGTCGAGGGCAAACTCGCCAGAACTCGCGGATTAGGTCGCCCAAGTGGGACAGGCCCTACACAGAGTGCAGAATGTAGTTCTCAGCATTGTCGCGCACCAGTTCCAGAGACAAAGTCCAATGTCCGCAATGGGGTAGAGGTGAGTGGGACAGGACCCTAGCTTATGGGAGGACCGTTCAGAAGCCTGATAACAGAGGGGAAGGAGCTGTTCCTGAGTCTGGTGGTGCGCGCTTTCAAGCTTCTGTACCTTCTGCCGGACGGGAGCGGGGAGAAGAAGGAATGACCGGGGTGGGACAAGTCTTTGATTGTGTCGGCTGCTTTCCCGGGGCAGCGTGATGTCGACAGTGGAGAGTCTGGTCTGTGGGACGGACTGGGCCGCATCCACAACTCTCTGCAGATTCTTGCGGTATTGAGCGGAGCTGTCTGATGGTGCGCGGTTTCAAGCTCCTGGAGCTGCTGAAGAAGGGTCCTGACCCAAAACATTGCCTGTCCATCCCCTCCACTGATGCTGTCTGACTCACTGCATCCACCAGTCAGCACACTGTGGAGGAGCCCGCCTGGACTGGGAGCCCCATTCAAGGCTCCACTCCTGCCAGCTGGAGGAAGGACATTCTTGCTATTGAGGGAGTGCAGCGTAGGTTTACAAGGTTAATTCCCGGGATGGCACGACTGTCATATGCTGGGAGAATGGAGCGGCTGGGCTTGTACACTCTGTGGTTTAGAAGGATGAGGGGGCACCTTATTGAAACATACAAGATTATTAAGGGTTTGGACACGCTAGAGGCAGGAAACATGTTCCCGATGTTGGGGGAGTCCAGAACCAGGGGCCACAGTTTAAGAATAAGGGGTCAGCCATTTAGAACGGAGACGAGGAAACACTTTTTCTCACAGAGAGTAGTGAGTCTGTGGAATTCTCTGCCTCAGAGGGCGGTGGAGGCCGGTTCTCTGGATGCTTTCAGGAGAGAGCTAGATAGGGCTCTTGAAGATAGCGGAATCAGGGGATATGGAGAGAAGGCAGGAACGGGGTACTGATTGGGGATGATCAGCCATGACCACATTGAATGGCGGTGCTGGCTCGAAGGGCCAAATGGCCTACTCCTGCACCTCTTGTCTATTGTCTATTGAAATCGGAGAGGAGGGTGGAGGGAGTGTGCGGCAGACGTTGGAACAAAGGGCCGGGTGAGAAAAACTGGGGCCTTACCTTCTGCACCCTCAGGGTCGGCTGCAGGAGACCCCCCCCCCCACTCCATCCTCCACTCTGGTTCCCGGGCCCCAGTGGATGAACAGGGGCTTCAAAAAGCTTCAAGTGAATATAATGGAGACAGCTCTCTGCCTCCAAATATCTTCAGTAATGATTTATACACATCTTAATGCTTTCAAATCATTTGTCATGGTGCAGTTCTATAAGGCTTTTGGTTAGGCTGCATTTGGTGTGTGTGTGTACGGGGCCCTAGTGAGACCACACCTGGAGTATTGTGTGCAGTTTTGCTCCCATAATTTAAGGAAGGACATTCTTGCTATTGAGGGAGTGCAGCGTAGGTTTACAAGGTTAATTCCCGGGATGGCGGGACTGTCATATGCTGAGAGAATGGAGCAGCTGGGCTTGTACACTCTGGAGTTTAGAAAGATGAGAGGATATCTTATTAAAACATATATGATTATTAAGGGATTGGTCACGCTAGAGGCAGGAAACATGTTCCCGATGTTGGGGGCGTCCAGAAGCAGGGGCCACAGTTTAAGAATAAGGGATAGGCCATTTAGAACGGAGATGATGAAACACTTTTTCACCCAGGGACTTGTGAATCTGTGGAATTCTCTGCCTCAGAAGGCAGTGGAGGCCGATTCTCTGGATGCTTTCCAGAGAGAGTTAGAGCTCTTAAAGATAGCGGAGTCAGGGGATATGGGGAGAAGGCAGGAACGGGGTACTGATTGTGGATGATCAGCCATGATCACAGTGAATGGCGGTGCTGGCTGGAAGGGCCGAATGGCCTCCCCCTGCACCTATTGTCTGCTGTCTATTGTATTGTCTATTGTCTATTGTGCGTGCAGTTCTAGTCGCCCCATTACAGGAAGGATGTGGCGGTTTTGGAGAGGGTGCGGAGGAGGTTTACCAGAATGATACCGGATCAGAGAGCATTGGCTGTGAGGAGAGGTGGACATGCTTGGTCTGTGTTCTCCAAGTTGGGGCGGAGACCTGATAAAAATGATCAGAGGCAGAGATAGGGTTTACAGTCAAAACATTTCTTTCCCAAAACGGAAATGTCAAGGACTAGGTGATAAAGGAGGTGTGCGGGGCAAGTTTTATTTTGTACAGATGTGGTGGGTGCCTGGAACGTGCTGCCGGGGGTGGTGGTGAAGGCAGGATATGATAGTGGCGTTTAAGATAGGCACGTGGATATGCAGGGAATGGAGGGACATGCATCACGTGCAGCAGAGGGGATTAGTTGATTTTGTCGCGGACATTGTGGCCTCAAACATTGTGCTGTACTCTTCTACGTTCTATGAGGCCATTCAACCCATTGTCTGGGCTGGCATTCCCATCAATCCTATTCCCCTCCGTACGTACTTCCGTAGTTCTTTCGCACATGCCGATCGATTGTTACAATGTTTAAGAAACATTTCGACAGGTACATGGATAGGACAGGTTTAGAGGGACATGGGCCAAACGCAGCAGGTGGGACTAGTGTAGCTGGGACATTGTTGGCCAGTGTGGGCAAGTTGGGCTGAAGGGCCTGTTTCCACACTGTAACACTCTATGACTCTATTCTAACTGTGAACCAACTCGTACTGTGTGTCATAGAACCATACAATACAGAAACAGGCCCTTTGGCCCATCAGACCCATGCCTTGCCTTTCTAGGTAAAGGTTTATTATTGTCATTTTTTACAGTGAAACGCTTTGTTTTGCATGCTATCCAGAAAGAGCAGATTTACTATACAGATGCTCCCCAATTTACGATGCTTCGACTTACGATATCTCGACGTTACGATGGTGCAAACGCTGGGCAACGGCAGCTGGCCGCGCGTCACTTCCGGCCACGTGGTCACATTGTATTTAAATGCGTTTTCGACTTACGATATTTTTCTATTTACGGGATGGATTTATCGGAACGTGACCCCATCGTAAGTCAAGGAGCAGTTGTGCAGAAATATGAGATGTTGGCCAGTTTGGGCAAGTGGGGCCAAATGGTCTGTTTCCAAACTGATTGAAGTTAGGCGACCACACATTATACTGTACCAATTGGTACATGAGACAAATAAATGTATCTTGTAACTTGTATCTTGTCCTAGCACTGGGTGTAAGCTGCGTACCCCTTTTTGGACACATACAGTGGGCTAAATGGTTCTTGTTTGTAGATTATCCACGGCAGTCTGCATTCTTAAAAGATTAGATGCTTAGCTTGAGGAGAAGCAGGGATAAAGGGAACGCCACAGGTGTGATAACATCGTACAGAACCCTCTTCATAATCATATTTCCTTTATTTACAGTTTCTGTCTGCCACGCTTCACCGTTTACCAGGGGACTATCCTTCAAACGTGGAATCTCACTCTTTCAGTTTCTCTCTCATTGGCTGTGGAGAGGGCATTCCCACTAGCGGGAGAGCCCAGGACCAGAGGGCACAGCCTCAGAATTAAAGGACGTACCTTTAGGAAGGAGATGAGGAGGAATCTCTTTAGTCAGACGGAGGTGAATCTGTGGAATTCTTTGCCACAGATGGCTGTGGAGGCCAAGTCAGTGGATATTTTTAAGGTGGAGGTTGATTAGAACGGGTGTCAGGGGTTATGGGGAGAAGGCAGGAGAATGGGGTTGAGAGGGAAATATAGATCAGCCATGATAGAATGGCGGAGCGGGCTTGATGGGACGAAAGGCCTAATTCTGCTCCCACATCTTATGAACTTATTTTTATTGAGAATTTGACACATTGAGATAGGCAGGTAGACAAAAGTGCTGGAGAAACTCAGCGGGTGCAGCAGCATCTATCGAGCGAAGGAAATAGGCAACGTTTCGGGCCGAAGCCCTTCTTCAGACTGATGGAGGGTGGAGCGGAGGTGTCCGGCGAAACGATCGCCAAGCCTACGCTTGGTCTCGCCGAACACCTCCGCTCAGTCAGCATTAACCAACCTGACCTCCCGGTGGCTCAGCACTTCAATTCCCCCTCCCATTCCGAATCCGACCTCTCAGTCCTGGGCCTCCTCCGTGGCCAGAGTGAGCACCACCGGAAATTGGAGGAGCAGCACCTCATATTCCGCTTGGGCAGTCTGCACCCCAGCGGCATGAACATTGACTTCTCCAATTTCCGGTAGCCCTTGCTGTCTCCTCCCCTTCTCAGCTCTCCCTCAGCCCTCTGGCTCCTCCCTTTTCCTTTCTTCTCCACGCCCTCCCCCCCAACCTCCATCAGTCTGAAGAAGGGTTTCGGCCCGAAACGTTGCCTATTTCCTTCGCTCCATAGATGCTGCCGCACCCGCTGAGTTTCTCCAGCACATTTGTCTACCTTCGATTTTCCAGCATCTGCAGTTCCTTCTTAAACAATGAGATAGGCACCTGGATTGGCAGGGACCGGAGGGATGTGGATTACTCATGGTCAGAGGAGATTACATCCTCTATAGGCTCTACGAGGCGCTGGTCAGGCTGCATTTGCAGTCCTGTGACCAAATTTGGGCCCCATATCTGAGGAAAAGGATGTGCTGGCTCTGGAGAGGGTCCAGAGGGGGTTTACAAGAATGATCCCAGGAATGAGTGGGTTAACACATGATGAGCGTTTGACGGCACTGGGCCTGTACTCGCTGGAGTTTAGAAGAATGAGGGGGGACCTCATTGAAACTTACAGAACAATGAGAGGCATTGATAGAATGGATGTGGAGAGGATGTTTCCACTAGTGGGAGAGTCTCGGACCAGAGGTTGTAGCATCAGAATTAAAGGGCGTTCTTTTAGAAAGAAGGTGAGGAGGAATTTCTTTAGTCAGAGGGTAGTTAATCCGTGGAATTGATTACCACAGAAGGCTGTGGAGGCCAAGTTAGTGGGTATTTTTAAGGCAGAGCTAGACAAATTCTTGATTAGAACGGGTGTTAAGGGTTATGGGGAGAAGACAGGAAAATGGGATTAGGAGCCAGAGATCAGCCATGATTGAATGGCGGAGTTGACTCGATGGGCCGAGTGGCCTAATTCTGCACCGATTACTTGTGAACACCAAAGATAGACACTAAATGCTAGAGTAACTCAACGGGACAGGCTGCAACTCTGGAGAGAAGGAATGGGTGACCTTTCGGGTTGAGGCCCTTCTTCAGGAGCTGAGTTGATCTCGGTTTCATGTACAGCAGGGCTGAGCTGTTCTGTGAGGCTGAAGAGGCCAGGAGCCAGAGTTGCGTGTTGTGAAGGACTGTTTTCTCATTCACTGCCTCACTGCTTCGAAAAGGAAGGAAGGAAGCAAGTTATAGCCATATATTAAAACCAAACAGCCTGGAAGGTTGGACTTGGCAAACGAAAGCATGGGAAACAATTAAAGCAGGAGCTGGCAAGGGAGACGGCAGAGTGTACTCCAACAGAAGGATATCCATCCATGTTTCCACGAATGAGAGAGGAAACTAGACCAAATCCAAAATAATATGAGTTTAACACGTCGAGGTGGATGATAAAATGAAAACCTAAGAGGGATATTGAAATGAGTTCAGGCTGTAGAATTGAAAGGTCAGTTCAGGGCAAGTTCCAACATAGAATGTCTACGAAGTTCCAACAGAGTACGTTCTCCCTGTGACCGCGTGGGTTTTCTCCGGGTGCTCCGCTATCCTCCCACGGGTTTGTAGGTCTATTAGCTTCTGTAGATTGGGAGACAGCAGCATTTGTAGAAGAATTGTTCCCTTATTGCGATTTTGTCCGGATTAAAGTGTGTCTTTGGTTCAGTTTAATTTAGTTTAGAGATACAGCTTGGAAACAGGCCCTTCAGCCCACCGAGTCCGTGCTGGCCGGCACACTAACACTATCCTACGCACACTAATGAGCCTGTCCCACTGAGGCAACTTTTTAGGTGACTGCAGGAGACGATGCAGTCACCACATGGTCGCCACATGGTCGCGGGAGGTTGCCGGGTGAGCCGCCTTCATGGTCGTGAGGAGTTCCCCCATTCTGGGAACTAGTCGCGGCCTCATTAAGGTTGCCGTGAATTTTTCAACACGTTGAAAAATTAGCGGCGACTAGAATGAAGCCGCCATGGAGAGTGGCGCGAATTCTCGAGCCGTAGGTGGGTCGCCAGGAGGTCGAAGGTTCTCAGAGGTTCTCGTAGGTTGTAGCCGGTGCTGACCGGTGAATTTCACTGGCTCAATGGGGGAAAAAAACGTAAGCAGTAGTTTTCAGAACCAGGGATAACCGAACAGCCGTGTGTCTCTGGCTTCTTAAAAGTTGTCTCCACTCCTTCTCCCCCCTCTCCCCAGTCTCCCCCCCCCCCTCTTTTAAAGGACTTACCGTGCACTGCGCTTTCACCGTCTTAATTACAGCGCCAACCTTCCCGTTCATCGCGGTGTGTGTCTGCATCACCTTGGCTTTGCGGCGTGTGAATTTTTTAGACAGGGCCAGCGGGGGGAGCGCTGTCTAAAAACTTCACACGGGCTGGTGAAGGAAGCGATGTGTGTGTGCGTGTGCGTGTGTGTGTGTGTGTGTGTGTGTGTGTGTGTGTGTGTGTGTGTGTGTGTGTGTGTGTGTGTGTGTGTGTGTGTGTGTGTGCGTGTGTGTGCGTGCGTGTGCGTGTGTGTGTGTGTGCGTGTGTGTGTGTGTGTGTGTGTGTGTGTGTGCGTGCGTGTGTGTGTGTGTGTGTGTGTGTGTGTGTGTGTGTGAGTGTGTCTCACGCTGACAGTCGCCGTTCCAGTTGCCGGTTTTTCAGGCGACTGCCGGCAACTTGACAGCCTCCGGCAGTCAGCTGGAAAATCGCCTAAGTGGGACGGGCCCATAAGGATAATTTACAATGAGATCAACCTACAAACCTGTATGCCTTTGGAGTGCGGGAGGAAACCAACGATCCAGACTACAGGTACTGTCTGTACGGAGTTTGGACGTTCTCCCCTTGAACTGGAGTACCTGGGGGAAACTCACGCGGGTCACGGGGAGAACGTACAAACTCCGTGCAGACAGCGCCCGTAGTCAGGATGGAACCCGGGTCTCCGCGCCGCCCACCTTTGCCGGAAAATCTGTGGAGTACCTGTGATAGGGATTGAGAGAGTGACAATGACACAAAATAAATAGAAGTAGTAAATGCTGGATTCATTCTGCAGATCAAGCAGATTCTGAGGATATCACAGGGTGGCTCAGTGGCGTAGCGGGTAGAGTTGCTGCCTCACAGTGCCAGAGACCCAGGTTCCATCCTGACGTCGATGCTGTGTGTGTGTGTGTGTGTGTGTGTGGACTGTGTGTGTTTCCTCCAGCAGCTCCGGTTTCCTCCCACATCCCCAGCGGGTTTGAAGGTTCATCGGCCCTCTGTAAATCGCTCCTGGTTTGTAGGGGAGTGGATGAGAGAGTGGGAGAGCATGGAACGAGTGTGAATGCCGATCGATGGTCGGCGGGGACTCGGTGGGCCGAAGGGCCTGTTTCCATGATGTATCTCTAATCTAAAAAAAACCAAATCTGAACGAGATTAGCTCACGACTACGCCCGACTACAGGGGCTGTCTGCCCGGAGTTTGCACGTTCTCCCCGTGACCTGCGTGGGTTTTCTCCGGGTGCTCCGGTTTCCTCCCACACCCCAAAGACGTGCGGGTTTGTAGGTTAATTGGCTTCTGCAAAAAGTCCCTGGTGGGTAGGATAGTATTAATGGTCTCTATGGGCTGAAGGGCCCGTTTCCACACTGTATCTCTAAACTAAATTAGGAACACAGGAGACTCGAGCTGTGGTGAGCAAGTCAGCAGGAGCCTGTTCCGAACCTGTACCGTTAAATGTTATAACTGCAGGCAGATGCAATGAGTTTATTGTGGCATTAATTTCAGCACAGATATTGTGGGCCGAAGGGCCTGTACCCGTCCTATACTTTTCTATGTTCTATGTTCAATAACAATAGCAAAAGGCGTGATGGGTGTCAAGTCCCACACTATTAATCTCTTTGCTGGAAGTCAGGATGGACAAACCACATTTTTTTTGAGGTTCTCCCGCAGTGTCCAGTTCACAAGATCATAAATTACAGGATTAGGCCACTCGGCCCGTCGTCTACTCTGCCATTCAATCATGACTGATCTATCTCTCTCCCTCCTAACCCTATTCTCCTGCCTTCTCCCCATAACCCCTGACAACCGTACTAATCAACGATTCTGTCCATCTCCACCTTAAAAGTGTCCATCGACTTGGCCTCCACAGTGCTTGGTGGCAGAGAATTCCACAGGTTCACCACCCTCCTCATCTCCTTTCTAAAGGTACATCCTTTTATTGTGAGGTTGGCCTCTGGTCCTAGACTCTCCCACTAGTGGAAACATCCTCGCTGTATCAACTCTATCACTATTCCGACAGTTTCAATCATCTTCCTCATCCTTCTAAACTCCAGCGAGTACAGGCCCAGTGCCGACAAACGCTCCCCTTTAACTCCCCCTCCCATTCCCCCACTGACCTTTCTGTCCTGGGCCTCCTCCACTGTCAGAGTGAGGCCCAGCGCAAATTGGAGGAACAGCACCTCATATTTCGCTTGGGCAGCTTACACCCCAGCGGTACGAACATTGACTTCTCCAATTTTTAAGCTGGCTGAGAAGGTCCACGTGGAAACTGCATCCTCTTCCATGGGCCGGGCTGTCGGAATGTGCCGGTGGATGGCTTATGAGGCAGGAATCATGGAGCCTTTACTTTATTTTCGACTTTAGGAGATACAGAGTGGAAAGAGGCCACTCGGCCCACCGAGCCCACACCAGCCAACGATCACCCCGTCCGCTAGCACTACCCTACACACTAGGGACAATCTTGCCATTCTTTCACTGAAGCCATTTAACCTACAGACCACGTCTTTGCAGTGTGGGAGGAAACCGGGGCACCCGGAGAAAACCCGCGCGGTCCCAGGGAGAACGTTCAAACTCCGCACAGGCAGCACCCGTGGTCAGGATTGAACCTTGGTCTTTGGTGGTGTAAGGCAGCAACTCCCCCCAATGTTGTACAGCACAGAAGCAGGCCCTTCGGCCCAGCATGTCTATTCCACCTACACTAACATCAGGACCGCATGCTTCTAAACCTTGCCTAATTTAGCGTCCATCTAAATGCCTCTGTAATATAGTGAATGAGTCTGCTTCCACCAACTCCTCTGGCAGTAGGTTGCAGGTATCAACAACTACACTCTGTAAAAGAACATATCCAACATTTACCTGTTGGAGGATAAGGGGTGATCTTATACAGGTGTGCAAGTTCGTGAGGGAATAGGCAGGCTGAACGCACCGAGTCTTTAGACTATAGACATACAGCGCGGAAACAGGCCCTTTGGCCCACTGAGTCCGCACTGACCGGCGATCCCTGCACACTATCACCATCCTAAACACCAGGGGGGGCAAATTTACGGATTTACAGAAGCGCATTAACCTATAACCCTGCACTTCTTTGGGAGTGTGGGAGGAAACCGGAGCGCCTGGAGAAAACCCCCGCAGGTCACGGGGAGAACGTACAAACTCCACACAGACTGAAGAAGGGTCTCGACCCCGAAACGTCACCCATTCCTCCTCTCCAGAGATCCTGAGTCATTCCAGCTTTTTGCGTCTGCAAGAGGAGGTAGTCGAGGCAGGCACACTAACAACATCTAAAAGTTATTGGGTAAAGGGACACAGATTGGAATGGTTTAGGCCAGGGCTGGGCAACCTTGTTCTGCATCGGGGCCGGGGCGCATGTCTGTGAGCGGACGGCGGGCCACATCTATCACGTGTGCACATGGATCCCGCCCCCATCCCGGCAACAAATCACGTGTTCACAGAAGGTGCGCGGCCGTGCCGGCGGCTTTGCGCAGGATGCGGTACAGGCAGAGCTCGGCGCTCGCCGCCCCCGCGGGCCGGATGATTACGGGAAAAAAAAAATCAATTTACGGGGAAAAAAAAACCCAATTTTGACTATTTATGCTATCTGTGCCTCCTATAATCTTCAATTTCCCATGCCTATCTATGCCTGCAGTTCCAGTCGAGATGAAATTCGACATGTCTCCAGTGAAGCTTCTGCAGATGCACACCGTATAACGCGCACTGTAGGGGTGCATCACAGCTTGGTTTGGGAACAGCTCGGCCCAAGACCGCAAGAAACTGCAGGGAGCTGTGGATGTGGCCCGGTCCATCGCACAGACCACACTCCCCACCATCGACTCCATCCACACTTCACACTGCCTCCGGAAAGACTAGAGGCACCGAGCCACAGGGAGAGACTGGGTCTCTATTCCTTGGAGCGCAGGAGGATGAGGGGTGGTATTAAACCATGAGAGGAATAGATCCGGTAGATGCACAGAGTCTCTTGCCCAGAGTAGGGGAGTTGAGAACCAGAGGACATAGGTTTAAGGTGAAGGGGAAAAGATTTAATAGGGATCTGAGGTGTGTTTGAAGGGACCAGTGTAGCTGGGACATTGTTGGCTGGCGTGGGCAAGTTGGGCCGAAGGGCCTGTTTCCACGCTGTATCACTCCATGACTATCACTAGGACAACACAATCTAGGACTTGTCCATGTCCCTCCCCGGTCATTTCTTCTTCTCCCCGCTCCCGTCCGGCAGAAGGTACAGAAGCTTGAAAGCGCGCACCACCAGACCCGGGAACAGCTTCTTCCCCTCTGTTACCAGGCTGCCAGAAGCTAGAGTACTCTCTGATTTAACTCTACCCCATTGCATAGTATGGGTGTCAGGGGTAATGGGGAGAAGGCAGGAGAACGGGAGAACGTCATGTGGTGCTGTGTGTTATTTTAACTTTTTTGTTATTTTTAGTGTGTCTAAAATGTATGTTTTAATGTTTCTCGGTATGTTTTTATGTGGAGGGGGGGGGAAGTGAGGGGGGGGGGGGGGAAACCGTTTTCAGTCACTTACCTCGACGGAGATGCGATTTTCTCCGTGTCGCGTCTCCGTCCCCTCCCCGCGGCCTAACAACGTGGAGTGGTGCGGCCTTTCCTGGAGACCGGCCGGGAGCTTCAAGCCGCGGGCACGGCGCAGACTTACCATCGTGGAGCATGGGATCCTTTGCCGAGGATCGCCAGAAGACGAGCTCCGATCGCGGGGCCTGTGGACTTTAACACCGTGAAGCCCGCGGTCTCCGGTAAGAAGTGGCCGACTCGGGAGCTGCATGCCGCGGAGTGTTCCAATCCGTCCCGACGCCGGAGTTTCAATCATCCCGAGGAGAGGGCACGGACATCGGACCGTCTGCAGCAGCAGGTGCGGACGGTTCAAAGGCCCCGACCACGGGTGACCAAAGGAGGAAGATGACTGAACTTTATTGCCTTCCATCACAGTGAGGATTGTGGATTCCACTGTGGTGGATGTTTATGCTAAATTTATTGTGTATTGCGTTCTTTTTTCACTTGTGTGGCGGCAACCTCTGCACCTCAACTGGTGCATGTGACAATAAATGTGAACTTGGACTGGAACTTGAGAGGGAAAGATAGATCAGCCGCGATTGAATGGCGGAGTAGACTTTAGTACTGATTGTGTTTCTGTATAAGATGACTTTACTGGACTGAATGCAAAACAAAGAATATCACTGAAGGCCAAGTCAGTGGTCAAATTTAAGGCAGGGGTAGATAGATTCTTGATCAGTGCGGGTGTCAGGGGTGATGGGGAGAAGGCAGGAGAATGGGGTTAGGAGGGAGAGATAGATCAGCCATGAGTGAATGGCAGAGTAGACCTGATGGGCCGAGTGGCCTAATTTTGCTCCTATCACCTATGACCTTATGTATCCAGGTACATGTAACAATAAGGTGCCATTGAATCATTGAGTACTCGCTAGACCGTAACAGTGCAAAACCGGAAGTCTATAGTGCGTCCAAAAACATAGTCCATTGCAGATCATAGTAGCTTATTGATTATTGGGAGTACAGATTCTGCATGCTGTCCGGACAGATGAAGTATACCACGCATAGATCCAATCAGTTCATACTCAAGTGCAACAGGTAGAGCAAAGGGGAAGATACAGAGTGCAGAATATAGTTCTCAGCATTGTAGCGCACCAGTTCCAGAAACAAAGTCCAATGTCCGCAATGGGGCAGAGGTGAATCGGACAGTGCCCTAGCTGATGTAGATGAAGCTGTTCTTGAATCTGGTGGTCATGGTCCTCAGACTCTTGTTCCTTCTTCCTGATAGTAGGACTAAGATGAGACTAGGTTTGCCAACTGTCCCGTATTAGCCGGGACATCCCGTATATTGGGCTAAATTGGTTTGGCCCGTACGGGACCGCCCTTGTCCCGTATTTGACTGCTACCACTCGGGTGGAGGGGACTGTCGGGTCGGAGTGCCGCGTCCGGCCCCGCCTCACCCGTCCCGACGTAGTGCAGCCCATGGAGTGCAGCAGCAGCAGCGCCTCGCCCGTGGCCCCGTCGGTCGGCAGCCCGGCCAGCTGTCCGACCTTCGGACCTTCGCTTACCGCCACACCACCACCACCCCTCCTTCTCATGGCCGATCATCGGTTCATGAGTTGGACGGGGCGCCGGACTTTGCGCGCGACGTCGCGCGGCCCGGGACAAAACTCCTCAGCTGGCCCGCCGGCTGGGCTCTGTGTGCAGTCCAGCACCCGGGCCAACTCATCATTCACCCAGCCACGGCCGAGTCGGTCAACGAATTGCCGTCGGGAATTTGTCCCGTATTTTGACCTTCTGTCCCTTATTTGGGAGGGAGAAAGTCGGCAACCCGAGATGAGAGGGTGGTGAGGATCTTTCCTGGTACTAGCTGCCTTTTTGAGGCAGTGTCCCCTTTGGATCCCTTCTATGGTGCGGAGGTTAGTGATGGATCGGGCAGTGTCTACCACTCACTGTCATCTCCTTTGTTCATTTTTTGTTCCTCAATAAGGAGCTTTTACTCAAATAATCACTGCAAACATCACTGTCCAACGGTTTAGACTTTAGGTTTTAGAGATTCAGAGATACAGCCAGTCCGCACCGACCAGCACTCACCCTCTGCACGAGCACTATCCTACACACTAGGGACAATTTTCAATTTACTATGTACAGAAGCCAATTAGCCTACAAACCTGCACGTCTTTTGAGTGTGGGTGGAAACCGGAGCACCCGGAGAAAACCCACCCAGTCACGGGGAGAACGTGCAAACTCCGTACAGACAGCACCCGTAGTTGGGATCGAACCCGGGTCTCCGGCGCTGTGAGGCTGTTAAGCATTTCACACTGGGCACTCTGTCCCCATTAGCACGGGCAGCAGGGAGGAGCGGGGTGGAGTCTGTCTGGTTCATAGTAACATAGACAATAGGTGCAGGAGGAGGCCATTCGGCCCCTCGAGCCAGCACTGCCATTCAATGTGATCATGGCTGATCATCCAAAATCAGTACCCCTTTCCTGCTGATATTCCTCCCCATGCCCCATGATTCCCTAAGCCCTAAGAGCTAGATCTAAGTCTCTCTTGAAACCAGGTTCGCTAAGGCACAGGGCAGAGAGCCGGAAGAGTCCACAATCCTGGCCGTGGCCATCCTGCAGGAGCTAAAATTAACAGCATGGAGGAGGGAGCGGGGAAGGGTGGAGGAAGTGTTTCAACAGATGCAGCTGGTGAAATACTTGAATCGGACTGCAGCCAACGAGATCCAGACTCACTTACTAATAGGATCACCAGCTCCCTGTGGGGGAATGCTGGCGTGTGTCGGGTTTAGGTGGACTTGTTTGTGCCAGATAGCTTGCTGAGCTCTCTTAACGAACACATCTCAGCAGCTCGCAGGCATCCAACAGCCAGAGAGGCCAACTGGCACGACATTCCCGCTCATTAAGTTGCAGGCTCCTTCCATGCTGATGGGTGGATGGATGAGTCCAGCCAGGGCTTTGCTCAAAGCAGCTCAGGAGCTTCTGGATAGCGTTAGGCTGCGGCTTAATGGACGGGTGCTTGTCTGTACGGAGTTTGTACCCTCTCCCCTCATGATCGTGTACACCTCTATAAGGTCACCCCTCATCCTCCTGCGCTCCAAGGAATACAGTCCTAGCCTGCCCAACCTCTCCCGACAGCTCAGTTCCTCCAGTCCTCGTGAATCTTCTCCGCGCCCTTTCCAGCTTGACAACGTATTAATGTGCAGGGATCGCTGGTCAGTGCGGACTCGGTGGGCCGAAGGGCCTGTTTCCGCGCCTGTACCTCTAAACTAAACTGTAAGGTGTGAGAAGGACAGATCAAAGCAGAAGTTGATCAAGGAACTGTCGAATGGCTGAAGATAGACACAAAATGCTGGAGTGACTCAGCGGGGCAGGCCGCGTCTCCGGAGAGACGGGATGGGGGGGGCGTTTCGGGTCGAGACCCTTCTTCTGACCGAGAGTCAGGGGAGAGGGAGAAATTCAGATATGGAAGAGTAAGGTGTGAAAACGAGAGATCAAAGGGGACGAGAGATGAAGGAAATTGTAGAATGGATCATTGTTAGCTGTGGGGAAGGCGTGCAATCAATAATATTTAATCAGGAGGACAGTCGGAGAACTGGGATGGGGAAGGGATGGAGATAGAGGGAATGCAAGGGTTACATGAAGTTAGAGAAGTCAATATTCATACATCTGGGGTGTAAGCTGCCCAAGTGAAATATGAGGGGCCGTTCCTCCAATTTGCGCTGGGACTCACTCTGACAACGGAGGAGGCCCAGGACAGAAAGGTCAGATTGGGAATGGGAGGGGGAGTTGAAGTGCTGAGCAACCGGGAGATCAGGTGGGTTAAGACGGACTGAGCGGAGATGTTCAGCGAAACGATCGCCGAGCCTGCGCTTGGTCTCGCCGGTGTAGAGAAGCTGACACCTGGAACAGCGGATGCAGTAGATGAGGTTGGAGGAGGTGCAGGTGAGCCTCTGCCTCACCTGGAAAGACTGTTTGGGTCCTTGGATGGAGTCGAGGGGGGGGGAGGTAAAGGGACAGGTGTTGAATCTCCAGCGGTTGCAGGGGAAGGTACCTGGGGAGGGGGTGGTTTGGGGGGGAAGGGACGAGTTGACCAGGGAACTGCTCCTCGTCAGAGAGAGGAGGGGGAACGTCTTCAAAGCAGGCAGTAACAGGGTGATCAAAACTGAACATAACACTCAGTCTGAGAAAGGGTCTCGGCCCGAAACGTCACCCATTCCTTCGCTCCACAGATGCTGCCTCATCCGCTGAGTTTCTCCAGCATTTTGTGTCTACCTTCGATTATTCCAGCATCTGCAGTTCTTTCTTAAACAATACTCTAAATGTGGCCTCACCGGTGTCTGTATGCCAGAGAAAGACAATATATTGAACTCTCTGAAGGATACTGCTGAACCATATACCTTCTCAAAAACAATGTGCAATTTCATGCTTCCCATTATCAAGACTTGTTTTTTTAAATTCCAGATTTATTTAATTATTTCTCTCGAAATTCCTCAGCTGCTGAGGTGGGATTTCAAGCCGTGACGTTGGCTTCATGGTTCAGAAGTATTGGCTGCAGCCGCATATGTGCACACGTGTGTGCAGAGTGTTTCAGCGTGTGCGTGGCAGTGCATGCGGGTGCGTGTTTATCCGTGTGTTGTTGCGAATGCGCAGGCGTGTACGTGCGAATGTCTGCGTATTGAGATGTGGATAGTCAGTTCTCCGAGGATGGTCACCTTGTCGTGGTGGAGAAGCTTGTGTGGTCCTGAGATCCTGAGAGCGATGCCGTCTGGAGCTATGCTCCTGGTAGGGCCACCCATGGCGGTAAGGTCGAGGGGGAGGTCTCTGACAAAGAGCCAATCCAACCAAGACCTCAACGGTGGAACAGGCGGAGGACGATGGCTGACCTTAGTGGAGCGTCACAACGGCTGGGAAGGCGGATGAAGGCTGCAGCAGAAAAGGGTCCCCGGTCTTCTTGGACTCCGTGCCACTGGATCCTGACCCAGATCTGTCAAGGACCGTGGGGGGGCTGTCTGTCTCCCCACGTTAAACAAAGTCACGCACAGGCGTCCTCCATGAGGGTGCGGTTTCCGGAGGTTCCCGGAGGTTTTTGTCCTCCGGCAACTACCTTCAACTAGAATTGCAACCGGCTTCGACTAAAAAATTACCAATTTTTAAAACGGAAACCTCTTTAGGGAGACTGACAAAAACCTCCGGGAACCGCACGGAAACCTTGGGTGGGGCGCAAAGTCTCCAGAGGTTACTGTTCAGGTTTCCTAAGTGGGACAGGGGCATAACACTATCCTGGGGAGCAATTTACATTTATACCAAGCCAATTAACCTACAACCCTGAACGTCTTTGGAGTGTGGGAGGAAATCGGAGCACCCGGAGAAAACCCACGCAGGTCACAGAGGGAGAGCATGCAAACTCCACACAGAGAGCACCCCGTGGTCAGGATTGAACCCGGGTCTCTGGCGCTGTGGGGCACCAACTCTGCCGCTGCGCCACCATGCCGCCCGGTTCGACGACTGAGTTTGGGATTGCTTTGGTTCTGCGCCGTTCTGCGGCACCTTAGGACACGCTGAGATGCTCTGAGACAATGTGAGATGAGTCCCCCGGGGCCCGTTCACTGGCACCGATCCTCTCCTCTCCTCCATCCCCCGCCACATACATACGCCCCCCTTACCCATGTTTAGACACACACTCTTCTTGCAGATCAAGCAGAAGCTGAATGAAGATTGTTTCGCTGAACACCTCCGCATAGTCCGCCTGGACCTATCTGATCTCCTGGTTGCCAAACACTTTAACTCCCCCCCTCCCATTCTCACACTGACCTTTCTGTCCAGGGCCTCCTCCATTGTCAGAGTGAGGCCCAGCGCAAATTGGAGGAACAGCATCTCATATTTCACTAGGGCAGCTTAAACCCCAGCGGTATGAACATTGACTTCTCAAACTTCAAGTAGCCCTTGCTTTCCCTCTCTCCCCAGCCAAGTCGCACCAGCTTCTCGTTCTCACCCAGCAAACAGCAAGATTAGAAACCTGGCCTCTTTCCTTTAACATTGTCACTTGGTTGCATATCTTTCATTAATTTGTTCTATTTCTGTCGGCACCACCTTCTGTGTCTCCCATATCCCTTTTCCCTGACTCGCAGTCTGAAGTAGGGTCTCGACCCAAAAGATCACCCATTCCTTCTCTCCGGAAATGCTGCCTGTCCCGCTGAATGACCAGCATTTGTGTGTCTAAGATCCTCCGTCAGCCTGCTGACGAATGAAGATTCATAGAGAGAGACGCTGGAAAACGTGGACCGCAATATAACTTGACAACAGCAGAATTTAATGGTGGAGTCTACCATCACCTTCATTGCCCTGGCAGTGTTCATAAGACATAGGAGCAGACTTCAGCTATTCAGCCCATCAAGTCTGCTCCATCAAGTCACCATTCAATCATGGCTGATCTATCTCTCCCTCTCAACCCCATTCTCCTGCCTTCTGAGTTTAGAAGGATGAGGGGTACAGGATCTCATTGAAACTTACCAAACAGTGAAAGGCCTGAATAGAGTGGGTGTGGAGAGGACGGGGCATGTTGTTGGCCTCTTATTTGCTTGCATTCGGGCTCTAACCTCCTGAGTGGATGCGGAGAGGATCTTTCCACTAGTGGGAGAGTCTAGGACTGTCACAGCCTCAGAAGGACTGTTAGGAAGGAGATGAGGAGGGTCAGTTGAATTCTTTTGCCAAGCAGTGGATTTTTTAAGGCAGAGATAGATAGATTCTTGATTAGTACGGGTGTCAGAGGTTATGGGGAGAAGGCAGGAGAATGGGGTTAGGAGGGAGAGATAGATAAGCCATGATTGAATGGCGGGGGTGGACTTGATGGGCCGAATGGCCTAATTCTACTCCTATCACTTATGATCTTATGACTTATGATAGTCTTCTTGTTACCTTTGATGCCCTTCCCAATCAAGAACCTATCAATCTCTGCTTCCCACCAACACGCTACCACTGCGCCACCGTGCCGCCCTTGTGTCTCGAGACCAGTAAGAACTTAGATGGCGCTGACGGCGGCTGCCTCGGTGTACTGCTCCTTGCTGTTTTGTCTGCGTTTGTTCATTCCTGTCATCTATGGAAATCCCACAAAGGTTACTTTCATCAGAGAGGAACTCATTAACATCAGTCAGAAGAAGGGTCTCGACCCGAAACATCGCTCATTCCTTCTCTCCAGAGATGCTGCCTCACCCGCTGAGTTACTCCAGCATTTTGTGTCTACCTTCGATTTAAACCAGCATCTGCCGTTTTTTCTTACACAACCTCAGACATTCGGTACGTCCAAAACGTTGTTCTGATTTCTCTCACTCGCTGGATGTTTGATGGCGGGGCTGTGGTTACGTTCAAGGCCGTGAGACGTGAGGAGGGCCCGGGGGAAGCGCTCTGGAGCACTCGCCCGACTCGGGCGACGAGGATTACGTACACCGCTCCCGGGTATATTCCTTGCCTACCTACGTTCCCCCAACGACCTGCAACTCCTGCGCCAAACAAACAAGGACTTGGCGGAAGAGGCCTCTGCCCGAGCCGGCTGCCCGCCCCTTTTCCGGGGTTACGTCCGTGCCCGGGTGGTGTTAGAGAGGGACGACGCACTGTCCACGGGCGCCCTGGGGGTTTCCGGGACCGCTGGGCACCGCAGCGGGTTGAATCCATCCTTGACAAGGAGTGTAACATAGTTGTATAGACAATAGACAATAGGTGCAGGAGTAGGCCATTCGGCCACTCGAGCCAGCACCGCCATCCAATGTGATCATGGCTGATCATCCCCAATCTGTACCCTGTTCCTGCCTTTTCCCCATATCCCCTGACTCCGCTATCTTTAAGAGCACTATCCAGCTCTCTCTTGAAAGCATCCAGAGAACCGGCCTCCACCGCCCTCTGAGGCAGAGAATTCCACAGCCTCACCACTCTCAGTGAGAAAAAGTGTTTCCTCGTCTCCGTTCTAAATGGCTTGCCCTTTATTCTTAAACTGTGGCCCCTGGTTCTGGACGCCCCCAACATCGGGAACATGTTTCCTGCCTCTAGCGTGTCCAAACCCTTAACAATCTTATATGTTTCAATGAGATCCCCTCTCATCCTTCTAAACTCCAGAGTGTGCAAGCCCAGCTGCTCCATTCTCTCAGCATTTGACAGTCCCGCCATCCCGGGAATTAACCATGTGAACCTACGCTGCCCTCCCTCAGTGCAGTATAGTGCTTTATTTAGTATATTTGTTTGTCTTGTATTATGGTGGTGGGTTCTGGTTTTGTTTTTATTGCGCTGTAAATATTATTTTGAATAATTGAATAAGTTCTTTGATGATGCAAATGAAAATAAATAAATAAATAAATAAACAAACAAAGACTTCTCTCGGGCTGCTGCCCTGTGCCTCACCGAGACCCGGCTCTGCGAGTCGACCCCGGACAATGCGCTGCTAGTGGCTGGCTTTCGACGTGAAGCGGGGGCAGCGGGGGAATCGAGAGGCGGTGGAACGTGCACCCGTCAAATTCCTTGTACGCGCACATACTTGTCTGATTCTGATTCTGAAATGAACGAAAGATGACCCTCCGCCACAGGATCCAGCCCCACGACTTAAACAAATGGGAACAGTCGTCGGTATTGATGTGAAGGAGGAAATATTTATCTTTATTTTCTTCTCGAAAAGCACAAAATATTACACACGGACCAGCTTTTTAGTACTGTACAGCATGTTTAATACATCGGTGGTATTTCTAGTGACGGAATTTACCTAAAATGTATACGGATATAGTTACCATTCTGCGTAATAGATTCTTACTGGGCATACGCATTGTGACACATACACAGGTCAAAAATATTTATGCCGATTGACAATATTTAACAAAACGAGAAAGGTGTACTCTTAAATACAATTTTTTTTTTTCTCTTTCAAAAAAATATGATTTCTCAGTTATTCATCGGTAATACTGTAGAAAAGTAGGAATTCTGAAGGCATCTTTGCAGATGCAATGCAAGAACACAGCCACACCGCCTTGTTCCGGCTTGCTCCCACCTCTCGGTTAGTTAGGATGGTGTTGGGATGCAGAGGTAGGATTGTGGACGGGAGGGGGTCAGAGGCGTCATGACCATTCGGCCAACTTCTGGTTTCATCGAGCGGGCCAGAGAAGGGAGGGGGGGTTGTGTGGGGGTGGGGGGGGAGAGGGAGTGAACAGACATTACCCTTCAGCTCTTGCTAATGTTTTTTGGTGATGACAAAAGGAACGTCCCAAAGACTGGTCGTCGCCCTTCATGCACCAACAGCCGCGACTTCAATTAAAATGGCTGCAAAGTTCCACGAGAGGAAGAACAAAAAGAAAATGGTGGACACAGAGTGCTGGAGTGTCTCAGCGGGTCAGGCAGCTTCTGTGGGGAACATGGATAGGTGACGTTTCACAGAGTGCTGGAGTAACTCAGCGGGTCAGGCAGCATCTGTGGAGAACATGGATAGGTGATGTTTCACAGAGTGCTGGAGTAACTCAGCGGGTCAGGCAGCATCTGTGGAGAACATGGATAGGTGATGTTTCACAGAGTGCTGGAGTAACTCAGCGGGTCAGGCAGCATCTGTGGAGAACATGGATAGGTGACGTTTCACAGAGTGCTGGAGTAACTCAGCGGGTCAGGCAGCATCTGTGGAGAACATGGATAGGTGACGTTTCACAGAGTGCTGGAGTAACTCAGCGGGTCAGGCAGCATCTCTGGAGAACATGGATAGGTGTGGACCCTTCTTCACACCCTTTTATTCTATGTTCTCGACCCGAAACGCCACCTATGCATGTTCTCCAGAGATGCTGCCCATCCCGCTGAGTTACTCCAGCACTCTGCGCCCTTTTGTGTGTTAACAAGCTTCTGCAGTTTTTTTTTGTCTCCTGCAGTTTCTTCTCAGCTGTTATCAGGCAACTGAACCATCCTACCACAACCCGAGAGCAGCGCTGAACTACTATCTACCTCATTGGTGACCCTCGGACTATCTTCGATCAGACTTTAAGGGCCTGTACCACGAGGCGGTTTTTTAGGCGACTGTCAGAGTCGTAGCAGGTCGCCGAAAAAAAACGTCGATTGGACTAATGGGCCTGTCCCACTTTGGCGATTTTTTTGGATGTTCTTGCATTATACATCATTCACATTATTCCCTTCATCCTGTATCTGTGCACTGTGGATGGCTCGATTGTAATCATGTATTGTCTTCCTGCTGACTGGTTAGCACGCAACAAAAAGATTTTCACTGTACCCCGGTAAACGTGACAATAAACTAAACTCAAACTCAAGGTGGAGTTGGCACGCAAGTCCTTTTCAGAGATATGTTAAGGATTTTTAATAAAAGCCCGATTATTAATAAATACTCAGCCCGGAAAAAAAACGGCAGGGTTATTACCAGGATAATGGAGAAACCGAGAGCTCTCGACCTGTCGCTCTCACTCTGGGCGTCGCACAGTTTGGAAGGGATTGGCAGGTAGCTGGGATGTCCAACGTGAAGCAACCAGCTACGAGGTGACGGAGACCCATTCCTTCTCTCCAGATCCCAGTTTCTCCGGTATTTTGTGTCTATCTTTGTGGCATGGGTGGATATCTGCAGTTTTACTCCATGGTCACAAAGTGCTGGAGTAACTCTCAGAGTGTGGACCCCTACTTCAATCGACTCAGTCCTGTCACTCATTCCTGTCCTGCTGAGTTACTCATTTTGTGTCTTATCTATTCATTGTGGTGTCAATTTCACTTTACAAACCAGCGGGTGATTTCTCTAGCTTCATGTAGCCCTTGTATTCCCTCTCTCTCCTCTCATCCTAGTTCTCTCTCCCTGTGCTCCTAATTAAATAAGACTGATTATCTTGTTTACAACCTCCCCACTAATAATGATCCATTCTACAGTTGTCTGTTTTGATCTCTTTTTACAATAGACAATAGGTGCAGGATGAGGCCATTCGGCCCTTCGAGCCAGCACCGCCATTCAATGTGATCATGGCTGATCATCCCAAATCAGTGCCCCGTTCCTGCCTTCTCCCCATATACCCTGACTCCAATATTTTTAAGAGCCCCATCTAGCTCTCTCTTGAAAGCATCCAGAGAACCTGCCTCCACCGCCCTCTGAGGCAGAGAATTCCACAGACTCACAACTCTCTGTGTGAAAAAAGTGTTTCCTCGTCTCCGTTCCAAATGGCTTACCCCTCATTCGTAAACTACGGCCCCTGGTTCTGGACTCCCCCAACATCGGGAACATGTTTACTGCCTCTAGCGTGTCCAAGCCCTTAATAATCTTTTTTCACACCTGATCCTTCCTTATCTCTAGTTTCCCTCTGCCCTGACTCTCGGTCAGAAGACCCGAAACGTCGCCCATTCCTTCTCTCCAGAGATGCTGCCTGTCCCGCTGAGTTACTCCAGCGTTTTGCGCCTATCTTTGGCAACAACTCTCTCTGTCTCTCTCTGTCACCAAGAAAGGTAATGTCGCAAATTCAAGGGGATGACACTAACTGCAGGTGTCGCTCCATATCATACACTGACACAACTGTTTGCCTCTGTTTTTCTACCGTCACGATCTAAATCCCTGGGACTGCAATGGTTCAAGAAGGCAGCCCCTCACCAGTTTCTTCATTAAGAGTTTAGAGACACTGCATGGGAACAGGCCCCTCCGGCCCACAGAGTCAGCTCCGGCCACCAATCGCACGGTCGCGCTAGTTCTATGTTATCCCGCTTTCTCATCCGCCCACGACGCACCAGAGGGGGCAATTTACAGAGCGATAATTGACCTACAAACCCCGCACGTCTTCGGGATGTGGGAGGGAGACCGGAGCACCCGGAGGAAACCCACGCGGGTCACAGGGAGAACGTGCAAACTCCACACACACACACACACACACACACAGACAGACAGACAGCACCCAAGGCCGGGATCGAACCCGGGTAGCTCGCGCTGACAGGCAACGGCTCTACCCGCTGCACCAAGGTGTCGACCCTAGGGATTGGTAATAAATGCCACCCTTGCCCAGATCCTGAAAAATTAATCAATTCTTTTTTTTAATATCTGATGTCCTAAGTTTGTCTTAACCCCACTGTGGAAAGACCCTCTACCTGTCGAGGGCAATTGGGAGCTAAACCTTGCCCTGTGGAGACCGAGGCTTGTGTACTGTACCTCAGGCTCACGCATCCACTCTGCAAGGCTTTTAGAGCAGGTCCAGGGATAGGAACAGGTTCAGATCATAAGTAATAGGAGCAGAATTAGGCCATTCGGCCCATCAGGTCTACTCGGCCATTCCATCGTGGCTGAGCTATCTCACCCTCCTAACCCCATCCTCCTGCCTTCTCCTCATAACCCCTGACGCCCGCACTAATCAAGAATCTATCTATCTCTGCCATAAAAATATCCACTGACTTGGCCTCCACAGCCTTCTGTGGCAAAGAATTCCACAGATTCACCACCCTCTGAGAAATAAATGTTTCCTCATCTCTTTCCTAAAAGAACGTCCTTTAATTCTAAGGCTGAAACCTCTGGTCCGAGACCTCTGGTCCCACTAGTGGAAATATCCTCTCCACATCCACTCTATTCGAGAGATTAGAGTGATATGTCGGATGCAAGCAAATATGAGTGATACAGCGTGGAAACAGGTCCTTCGGCCCAACTTGCCCATGCCGGCCAACATGCCCCACCTACACTCGTCCCACCTGCCTGCGTTTGGCCCTTATCCCTCTAAACCTAGTCTAAATTATGTAGCTGTCTAAATGTTTCTTAAATGACGTGACACCACCTGTCTTAGCTGCCTCCTCCGGCAGCTCGATCCAATTATCTATCACCCTTTGTGTACAAAGTTGCCCCTCAGGTTCCTATTAAATCGTTCCCCCTCCCCTCACCTTAAATCAATGTCCTCTGATTCTTGATTTCTCCGAGTAAAAGACTGTGCGGTTACCCTTTGCGTTTACACTAGGCCGATACGGAAATAGGGATGGGTTAGATGGGGTCTCTTGGCCCGGCATGGTCCAGTAGGGCCGAATGGCCTTTTCCGCGCTGTATGACTCTATGACAAGACCGGCAAATCTTGCCCAGCATTTTCTCGGGTTAAAAGTGACAATAACAATAGACGATAGGTGCAGGAGCAGGCCATTCGGCCCTTCGAGCCAGCACCGCCATTCACTGTGATCATGGCTGATCATCCCCAATCAGTACCCCGTTCCTGCCTTCCTCCCATATCCCCTGACTCCGCTATCTTTAAAACCCAAGGTTCAAGGATCACAATTATCTGTCACATGCACCAGTTAATGTACAGTGAAATGAGTTACCATGCAGCCATACCTTGGCTCTAGAGTTGTTGCCTTACAACGCCAGAGAGCCCGGTTCGATCAGGACTAAGGGTGCTGTTTGCACAGAGCTTGCACTATAACCACGTGGGTTTTCTCCGGGTGCTCCGGTTTCCTCCCACACTCCAAAAAAATGTACTGGTTTGTAGGCCAATTAGCTTCGGTAAAAATTGGACAACTGCCCCTAGTGTGAGCAGGGTAGAGCTAGAGTAGGGGGTGAACACTGGTCAGCATGGACTCCGTGGGCCGAAGGGGCCTGTACCTCTGAAGTCTAAAGAATTTAAATGTAGGCCTTTAAATTTTTAAAATACCCAGCATCTACAGTGGTGACCTTGGGAACGAGGAGTCTTTCAATGAAACTACGGCTCACTGGAAAACAAAATCTGTTGGCTTTTTTTATCCAGTCAGGCCCCTACGTGAATCCGGGCCTGTTGAGAGGTTTGTGGGCGTCGCAGTTAACAAAGCAGGTGTAACCCTGCAGGAGGGGTGTCGACCCCAAACGTCACCCATTCCTTCTCTCCAGAGATGCTGCCTGTCCCGCTGAGTCACTCCAGCGTTTTGTGTCTACCAGCGATCTCCCAAGGCTGAATTGCCCTCAGCTCCAGCCATCGTTGCCTCTCACTCACTCCCTGGAGTTTAAGTCAAGATACATTCAATGTCCTCTGCAGCTTTCAAAAATATACACGGGAGTCTCTGGTGAACACAATCTGCAGAAACAATCGTCTTTTCCGTTGGATCCTAAGAGGATTAACCGAGCCTCTGCTCATTAAGAATCCCTCTAATCCTAGCCGGGATCCCAGGATGACAAGTCGTGTTTTGCCGAGACATGAATAATACTTTATCGACACATGTACCTGGGTACAGTAAAATGTGTGGGAAGGAACTGCAGATGCTGGTTTGCACAGAAGATAGACGCAAAAAGCTGGAGTAACCCAGCGGGTCAGGCAGCATCTCTGGAGACAAGGAATGGTGACGTTTCAGGTCGAGACCCTTCTTCAGACTGGTCAGCGTAGTTTTGGCTTCGACACTCCTGGGCGGTGGGGTGGCGCAGCAGTAGAGTTGCTGCCGGAGACCCGGGTTACATCCTGACTATGGGTGCTGTCTGTACGGAGTTTGCACGTTCTCCCCGTGACCTGCGTGGGTTTTCCCCGGGCGCTCCGGTTTCCTCCCGCACTCCAAAGACGTGCGGGTGTGTAGGCTAATTGACTTTGGTAAAACTGTCCCCAGTGTGTGAAGGATAGTGTTAGTGCGCGGGGATCGCTGGTCGGTGCGGACTAGGTGGGCCGAAGGGCCTGTTTCCGTGCTGTATCTCTGAACTAAAGTCCTATCTACGGCCTGTTGCAGCTCGTGGCATTCTCCACTTCCCCCACTGTTCCCCCACCCCCCCCCCCCCGTTCCCCCTTTGTTCTCAGCACCCACCTCCCCACCCCCACGCCTGACCTCTCGCTGTTACCACCCCTCATCTGCCATCCAGTCACAAGGAACTGCACATGCCGGTTCACCAAGAAAGACACAAAGTGCCGGAGTAACTCAGCGGGTCAGGCAGCATCTCTGGAGAACGTGGATAGGCGACGTTTCGGGTCGGGACCCTTCTTCAAAGCTGGAGGACAGAGGTGCGGGCGGGGCAAAGCCGGGCGAGTGATAGGTGGATACAAACGAGGGAGGAGCGGTGGGCAGATGGGCGGACACAGGCCGGAGAGGAAAAGGAGACAAAAGGTTGTTGGATGAGTGGAGTGAAAGCTAAAGCCAGAGGGAGGGAGGGTGATGGGGATGGGGAGGTGGAGTGGGACAAAGCCTGGCCGCCTGCTAGTCTGAGGAAGGGTCCCGACCCGACCCGAAGCGTCACCTCCCCACATTCCCCGGAGACGCGGGCCGACCCGGCAAGTGATAGGTGGAGGGGAGGCAGACTGGCAGAGTGGGTTGAACAAAGGCAGGCGATGAAAGGATGACGTACCTTTACAACGGAGATGAGGAGGAATTTCTTTAGCCAGAACCAAGGAAGTGCGGGGTCGGGTGGAACTGGTTCAGAAGAGGAGTTGGGACCAGCGTAGTAGGTCAGCCATGATCGTATTGAATGGATAGGCGGGCTTGAAGGCCTGAACGGCCTACTCCTGCTCCTATCTTCCTGTTTTCTTGTGTGAAGTCTACTGTGGCTATCAGCACCTGTTACTTCATACCTTTTGTCTTCTCTCTTTCACTCTCTCTCTCTCTCTCTCTCGGTCTCTTTCTTTCCCTCTGAGATTTGTACTAAAGAAGAGAAACATGCGCCACTTTCAATCCGAGTCTCTGCCTCATAATTCTCAGATTTTTCTTAAATGAATTTGAACTGTACACAGTCCCTGAAGAATACGACTGACTACCTTGATCTGGGGATGATTGGGCTAAAGTATGGGTTGCCTCGGAAGACGCTGGGCCTGTACTCGCTGGAGTTTAGCAGGATGACAATAGACAATAGACAGTAGGTGCAGGAGTAGGCCATTCAGCCCTTCGAGCCAGCACCGCCATTCAATGTGATCATGGCTGATCATCCCCAATCAGTACCCCGTTCCTGCCTTCTCCCCATATCCCCTGACTCCGCTATCTTTAAGAGCCCTATCCAGCTCTCTGTTGAAAGCATCCAGAGAACCGGCCTCCACCGCCCTCTGAGGCAGAGAATTCCACAGACTCACCACTCTCTGTGAGAAAAAGTGTTTCCTCGTCTCCGTTCTAAATGGCTTACCCCTTATTCTTAAACTGTGGCCCCTGGTTCTGGACTCCCCCAACATCGGGAACATGTTTCCTGCCTCTAGCGTGTCCAAGCCCTTAACAAATTTCATTGAATCCTATAGGACAATGAAAGGCCTGGATAGAGTGGGCCTTGAGAGGATGTTTCCACTAGTGGGAGAGTCTAGGACCAGAGGGCACAGCCTCGGAAGTGAAGGTCCGACCTATAGCATGAAGTTGCGGAAAACATTATTTAGCCAGAGGGTGGTGAGTCCGTGGAATTGATTGGCACAGATGCAAACACTGCCCAGTCCATCATCGGCTCTGACCTCCCCACCATCGAGGGGGATCTATCGCAGTCGCTGCCTCAAAAAGGCTGGCAGCATCATCAAGGACCCACACCACCCTGGCCACACACTCATCTCCCCGCTGCCTTCAGGTAGAAGGTACAGGAGCCTAAAATCTGCAACGACCGGGTTCAGGAACAGCTGCTTCCCCACAGCCATCAGGCTATTAAACTCGCCAACAAACAGACTCTGAACTAAAACAGCCTATTGCACTTTATCTGTTTATTTATGTGTGTATATATATGGTCCATGGTATATGGACTCACTGATCTGATCTGTGTTTATGCCTACAATATCCTGTTGGTCTGCAGCAAGCAAGAATGTCATTGTCCTATCGGGGACACATGACCATAAACTCTCTTGACTTGACTTGACTTGGCTTGGAGTGGAGACCAAGTCAATGGGTATTTTTAAGGAAGAGTTGGACAGATTCCTGATTAGTACGGGTGTCAGGGGTTATGAGGAGAAGGCTGGAGAATGGGGTTGAGATAGATCGTCCGTGATTGAATGGCCGAATGGACCGGCCGAATGGCCTAATCCTTGCCGCTTGATCGCGTAGGAACGTGAACGCATCGGCCACGATCGAACGGCGGAGCAGACTCGATGGGCCGAATGGCCAGATCCTGCTCCCCTATGTCTTAGCGGTCCGACGGACGGGGTTGAGGGGAGCGGAGCAAAGGGCCGGGAACAAAGCGGTCGGCCAGAAGACGTGAAAGACCAGAACATGCATCTTTTAGTCGCATTACCTGCGACGAGTCCACACCTCAAAAGGACCAGCTGGCTCCTTTTAACAAAGTAAAATTTTAACATTATATATATATATATGTACATATAAAGCTTAAAAAAAAAAATAATTATTGCACAGTATAGGTCCAATACCTGTGGCTCCCTATTTGTGGTGACGTTTGTACAGGTGGATTAGACCCACTGACTGCATTTAATACTGTTCTTTGTTTTTGCATTGTACCTTTGTCCACTGACAGGTTTTCCGTCTCAATCCTGCTTGCTACAGGACGTCCCGTAATGTTCATAACCTTCTCCATAATGCCGCCTCTCACTGCCCTCCCGGGGGCAGTCGGGCTTTGCCCCTCCCCACCACCCCCCCCCCCCAGCTCTGGCAACTGGTGGCAGCGATAATTGACCCCCCTGCTAGCCACCACCCCCGCAACCAACCCCACTTCCCTTCCCAAAGGGGGAAGCAAGCAGACTTCTCCCGGCCGTGAGATGGAAGCGCAGGGCGCTGGAACTACTCAGCGGGCCGGACAGCAGCGAGAGATGCTCGACTTCTCGGCTCTGTAATCCCCGGCTGTTTTCTTTCTGTCTCTCTCCACGTATGCCGCCCGACTTTCGAGGCGGTCCCGGTTTGTATGTGTTTTCGTCTCGGGTTTCACGGCGTCTGCGGGGTTTTGTTATCCCCTCTCTCTCTCTCTCTCTCTCGGCCACATAGATGGGAGGTTTCTGTTTGCCCACCACCTCTCCAAGGGGGTGGTCATGCGCCAAGGAGACCCCCCCACCCCCCCGGGTGAATGGAAGCAACAAGGGAGGGTGGACTTGACAAGGAGCTGCCAGAAACCCCGGGGTAGGGAGAGAGGAGAGGGGGAGGGGGAGGGGGAGTGAGAGGGGGAGGGGGAGAGAGGGGGAGGGGGGGGGGGGGGAGAGGGTGTAGTACTACGGTGCCAGAGTGAGGGGCTCCTAGATGAAGCACCCAAGCAAATCAATGCCGTGGCGAGCTAAATGTGCGAGAGTCATATCAGTGAGAGTCACGGAACGGACCCCCTTCCGCTCCCACACCGCTGCCTCGGTCACTCCCAGAGTCTGCCCTCTCCCCACCCAGGGGGAGGGGGGCAATCGGGAGGCGGAGGGGCTCACGACGTTCTGCTGCCCTGCCCTCTCCAGCGGCTGGAGGGAGAGGGGGAAGAAGAGGCACAGCGGAGGGCTGTGTATGTGTGTCAGTTTGTGTGTGTGTGTGTGTCTGTGTCTGTGTCTGTGTATGTGTGAGTGTGAGTGTGTGTGAGTGTGAGTGTGTGGTGTGTGTGTGTGAGTGTGTGGTGTGTGTGTGTGAGTGTGTGTGTGAGTGTGCATGTGTCACTGTGTGAGTGTGAGTGTGTGTGTGTCAGTGTGAGTGTGCATGTGTCAGCGTGTGTATGTGTGAGTGTGTCAGTGTGTGTGTGCGAGTGTGTGTCCGTGTGTGTGTGTGTGTGTGTGTGTGTGTGTGTGTGAGTGTGTGTCACTGTGTGTGTGTGTGTGTGTGAGTGTGTGACAGTGTGTGTCACTGTGTGTGTGTGTGAGTGTGTGTCAGTGTGTTAGTGTGTTAGTGTGAGTGTGTGTGTGAGTGTGTGTCACTGTGTGTGTGAGTGTGTGTCAGTGTGTTAGTGTGTTAGTGTGTGTGAGTGTGTGTGTGAGTGTGTGTCAGTGTGTCAGTGTGTGTCAGTGTGATGTGTGTGTGTGTGTGTGAGTGTGTGTGAGTGTGTTAGTGTGTCAGTGTGTTAGTGTGTGTCAGTGTATCAGTGTGTGAGTGTGTGTGTGAGTGTGTGTCACGTGTGTGTGTGTGTAGTGTGTCTGTGAGTGTGTGAGTGTGAGTGTGTGTGAGGTGTGTGTGTGTGTGTGTGTGAGTGTGTGTCACTGTGTGTGTATGAGTGTGTGAGTGTGTGTGAGTGTGAGTGTTATCAGTGTGTGAGTGTGTGTCACTGTGTGTGTGAGTGTGTGAGTGTGTGTGTGTGTGAGTGTGTGTGAGCGTGTGTCACTGTGAGTGTGTGAGTGTGTGTGTGTGTGGTGATACAGCTCAGTAGTTCAGCTTGCTGACGGCTCTCTCCCTGCTGTTCTCCAGCAGCTGGCTGCCCGAGCGTTTGCGGCTGCGCTTCAGCTTGGACAGGTCCTTGTCGAAGACTTCCCCGGAGCGCAGCGCCGACACCAGGTCATCAAACTCGCCCACCTCCTCCGACACGCTGCCCGCCCGAGACTTCTTCAGCCTCCGCTCCTTCTCCCGCTGCTCCTTCAGCTAGGGGTGGACAGACACGGGGAGAGGGTCAAACACAGGCGGGGAACAGAGCGAACGCACGCACAGGGTGTGCAGGCAGCGGCCAGCTCAGGCGTTCAACTCTCTCAAATGATGGCCTGATTACAGACTGGGGTACAGGCGGCTTATATGTAGAATTAACATATAATTTTACTTTTAATTCTGCCGTTGGGGAGACACGGTGGCGCAGCGGTAGAGTCGCTGCCTCACAGCGCCTGGGACCCGGGTTCCATCCTGACCACGGGTGCTGTCTGTACGGAGTTTGCACGTTCTCCCCGTGTGTGCGTGGGTTTTCTCCAGGTGCCCCGGTTTCCTCCCACACTCCAAAGACCTACAGGTTTGTAGGTTAACTGGCTTGGTGTAAGTGTAAATTGCCCCTGGTGTGTGTAGGATAGAGTTAGTGTGCGGGGATCGCTGGTCAGCACGGACCCGGTGGGTCGAAGGGCCTGTTTCCGAGGGGCATCTCTAAACTAAACTAAACAAGTGTTTAGGAACCTGTGGGGAAACATTTTCACACAGAGGGTGGTGGGTGTATGGAACGAGCTGCCGGAGGAGGTAATTGAGGCTGGGATTACAAGCATTTAAAAAACAGTTAGACAGGTACATGGATAGGACAGGTTTGGAGGGATATGGACCAAACGCAGGCAGGTGGGACTGGTGTAGCTGGGACATGTTGGCCGGTGTGGGCAAGTTGGGCCTGTTTCCATGCTGTATCACTCTATGACTCTGTAAGAGGCCGGTTCTCTGGTATTTTCTCCCATCGGATCATATTCAGCCCCTTGTCATGACGGCTTTTTAAAATTTCTTGTTGCTACCCACCCGGGAGATGAAGGGAAGGTGGGGGTCAGGTTAAAGGCTGGGGAGGGAGCAGGGGAAAAGTTGCCCTTGGAATTCCAGTTGTGTGAAATAAAAACACGACCCACTTCGTTTTTGATCCGGGCCGGAATGTCTGAACTTGTGAGGAGAAGGGAGCCTCGCGATGACATGGTTCCCAGCTGTTATCAGGCAACTGAATCATCCTACCACAACCAGAGAGCGGTGCTGAACTACTATCTACCTCATTGGTGACCCTCGGACTATCCTTGATCGGACTTTGCTGGCTTCACCTTGCACTAAACGTTATTCCCTTATCGTGTATCTGTGCACTCGATTGTGATCATGTATTGTCTATACACTGGCTGGATGGCATGGAACAAAAACTGTTCGCTGCATGTCGACAATAGACTAAACTGAAACTGGTTGCCCAAATAAAATCCAAAACGCGCGCGCGGGCAGTTCAACAGGGAAGTAGTTTCCTGGATTCCCAGAGATTCCAGCACATGGAAGGAGACTTGACAGAACGCCTGGTGTTAAAGGAGCAGGCTGTTCCCACACTTTTCAGGAATGCGGAGACCCTGGGAGTGAGCTGTTCACAGGAATCCTGCGGGAATGAGGTTACAAGCTGCAATACTCAATCCCGTCTTTTTTCATCCCGTCCAACGGACGTTGATTCACAGGCCGACCGAGAAGGGGGGGGGGGGGGGGGGGGGGGGTGCTAATTTGGAATGAGGACAGCACATGCTCATAAGGCGTCAAGTCATAGGAGCAGATTTAGGCCGTTCGGCCCATCGGGAGTATTGCGTACAGTTTTGGTCTCCTAATTTGAGGAAGGACATCCTTGTGATTGAGGCAGTGCAGCGTAGGTTTCACGAGATTGATCCCCGGGATGGCGGGACTGTCATATGAGGAAAGATTGAAAAGACTAGGCTTGTATTCACTGGAGTTTAGAAGGATGAGGGGGTATCTTATAGAAACATATAAAATTATTTTAAAACATTAAAAAATATATATTTTTTTTAAATGTCTACTCCGCCATTCATTCATGGCTGATCTATCTCTCCCTCCTAACCCCATTCTCCTGCCTTCTCCCCATAACCCCTGGCACTCGTACTATCTATCTCTGCCTTAAAAATATCCACTGACTTGGCCTCCACAGCCTTCTGTGGCAAAGAATTCCAGATTCACCACCCTCTGACTAAAGGAATTCCTCTTCATCTCCTTCCTAAAAGAACGTCCTTTAATTCTGAGGCTGTGACCTCTAGTCCTAGACTCTCCCACCAGTTTTACTGTCTCCGCCTACATTCTATCTTTGACCCTCCCCTGTCATCAGTCTGGGGAAGGGTCTCGACCCGAAACGTCGCCAATTCCTTCTCTCCAGAGATGCTGCCTGACCCGCTGGGTTACTCCAGCATTTTGTGTCTGCTCGTCCTACACTCTCCCACTAGTGGAAACATCCTCTCCACATCCACTCTATCCAGGCCGTTCACTATGCTGGTTGATACCTCCACGATTCAGGGACAGTTTCTTCCCAGCTCCTGTCATTTTGGATCAGCTGGATATTTTTAAGGAGGAGAATAACAGGTTATTGATTAGTATGGGCATCAAAGGTTATGGGGAGAAGGCAGGGGAACGGGGTTGAGAGGGAGAGATAGATCAGCCGTGATTGAATGGCGGAGTAGACTACGATGGGCCAAATGGCCTCATTCTGCTCCTAGAACCTATGAACATACCAAGGATAGAAACAAATTGCTGGAGCGACTCACCGAGTCAGGCAGCATCTCTGGAGTAAATGGATAGGTGACGTATCGGGTTGAGACCCAAGTTTCAGTCTGAAAAAATGGGTCCCGACCTGCAAGACTCTGCTTTCACCCTCTCTATTCCCCTCATGCTTTTATAGGCCTCTGTCAGATCACCACTCGGCCTACTGCGCTCCAAGGAATAGAGTCCCTCCCCTCCCCTACTTCTCCCTGTAGCTCAGGCACTCGAGTCTTGGCAACATCCTCATCAATCTCCTCTGCACCCTTTTCTGCTTGATGGCATTTGTCTCCATAGCAGGGTGACCAAGACTCATAAGACGTCGGTGAGACCGCGTTTAGAATATTGTGCTCACTTCTGGGCATCGTGTTATAGGAGAGACATTGTCAAGCTTGGAACGGTTCAGAAAAGATTTACGTGGATGTTGCCAGGACTAGAGGGCGTGAGCTACAGGGAGAGGCTGAGCCGGCTGGGTCTCTATTCTATGGAGCGCAGGAGGATGAGGGGTGATCTTATAGAGGTGTACAAAATCATGAGAGGAATAGATCGGGTAGATGCACAGAGTCTTTTACCCAGAGTAGGGGAATCGAGGACCAGATGACATAGTTCAAGGTGAAGGTAAAAGATTTAATAGGAATCCGAGGGGTAACTTTTTCACACAGAGGGTGGTGGGTGTACGGAACGAGGAGGTAGTTGAGGCTGGGACTATCCCATCGTTTAAGAAACGGTTGGACAGGTGCATGGATAGGTCAGGTTTGGAGGGATATGGGCCAAGCGCAGACAGGTGGGACTAGTGTAGCTGGGACATTGTTGGCCGGTGTGGGCGAGTTGGGCCGAAGGGCCTGTTTCCACGCTGTATCTGACTATGACTGTACTCAAATGCAGCCTCACTAACGTCTTGTACAACTGTGGCATAACATGCCAACATCCATACTCCATAACCTGGTGAATATCTTCTGTAACATCTCCCAAACCTTCACCTACTTCCTACCTCAACTACCTCCTCTGGCAGCTAGTTCCATACCCCCACCACCCTCTGAATGTCTTTGATATTTCTATCCTGGGAAAAGGTTCTGACTGTCTACCCTATCCATGCCCCTCATCATTTGACATACTTTCATCAGATCTCGGATGAAGGTCAATGTACTAAATCAGCCATGATCACATTGAATGGCGGTGCTGGCTCGAAGGGCCAAATGGCCTACTCCTGCACCTATTGTCTATAAAAGCCTTCTTTACCACCCAATCTACCTGTGATGCCATTTTCCAGGAACAATGTACCTGCACTTCCTTAGAAGGCTCAGGAAGTTCGGCATGGCCCCAATAACTCTCACCAACTTCTACAGAAACCATTTTATCGGGATGCTTCACAGCACGGTTTGGGAACAGCTCCATCCAAGACCGCAAGAAACTGCAGAGAATTGTGGACGCAGCCCAGACCATCACACAAGCCAACCTCCCTTCCATCGACTCCATCTACACCTCACGCTGCCTCGGCAAGGCCAGCAGCATCATCAAGGACGGGTCGCACCCCGGCCACTCTCTCGTTTCCCCTCTCCCATCAGGCAAGAGGTACAGAAGTGTGAAAACGCACACCTCCAGATTCAGGGACAGTTTCTTCCCAGCTGTTATCAGGCAACTGAATCATCCTACCACAACCAGAGAGCAGTGCAGAACTAATATCTACCTCATTGGTGACTCTCGGACTATCCTTGATCGGACTTTGCTGGCTTTACCTTGCACTAAAGGTTATTCCCTTATCATGTATCTATACACTGTAGATGGATCAATTGTAATCATGTATTGTCTTTCTGCTGACTGGATAGCACGCAACCAAATCTTTTCACCGTACCTCGGTACACGTGACAATAAAGTAAACTGAACTGAACTTAACGGAGCGGAATGCTGGCGCAGCTGGTAGAGCCACTTCCTCACACAGCCGGAGAACCCGGGAAAAATCCGGGAACAATCTCCTTGAAAAAGCCCCCAGGTGCAAAATCGGACCACGGGCTGTTCTCGGGAGACTTTGGATGGCTGCCGATCGAATTGAGACGTATTAATGAAATGAATTCCCCCCTCCTCGTCGACTGCTTTCAGTCAGGGGACACATGGTAAAAATTTCCCTGGCAGGGTCGGAGAGTGGGATTTTCTCATAATTGGATTTTTTTTTTTTTTTTTAAACATGTGGGGAATGTTTCAGGAGGAAGGGATGTGTCAACGGGTTGTCACGTTCCCTGTTGGGATTGTGGTTGAGGGCAGCCCACGTGAACCCCATTTAGATATAGAATTACTGCCTGTTGGAATATTTAACCAGAGGCTTTTCCCAAAGGATCCGGTGATGGATCAGAGAAATGGGAAAACCACAACTACAGGTTTGGAACCACAAAGGGATTCGACAGCTCAAGCATTCCTGCTGTTACATAGGACGTGGATACAGCTTAGGGGTACTGCGTGGATTCAGCTTTGAGATAGGCCCTTAGAGCCTCTGCCAGCCAGCGATCACTAGTAATAGACAATAGACAATAGACAATAGGTGCAGCAGTAGACCATTTGGCCCTTCGAGCCAGCACCGCCATTCAATGTGATCATGGCTGATCATCCCCAATCAGTACCCCGTTCCCGCCTTCTCCCCATATCCCCTGACTCCGCTGTTTTTAAGAGCCCTATCTAGCTCTCTCTTGAAAGCATCCAGAGAACCGGCCTCCACCGCCCTCTGAGGCAGAGAATTCCACAGACTCACCACTCTCTGTGAGAAAAAGTGTTTCCTCGTCTCCGTTCTAAATGGCTTACCCCTTATTCTTAAACTGTGGCGCCTGGTTCTGGACTCCCCCAACATCGGGAACATGTTTCCTGCCTCTAGCGTGTCCAAGCCCTTAACAATCTTCTGTTCCATGTCATCTATTCTCATCCACTCCCTACACAATTTTACTGAGGGCCCATTAAACCTACAAGACCCGCATGTCCTTGGTATGTGGGAGGAAACTGGAGCACCTGGAGGAAACCCACGTGGTCACAGGGAGAATGTGAATCCCCCCTAGTGACCATGTGGATCCCTAGTGTGTGTAGGATGGTGTCACTGTGGGGGGGTCGCTGGTCGGCGCGGACCCGGTGGGCCGAAGGGCCTGTTTCCGCATCGCATCTCTAAACTAAACTAAACTAAACTAAACCCATCAATTCAGTGCTGGAACTCAGAACAACCTCATGAATAGCCCACAGATCTGATTTCAAAAACAACAACCCGGGACCTCTGTCCAGGAGGTCTTTAACAAACCAAGAAGCACCACTATATTGGGGCGGCACAGAGGCACAGCTGGTAGTGCTGCTGACCCTGGCCCTGACGGCACGACGTTGGATGCTGTCCGTGAGGAGTTTGCAGGTTCGCTCTGTGAATTGGGTTCGTGTGAGGGGTTTCCTCCGGGTGCACCGGTTTCCTCCCACATCCCAAAGACGTGCGGGGTTGAAGGTTAATCGGCCCGCTGGAACTTCCCACTAGCATGTCGGGAGTGGATGAGAAAGTGGGATAACATGGAACTAGTGCGCACGTGTGATCGATGGGCTGAAGGGCCTTTATATCTCGACACTCCAATCCTAAAGACAACAGCCAGCCGGGATGGGATCAGCATGAATGGCCTGTCCCACTTTCAAGACCTAACTCACGACCTTTTGTACTTGTGGACATTTTTCATCAGGCTAGAAACACGCCCCGGCCTACTTGATGCCACGATTAGCACCACGAGCTGCTACGCCCTACCTACGACCTCCTTACGACCTCCCACGGCCATGCTGCGAGTATGAGTCAAGGGCAAACTCGGCAGAGGTCGTGAATTAGGTCGTGAAAGTGGGACAGGCCCTTAAGTTTGTGCGTTCTCCCCGTGACTTGCGTGGGTTTTCGCAGACATCTCGGGTTTCCTCCCATACTCCAAAGACACACAGGTTTGTAGGTTAATTGGCTTGGTGTAAGTGTAAATTGTCCCTAGTGTGTGTAGGGTAGTGTTAGTGTGTGGGGGAGCCCTGGTTGGCGTGGGCTGGGTGTGGCGAAGGGCCTGTTTCAGCAAAAAAGTCAACCCAACCCAACCCTCTCCCCAAAGTAGGTGCCCCACTCACCATGGCCTCCATTCGGGACCGCCGTTCCTCCTCCTCCTTCTTCCGCCTCATGTTGTCCAGGTCGTGTCTGGCTTCGCTGAACGACTGCAGGAATGTGTCGAACAGGCCGAAGAATTCGTCGGGCTGCATCCTCGCCTCCTCCTCGCTGAAGTACTTCAGCATCTTGGAGTACTGTCAAAGGGAACGGCGACAGGGACAGCTCTCACTGAGACGTTCAGAGGCAGCTTCCAACGGGGGGGAGGGGGGGGGGGGAGTTCAATCAGAGAGCTGCTAGCCCGCAGCCCTGCACAAAACAGCCCGTCGCTCCACAAAACGCTGGAGGAAACTCGGCCGGTCCCGACCCCGAAACCCCATCCATAGAAACATAGAAACTAGGTGCAGGAGGAGGCCATTCGGCCCTTCGAGCCAGCACCACCATTCATTGTGATCATGGCTGATCGTCCCCAATCAATAACCCGTGCCTGCCTTCTCCCCATATCCCTTGACTCCACTAGCCCCTAGAGCTCTATCCAACTCTCTTAAATCCATCCAATGATTTGGCCTCCACTGCCCTCTGTGGCAGGGAATTCCACAAATTCACAACTCTCTGGGTGAAAACGTTTTTTTCTCACCTCAGTCTTAAATGGCCTCCCCTTTATTCTAAGGCAGTGGCCCCTGGTTCTGGACTCGGCCAACTTTGGGAACATCTTTCCTGCATCTAGCCTGTCCGGTCCTTTTATAATTGTGTATGTCCCTCCGTTTCCCCTCCACGCCCCTCCACAACAGGCAGATTCTTGATCAGTGCTGGCGTCAGGGGTGACGGGGAGAAGGCTGGAGAATCGGGTTAGGAGGGAGAGAGATAGGTCAGCCATGATTGAATGGCGGAGTAGACCTGATGGGTCGAATGGCCGAATTCTGCTCCTATCACTCAAGATGCTGCCTGACCTGCTGTCCCAACTGCGCAAGGGGGCGGCACGGTGGCGCAGCGGTAGAGTTGCTGCCTCGCAGCGCCGGAGACCCGGGTTCCATCCTGACTACGGGTGCCGCCTGTACGGAGTTTGCACGCTCTCCCCATGAGCGGGTGCTCCAGTTTCCTCCCACACTCCAAAGATGTGCAGGTTTGCAGGTTAACGGGGTTGGTGTAAAACTGTAAAATTGTCCCTAGTGTGTGTAGGATAGTGTTAGTGTGCGGGGGTGATTTTAGTAAAATCTGTTTAGTTTAGTTCAGAAATAGGCCCTTCGGCCATCCAAGTCCACACTGACCACCCATCACTCTTTCCCACTGGTTCAAAGTTTTCCCCCTTTAATATTGAAATTTTGGAAGGGAACATTATCCCCCACAATTAAAATGTGGACAGTGGAAATGTTGGAGACGTTGCATTTGGAAAGAATCAGATTTGTCCTAATGGACAAATACGAACTCTTTGAACAGATATATACAGAATATTTGAAGGGGTAGCTGTTCTTGGCATCACAACTCAAAGGGTACCCGGCAGGATTAGATGAAAATAACTCTCTGTTTTTCTTTTTGATTTGTATACATGTCTCCATTGATATTGATATCGTTATTTGAAATTGTGTTATTCACTATTAAGATGTATACTATAATCTCTCTTTTTTTAATAATACTTTATTTTAATTAAATACATATAACAAGAATATATACATATATATATTTTTTTCTCCTCTCTTTTCTCTTTCTCTTTCTTTATAATCAAAATTATTATTTAATCACCATTCTTATTGATTAAAATCTATTCTTTTCTTTTTCTACTTTAAAAAAAAATAGAAGTTCATAAGAACTATTCGTAACATTCGTATACTTATTGAAATAAGTTGGTTGTGTATTTGAAAAGTTGTTATACTGTTGTTATGATGGATTCCTTTTAATAAAAATATTATTACAAAATTTTCCCACTTTCCGCATCCACCTCCTTCACACTAGGGGGCACTTTTACAAGAGATCACTTATCGTACACACCCGCACGTCTCTGGGATGTGGGAGGAAAGCGGTGCTGGGACCGCAGCTATTTACAATATACATCAATGATTTAGATGAAGGGCTTCAAAGTAACATTAGTAAATTTGCAGATGACACAAAGCTGGGCGGCAGTGTGAACTGTGAGGAGGATGCTATGAGAGTGCGGGGTGACTTGGACAGGTTGGGTGAGTGGGCAGATGCATGGCAGATGCAGTTTAATGTGGATACATGTGAGGCTATCCACTTTGGTAGCAAAAACAGGAAGGCAGTTTATTATCTAAATGGCATCAAGTTGGGAAAAGGGGAAGTACAACGGGATCTGGGGGTCCTTGTACATCAGTCTATAAAAGTAAGCATGCAGGTACAGCAGGCAGTGAAGAAAGCCAATGGCATGTTGGCCTTCATAACAAGAGGAGTCGAGTATAGGAGCAAAGAGGTCCTTCTGCAGTTGTACAGGGCCCTAGGGAGACCACACCTGCAGTATTGTGCGCAGTTTTGGTCTCCAAATTTGAGGAGGGACATTCTTGCTATTGAGGGAGTGCAGCGTGGGTTCACCAGGTTAATTCCCGGGATGGCGGGACTGTGATATGTAGATAGAAATGGAGCGGCTGGGCTAGTATATTCTGGGATTTAGGATGAGAGGGGATCTCATTGAAACATATAAGATTATTAAGGGTTTGAACATGCTAGAGGCAGGAAACATGTTCCCGATATTGTGTGAGTCCAGAACCAGGGGCCACAGTTTAAGAATAAGGGGTAAGCCATTTAGAACAGAGATGAGGAAAAACCTTTTCACACAGAGAGTTGTGAGTCTGTGGAATTCTCTGCCTCAGAGGGCGATGGAGGCTGTTTTTTTGGATACTTTCAAGAGAGAGCTAGATAGGGCTCTTAAAAATAGCGGAGTCAGGGGATATGGGGAGAAGGCAGGAACGGGGTACTGATTGGGGATGATCAGCCATGATCAGATTGAATGGCGGTGCTGGCTCGAAGGGCCGAATGGCCTACTCCTGCACCTATTGTCTATTGTCACACAGGAGGAAACCCAAGCGGTCACAGCGAGAACTCCACACACACACACACACACACACACGCACACACGCGCACACACACAAAACACACAGTTCCAGAGGCCAGGATCGAACCGGGGTCTCTGGCGCTGTGAGGCAGCAGCTCGACCCGCTGCACCACCTTGCGTCTCTGCTCTGATAGACAAGAGCTAATGTCAGGCGCATTCTCGTAACTGTTCTCCAGGCATAAAAAGAATTAACGTTTAACTGCCCCTTTTTATTATTTTAGCACCGGTACAAAATTTATCATCATTTGTTTCTGATTTACGGACGAAGGAATTTTTTCCTTTCCTGCATCCACTTAAAGACATTTTGCGTTTTGAACAGTGGGAGGTGTTTGTTCCGCCAAATCCGTGCGGGATATCGGGCACTTCTCGATCCTAATCCGACATTTTTTTCCTCATTTGTTTTCCTCCCCACATTCCCAACGATTCTCCCCTCCTTCCCCCCCCACCTCCCAACGGAACCACCCCTCTACACAAAAGTGGAAATCGACTTGACCTACCAACCGCCACGTGTTTGGGAGACCGAGAGGAAACCTGAGCACCTGGCGGAAACCCACACAGTTATGGGCCTGTCCCACTTGGACGACCTAATCCACGAGTTTAGAGGACAATAGACGAATTGAAATAAATGTCAAGGTCGTGTTGACTCGCCAAATTAAACGACCTCCTACGACCTCCTACGACTATGTCTACGACCTCCTACGATCACCCTCGACCTCAGTCTTCCACACCTACGACCAACTACAACTAGCTACGAGTGGAAAATGATCACATGATAAAATGATGTAGTGTTTGCATTTTTTTCTCGGGCCAGCTACCGACCTACAACTACCCACGACTACCTACGACCTACATACGACTTGCCTACGAGTAAAAAGTATCAATTTTTTCCATGCCGGCCTTTTTTTTAACTCGTGGACATTTTTTATCAGGCTGGAAAAAACGGCGCGACCTACTTGAGGCCACGAGTACGCGGAGACCACTCACGAGCGTGAGGAAGAGTTACGAAGACCTCCTGCGACCTCGTGGCGACCACGCTGCGAGTACGAGTCGAGGGCAAACTCGGCAGAGGTCGCCAATTAGGTCGTGAAAGTGGGACCGGGGCTTTTCCGCCTCCTCAAAAAGTGCACTCCAGATTCCAAACACCATGCGGGTAAAAAAACCCATCTCCACTCACAACCCCGCTAATCCTCGTACACCTTACCCGAAATACATGCTTTAAAGTAATGCTTGATGCAGCTCCTTAAGTCTTTGATTGGTGCTACATGTGGAGTATTGCATGCAGTTCTGAGTGGCCTCACAGCGCCAGAGACCCGGGTTCGATCCCGACTACAGGTGCAGTCTGTACGGAGTTTGTACGTTCTCCCCGTGACCCGCGTGAATTTGCTCCATGATCTTCCCTGTCCTCCCGCACTCCAACGCCGTGCAGGTTTGTAGGTTAATTGGTTTGGGTATAAATGTAAAATTGTCCTTGTTGTGTGTCGGGTAGTGATAATGTGCAGGGATCGCTGGTCAGTGCGGCCTCGTCGGGCCAAAGGGCCTGGTTCTGTGCTATGTGGATTAGAGGGTTTCAGCCATGCAGTAAACATGTTCCCAATGTTGGGGGAGTCCAGGACCAGGGGGCCACAGTCTAAGAATAAAAGGGAGGCCATTTAAAACGGAGATGAGGAAAAACTTTTTCACTCAGAGAGTTGTGAATTTGTGGAATTCTCTGCCACAGTGGAGGCCAATTCACTGGATGAAATTAAAAGAGAGTTAGGTAGAGCTCTAGGGGCTAGCGGAATCAAGGGATATGGGGAGAAGGCAGGCACGGGTTGACGATCGGCCATGATCACAATGAATGGCGGTGCTGGCTCGAAGGGCCAAATGGTCTCCTCCTGCACCCATTTTCTATGTTTCTGCGAGGGGTTGAGCAAACTTGGATTGTTTTCTCCGGAACGCCGGAGGATGAGGGGAGACCCGATTCAAGCATCTATAATTAGGGTCAGGCACAGTCTGAAGAAGGGTTTCGGCCCGAAACGTCGCCTATTTCCTTCGCTCCATAGATGCTGCTGGAACCGCTGAGTTTCTCCAGCACTTTTGCCCACCTCCTCTGGCAGCTTGTTCCATACACCCACCACCCTCTGTGTGAAAAAGTTACCCCTCGGATTCCTATTAAATCTTTTCCACTTCACCTTGAACCCATGTCCTCTGGTCCTCGATTCCCCTACTCTGGGTAAAAGACTCTACCCGATCTATTCCTCTCATGATTTTGTACGCCTCTATAAGATCCCCCCCTCATCCTCCTGCGCTCCATAGAATAGAGACCCAGCCTGCTCAACCTCTCCCTACAGCTCACACCCTCTAGTCCTGGCATTATGTATGGCATCATCTGATTTTATTGGCTAGCACTCAGAACAAATATCTTATTTTTTTTGTTATTTCAATTCACTGGCAAACTGAATGCAGTACACCCAAAAAAGAAAATGCAATTTAAAAAGAAGTTAAGGTCAGAATTTTTTTAAAAAATACAATAATTGCTGGAGTAACTCGGTGGGTCAGGCGGCATCTCTGGAGAACATTTCAGGTCGGGACATTTTTTTTGCACACACCAGCACGAGCATTTCTTTATTTCCAGTACTTAAAGCCAAGAGGTTCAGATTGATACTGATGTCAAGTGATCATTCTGTTTTTGTTATAAACTTATTTTCATCTGTGGTAATCGGACTTGGCCAAGAATCTGCCTTTAAATATAGCAACGAGAATGTATTTTAAAGCGGAATTTGTATCCAAGCACTGGCTGCTTGCCCTGTGTTGTATTAGAATGGTATTCCACTGTAAGTGGATGCATTCCTTCCAAAACACAAGGGACCTGAACCGATCAACACAGCCTCAGAATGCCGGTTTACAAAAAATGTCCCAACACGAAATGTTCTCTAGAGATGCCGCCTGACCCACTGACTTACACCAGCATTTTGTGTCTTTTTTTTTTTTTAACTCCTGACTTTAACATACATTTTGTTTAAATTGCACTTTATTTTTTTGACAATTTTGGAGCAATGCACTCAGTTTCCAAGTGAATTGAAAAAATCTTAAAAATATATCGGTCCAAACATTCATCATGAGTCAATAGAGAAATGGAGCAAACACACACCCCCCCCACACACACACACCCCCAACACACACCCAAACACACACACACCAACACACACACACACACCACACACACACACACACACACACACACACACACCACAACACACACACACACACACACACACACACACACACACAAACACACATACACACACACCCAAACACACACACACACACACACACCCCACACACACACCCCAACACCCACACACACACACCCACACCACACACACACACCAACACACACACACACACACACCCCCCAACACACACACACACACACACACACACACACACACACACACACACACACACACACACACACACACCCCCCCACACACACCACACACACACACACACCCCCCACACACACACACACACACACACCCCCCAACACACACACACACACACCCGCACATAGCAACATACACATGGTGGTGCAGCCTCACAACGCCGGAGACCCGGGTTCAATCCCGACTACAGTTTATGCCTGTACGGAGTTTGTACGTTCTCCCCGTGACCTGCGTGGGTTTTACCCTAGGTCTCCGGTTTCCTCCCACACTCCAAAGACGTACAGGTTTGCAGATTAATTGGCTTGGTACAACTGCTGGAAGAACACAACAGGTTGAGCAGCGTCTGTGGAGGGAGGGTCGATGTTTCGGGCTGGGACCCTGCATCAGGGCGTGGATTCCCCCAGCAGTTTATACCTCATTGCAGATTCCAACATCGTCAGTCTCTCGAGACTCAAACTTTGGACCGACGTGGTATTGGAGGCACTGTTGACTCCCATGGAGAATACAACATCGCATTCTGAGAGGAACAGATCGGGTAGAAGCAGAGAGTCTCTTGCCCAGAGTAGGGGAATCGTGGACCAGAGGACATAGGTTCAAGGTGACGGGGAATATATTTAATAGGAATCTGGGGGGTAACCTTTTCACACAAAGGGAGAGTATGGAACAAGCTGCCATAGGAGGTAGTTGAGGCAGGGACTATCTATTTTAGAAACAGTTAGACAGGTACATGGATCGGACACGTTTGGTGGGATTTGGACCAAACACGGGCAGGTGGGACTAGTGTAGCTGGGACATGTTGGCCAGTGTGGGCAAGCTGGGCTGAAGGGCCTGTTTCCACACTGTATCACTCTATGACTCTATTCTGACTATGAACACTCTCTTACTGTATGTCATAGAACCATACAATACAGAAACAGGCCCTTCGGCCCATCAGACCCATGCCTACCTTTCTAGGCATACAGTGGCTTGCAAAAGTTTTCATACCCCTTGAACTTTTCCACATTTGGTCACGTTACGACCACAAACGTAAATGTATTTTATTGGGATTTTATGTGATAGACCAACACAAAGTGGCGCATAATTGTGAAGTGGAAGGAAAATGATACATTGTTTTCAAATGTTTTTACAAATAAGAAACTGAAAAGTGTGGCGTGCAAAAGTATTCAGCCCCCTTTACTCTGATACCCCTAAATAAAATCCAGTGCAACCAATTGCCTTCAGAAGTCACCTAATTAGTAGAGTACACTTGTGTGTAATGTAATCTCAGTATAAATACAGCTGTTCTGTGAAGGCCTCAGAGGTTTGTTAGAGAACATTAGTGAACAAACAGCATCATGAAGTCCAAGGAACACACCAGACAGGTCAGGGATAAAGTTGTGGAGAAGCTTAAAGCAGGGTTAGGTTATAAAAAAATATCCCAAGCTTTGAACATCTCACGGAGCACTGTTCAATCCATCATCCAAAAATGGAAAGAGTATGGCACAACTGTAAACCTACCAAGACATGGCCGTCCACCTAAACTGACAGGCCGGGCAAGGAGAGCATTGATCAGAGAAGCACCAAGAGGCCCATGGTAACTCTGGAGGAGCTGCAGAGATCCACAGCTCAGGTGGGAGAATCTGTCCACAGGACAACTATTAGTCGTGCACTCCACAAATCGGGCCTTTATGGAAGAGTGGCAAGAAGAAAGCCATTGTTGAAACAAAGCCATAAGAAGTCCCATTTGCAGTTTGCCACAAGCCATGTGGGGGACGCAGCAAACATGTGGAGGAAAGGTGTTCTGGTCTGATGAGACCAAAAATTGAATGTTTTTGGCCTAAATGCAAAACGCTATGTGTGGCAGAAAACTAACACTGCACATCACCCTGAACACACCTTCCCCACTGTGAAACATGGTGGTGGCAGCATCATGCTGTGGGGATGCTTTTCTTCAGCAGGGACAAGGAAGCTGGTCAGAGTTGATGGGAAGATGGATGGAGCCAAATACAGGGCAATCTTGGAAGAAAACCTGCAAAAGACTTGAGACTGGGGCGGAGGTTCACCTTCCAGCAGGATAACGACCCTAAACATACAGCCAGAGCTACAATGGAATGGTTTAGATCAAAGCATATTCATGTGTTAGAATGGCCCAGTCAAAGTCCAGACCTAATTCCAATTGAGAATCTCTGGCAAGACTTGAAAATTGCTGTTCACAGACGCTCTCCATCCAATCTGACTGAGCTGGAGCTATTTTGCAATGAAGAATGGGAAAAAACTTCACTCTCTAGATGTGCAAAGCTGGTAGAGACATACGCCAAAAGACTTGTAGCTGTAATTGCAGCGAAAGGTGGTTCTACAAAGTATTGACTCAGGGGGGCTGAATACTTTTGCACGCCACACTTTTCAGTTTTTTATTTGTAATAAAATTTAGAAACCATGTATCATTTTCCTTCCACTTCACAGTTATGCACCACTTTTTGTGTTGGTCTATCACATAAAATCCCAATAAAATACATTTACGTTTGTGGTTGGAACATGACAAAATGTGGAAAAGTTCAAGGGGTATGAAAACATTTGCAAGCCACTGTAGGTTTATTATTGTCATTTGTACAGTGAAACGCTCTGATTTGCGTGCGATCCAGAAAGATCAGATTTACTGTACAGTAATACAATAAAAGTCCAACTCTACATACAGTAGGTGATGATACAGAGTGTAGAATATAGTTTTCTGCACTGTAGCTTGTAACTTTCCAGAGCTAAAGTCCAATGTCCGCAATGGGGTAGAGGTGAATCGGACAGGACCCTAGCTTATGGAAGGCCCGTTCAGAAGCCTGATAACAGAGGGGAAGAAACTGTTCCTGAGTCTGGTGGTGCGCGCTTTCAAGCTTCTATACCTTCTGCCAGATGGGAGCGGGGAGAAGAAGGAATGACCGGGGTGGGACATGGACAAGTCTTTGATTGTGTCGGCTGCTTTCGTGAGGCAGCGTGAAGTGTAGACGGAGTCGATGGTGGGGAGTCTGGTCTGTGGGATGGGCTGGGCCGCATCTACAACTCTGCAATTTGTGGTGGGCTTGTGGGGTGTTTTTCCCCCCCCATCTCTATCAATCCCACTTGCCCACATGAGGACCAAAATCTTCTATGCCTGGCTGTTTAAAGGGGCTGTCCCACTGTACGAGGCAATTCAAGAGTTCTCCCGAGTTCCCCCTGATTCGAACTCGGAGATTTACGGTAATAGCCGCTCGTAGGTACTCGGGGCTCTCGTGGACATTTTTCAACATGTTGAAAAATCTTCCCGAGCTTACCGCGTTTCCCGAGTACCTGCTGTTAGCGTTACGAGCCGCTAAGAGACGTCCCCAAGCTCCGACGTACCCGCTACGTACATTCTATGTGCTTACCACGAGTTTGATTTTTTTTTTAACTTGGGAGAGCTCTTGGGTAAACTCGTACAGTGGGACAGCCCCTTTAGTGTCTGATTGAAATCTCGTGAACACAGCATTTGCTTGCACCACCACCCCTGCCTTCAAGATATCTACCTCTCTGTGTAAAAACCTGTCCCTCTGATCCCCTGGCCACTCCCTCTTCTCCCCTCTCCCATCGGGCAAAAGGTACAGAAGTGTGAAAACGCACACCTCCAGGTTCAGGGACAGTTTCTTCCCAGCTGTTATCAGGCAACTGAACCATCCTACCACAACCAGAGAGCAGTGCTGAACTACTATCTACCTCGTTGGTGACCCTCGGACTATCCTTGATTGGACTTTGCTGGCTTTACCTTGCACTAAACGTTATCCCCTTATCAGGTATCTATACACTGTAAATGGCTCGATTGTAATCATGTATTGTCTTTCTGCTGACTGGATAGCACGCAACAAAAGATTTTCGCTGTACCTCGGTACACGTGACAATAAACTAAACTGAATTGAAACCTCTCTCAGAATGCCAGAGGAGTGATAAAGGTAAGTTCAATAACAATATTAAGAAGGTTCCCGACGCGAAACGTCACCTGTCCATGTTCTCCACAGGTGCTGCCTGACCCGCTGAGTTACTCCAGCACTCTGTGAAACGTCACCTATCCATGTTCTCCACAGATGCTGCCTGACCCGCTGAGTTACTCCAGCACTCTGTGAAACGTCACCTATCCATGTTCTCCACAGATGCTGCCTGACCCGCTGAGTTACTCCAGCACTCTGTGAAACGTCACCTGTCCATGTTCTCCACAGATGCTGCCTGACCCACTGAGTTACTCGTCTTTTTGAACCAGCATTTTTTAGTTCCCCGTATCAACATTTTTAAATACTTTGTTAATGGATTTTATGGTTCGGAAAGGTCAGGGGAGACATAGGCCAAATGCAGGAAAATGGAGCAGGTAAACACTTTGGTTAGCTCAGCCAAACTGGGCTGAAGGGCCCATTGTTTTGATTGATCGATTGGAAAATACAGCATGGAAACAGGCCCTTCGACCCACCAAGTGCACACTGACCAACAATTCAGACTAGTTCTATGTTATCCCACTTTCAAATCCACTCCAGACACATTCAGTGCTGGAGTAACTCAGCGGGTCAGGCAATTAGTTCTATGTTATCCCACTTTCTCATTCACTCCCTACAACCTAAGGGGCAATTTTACAGAGGGACAATTAGCGGGCCTGTCCCACTTAGGCTATTTTTGGGCGACTGCCGGCGACGGTCATGGTCGTAGCAGGTCGCTGAAAAAACGACGACTGGATGCCCATTCGACATAAAATTTGAAATAGAATTTATCATTACTTTAACAATAACAAAATTAAGTCAGCACCGGCGACAACCTATGTCACCTGGCGACGACCTACGACAGCGCCCACGTCAGGAGAAGTCAAGCTACGCTCATTGGCACCAAACCCACTGTCGCCGACTGTCTCTGAAAATATTTAAACATGTTGAAAATCCAGCGGCGACCAGAGGGACGCTACGACTCTTTGGGCGACTGAGGAGACGACTCACGACCGTACAGGCGATACCCCGGCGACCACGTGGCGACAGCCTAGTCGCCTGTAGTCGCCAAAAAAATACCCTTTACGTACAAACCCTTATGCCTGTGGGATGAAACCGGAGCACTCGGACAAAACCCACGCTGCCGTGGGGAGAACGTGCAAACTCCACACACACACACACACACAGACAGCACCCGAGGTCAGAATCGAACCCGGGTCTCTGGCGCAGTGAGGCAGTGACTCTACCAGCAGCGCCAACGTGCCTCACTACATCATTCAGGTGCTGAATAACTCTGTGGCTCTATTCAACGTATGCCCAGAGGTAAATCACAAACGATGTATTCAAGCGAGAGTTAGATTTATAGGCAATAGACAATAGACAATAGGTGCAGGAGTAGGCCATTCGGCCCTTCGAGCCAGCACCGCCATTCAATGTGATCATGGCTGATCATCCACAATCAGTACCCCGTTCCTGCCTTCTCCCCATACCCCCTGACTCCGCTATTTTAAGAGCCCTATCTTGCTCTCTATTGAAAGTATCCAGAGAACCGGCCTCCACTGCCCTTTTAGCTCTTAGGGCTAACGGAATCAAGGGATATGGGGAGAAAGCGGGGACGGGAACCAGTCATATTGAATGGCGGTGCTGGCTCGAAGGGCCGAATGACCTGCTCCTGCACCCATTTCCCATGTTCATTACAAGGGAGTGGGGAGAATGGTATTACTTTATTTGACAATACCTGTCCGTTTGTTAACGATTTACAGCAACAACCTATAGGTTCTCGAACCAGAGGGCACGGGTTTAAGGTGAGAGGGGAACCTTCATAGGAACGTGAGGGGCAACTTTTTCACCCAGAGGGTGGTGGGTGTATGGAACGAGCTGCCAGAGGAGGTAGTTCAGGCAGGTGCTATAACAACATCTAAAAGAGATTTGGACAGGTACATGGATTGGAAAGGAAAGGTTTAGACTTAGAGGGATATGGGCCAAATTGGGGTAGGTGGGTCGTGATGAAACTGCAGATGCTGGTTTATATCGAAGATAGGCACAAAGTGCTGGAGTAACCCAGCGGGTGAGGCAGCATCTCTGGAAGAGGTGACGTTTCAGGTCGAAAGGGACTGGTGGGACGAGCTTAGACGGTGCCTCTTGGTCGGCACGGGCAAGTTGGGCCGAAGGGTCTGTTTCCATGCTGTGGGACTTCCATGCCTCTAACCTCAGCCGAAGTAGACTTGAGTGGCGATAGATGAGACGTGAAATATCAGTCATGGCGTAAGTCGTGAATTCCTTTCAGCCAAGCTTTTTTATTAAAGCCAACTGCCCAAAAACCACTACTTTCAGCCAACTGATGTTACATCACAAGGGTCTGTCGATAGTTTTTTAAAACTCTGACCCTTGGTCTTTGGTCTTTGACCTTTGACCTCTGCTGTACAATCACCAACCGACTCCCACTCTGTCCCCTGGGGTGACCAAGTGACAACAGGTCAAAGGTCAGAGATAGAGGCTCGCTCTGCACCCAATTACCAACTTTGATTGAAATATAAGGCGTGGAAACAGGCCCCTCGGCCCACTGAGTCCGCGCCGACCATCGATTGCCCGTTCACACTAGTTCTGCGTTGTCCCACTTTCTCACGCACACCAGGGACGATTTACACAGGGACAATTAACCTGCAAACCCGCCCGTCCTTTTTAGGACGTGGGAGGAAACGGAAGCACCCGGAGGTAAGCCTCGCGGTCGCGGGGAGAACGTGCAAACTCCACAGGCTCAGACACAGCACCCGAGGTCAGGATCGAACCCGGATCCACGGCGCTGTGAGGCAGCGGCTCTAACAACAGCGGAACTGCGCTTCCCCTTTGGGCTTCGCTCCACACTACGGGCGCTGTCTGTACGGAGCTTTCACGTTCTCCCTGTGACTGCGTGGGTTTTCTCCAGGTGCTCCGGTTTCCTCCCGCTCTCCAAAACGAGCAGGTTTGCAGGTTAATTGGCCTCTGTGAATAGTCCCCTAGTGTGTGGGATAGATCTGGTATAGGGCTGATCGCTGGTCGGCGCGGACAAGGTGGGCCAAAGATCCTGTTTCCAAGCTGTATCTCTAAATTGAACCAGACGGTTCAATAGCTTTTAGGTGAGAGGAACAAAGTTTAATGGGGATGTGCGGGGCAGGTTTTTTACACAGAGGGTGGTGGGTGCCAGGAACCTGCTGCCTGTGATGGTGGTGGTGACTAGGTTTGCCAACTTTCTCACTCCCAAACAAGGGACAAAAGATCAAAATACGGGACAAATTCCCGACGGCAATTCGTCGACCGACTCGGCCGTGGCTGGGTGAATGATGAGTTGGCCCGGGTGCTGGACTGCACACAGAGCCCAGCCGGCGGGCCAGCTGAGGAGTTTTGGCCCGGGCCGCGAGACGTCGCGCGTTGATCGGCCATGAGAAGGAGGGGTGGTGGTGGTGTTGGCGGCAAGCGAAGGTCCGAAGGTCGGACAGCTGGCCGGGCTGCCGACCGACGGGGCCACGGGCGAGGCGCTGCTGCTGCTGCACTCCATGGGCTGCATTACGCCGGGTGAGGCGGGGCCGGACGCGGCGCTCCGACCCGACAGTCCCCTCGACCTGAGTAGTAGCAGTCAAATACGAGACAAGGCCGGTCCCGTACGGGCAAACCAATTTAGCCCAATATACGGGATGTCCCGGCTAATACGGGACAGTTGGCGACCCCAGTGGAGGCATCTATGCCAGTGGCATTTATGAGGCTCTTAGATAGGCAGATGGATATGCAGGGATGTGGATCACGTGAAAACAGAGGAGATTAGGTTCATCTTGGCATCATGTTCAGCATAGACACTGTGGGCCGAAGGGCCTGTTCCTGTGCTGTAATGTGTGGGAAGGAACTGCAGCTGCTGGTTTAAACCGAAGATAGACACAAAAAGCTGGAGTAGTAACCCAGCGGGACAGGCAGCATCGCTGGAGAGAAGAAGTGGGTGACGTTTCGGCTCCGAGACCCTTCTTCTGAGTTCTGAGTATATTATTACGCACTGGCTGATTTACGTTTGGCAGTAACTTGGAAAATATGGCTCCAATTAAATGGGTTCGTCACCTTGGGCTAACTGGGCCCAACCGGGACAAATTCCTTTCAGCCACGTAACTGGCAGAAGTGCGGACCAGTCATTCGTAAATCCTTCATCCAGAACATGCCTCAACTGTGAACTAAACACACATGACCCTTCTATTTATAACACAGCTCTGGTGTGGGAACTGTGCGTGTATTTAAAAAAAAAAGATCCATTTATATATAGCTCTGATGTCACCGTGACCCTTGACCCCTTGAGTATTAGGTTTTAACCGCAGTCCAGACTGATTAAAGTCTCCGATGTCTACAACTCAAATGATTCCCACATGAAACGAGTTCAGGGCGATCCCGGCTCAATAGCTCGTGGGCGCTGCATTACTTCACAAACTGGCGCTCACAGTGGAAGCTTAGCGCGTCTTAAATATAACCAGGCACTCCCCCCATTACCTAACGGCCAACTCAAGTCAACTTGCACTCGCAAAAGCGATCATTTAAGCCCATTGTCTCCACCTCGGAGCACAGGGAGAGGTCAGACACACCAGGATTGCTTTCGCTGGAGTGTTGATATAAAATCACGAGAGGCAGAGATAGGAGAGACAGTCAGAACCTTTATTCTTGGAGGGAAATGTCCCTCACAGCTATAACGTGAGAGGGGGAAAACATAACGATGGTTTGGGGGGGGCACGTTTTTTACACGGAGGGTGCCTGGAACGCGCTGGCAGGGGTGCTGGCGGAGGCAGATACGATAGTGGCCTTGAAGAGGCTTTAAGACAGGCACGTGGAAGTGGAAGGGAATAGACAATAGACAATAGGTGCAGGAGTAGGCCTGCGCCACCATTCAATGTGATCATGGCTGATCATCCCCAATCAGTACCCCGATCCTGCCTTCTCCCCTTATCCCCTGACTCCGCGATCTTTAAGAGCCCTATCTAGCTCTCCCTTGAAAGCATCCAGAGAACCGGCCTCCACCGCCCTCTGAGGCAGAGAATTCCACAGACTCAACACTCCCTGTGAGAAAAAGTGTTTCCTCGTCTCCGTTCTAAATGGCTTACCCCTTATTCTTAAACTGTGGTCCCTGGTTCTGGACTCCCCCAACATCGGGAACATGTTTCCTGCCTCTAGCGTGTCCAAACTCTTAATAATCTTACATATTTCAATAAGATCCCCTCTCATCCTTCTAAACTCCAGAGTGTACAAGCCCAGCTGATCCATTCTATCAGCATATGGCAGTCCCGCCATCCCGGGAATTAACCTCCCGTGAACCTACGCTGCACTCCCTCAATAGCAAGAATGTCCTGCCTCAAATTTGGAGACCAAAACTGCACACAATACTCCAGGTGTGGTCTCACTAGGGCCCTGTACAACTGCAGAAGGACCTCTTTGCTCCTATACTCGACTCCTCTTGCCATGAAGGCCAACATGCCATTGGCTTTCTTCACTGCCTGCTGTACCTGCATGCTTACTTTCAGTGACTGGTGATTCAAGGACCCCCAGATCCCGTTGCACTAGAGGGATATGGATCACGTGCAGTTTAACTTGGCATCATGGTCACCACAGGCACCGTGGGCCGAAGGGCCTGTTCCTGTGCTGTGCCGTTCTGTGTTCTATGTTCTGCCACAAAGGAAGAAGTGAGACCCAGCTCATTGTGGGGGGAAAAAAAACTCTTAAAGCCATCCTTCCCTGAATCACGAACCTCTCTGTATGTAAACACAAAAGTTATATGTTCTATGTCACCTGAATTAATTAATGAATGAGAGAATGAATGAGAGAATGAATGAATGAATGAATGAGAGAATGAATGAAAGAATGAATGAATGAGATAATGAATGAAAGAATGAATGAAAGAATGAATTAATGAATGAAAGAATGAATGAATGAATGAATTAATTAATGAATGTGAGAATGAATGAATGTGAGAATGAAAGCATGAGAGAATGAATGAATGAGAGAATGAATGTATGAGAAAATGAATGAATGAATCATAGAATCATAGAATCATAGAAAATAGGTGCAGGAGTAGGCCATTCGGCCCTTCGAGCCTGCACCGCCATTCAATATGATCATGGCTGATCATCCAACTCAGTATCCTGTACTTGCCTTCTCTCCATACCCCCTGATCCCTTCAGCCACAAGGGCCACATCTAACTCCCTCTTAAATATAGCCAATGAACTGGCCTCAACTACCTTCTGTGGCAGAGAATTCCACAGATTCACCACTCTCTGTGTGAAAAATGATCTTCTCATCTCGGTCCTAAAAGACTTCCCCCTTATCCTTAAACTGTGACCCCTTGTCCTGGACTTCCCCAACATCGGGAACAATCTTCTTGCATCTAGCCTGTCCAACCCCTTATGAATTTTGTAAGTCTCTATAAGATCCCCCCTCAATGTCCTAAATTCCAGCGAGTACAAGCCGAGTCTATCCAGTCTTTCTTCATATGGAAGTCCTGCCATCCCAGGAATCAATCTGGTGAACCTTCTCTGTACCCCCTGAATGAATGAATGAATGAAAGAATTAATGAATGAGAGAATGAATGAGAGGATGAATGAGAGCATGAATGAAAGGATGAATGAGAGAATGAATGAGAGAATGTATGAGAGAATGTATGAATGAGAGAATGAATGAGAGACTGAATGAGAGGATGAATGAGAGGATGAATGAGAGAATGAATGAATGAAAGAAAGTATACTTTAATGTCATGTGCCAAGTCACTGTGAACGTCTTTGTTTGCATACCCAAGGTATGCAAATAGTCGCCACATAAAGGACATTGATCAAGTTACAAGTGTCCCACGCCACGTCACCTTTTATTCACCTATCCATGTTGTCCACAGACGCTGCCCGAGTTACTCCAGCACGTTATGTCCTACTTCATTAACTAGCATCTGCATTTCATTTTTTCTTCACTGTAAAAGTCCTGTTGGAGTTCCGCGCGCTCTCTGCCCCCCCCTAACTCTGACGGCCATGTTCCTCACTCATGAACCATAGTCATTTAGTTTTTAGTTTTAGAGATACAGCACGGTAGCATGCCCTGCGGCCCGCCCAGTCCACTTACTAAACTGACCAAATTACCCCAGCACTTTGTGCTAATTTTTTGTTGATTTGTCAGGCACGGTGGCGCAGCGGCAGAGTCGCTGCCTTACAGGGCAAGGGACCCGTGTTCCATCCCGACTGCGGGACTCTGTACGTTCTCCCCGTGACCTGCGTGGGTTTCCCCCGGGATCTCCGGTATCCTCCAACACTCCAAAGACTTGCAGGGTTGTCGGTCAATCGGCTCAGGTAACAGTGTAAATTGTCCCCAGTGCGTGCTGGTTATTGTTAACGTGCGGGGATCGCTGGTCGGCGCGGACTCGGTGGGCCGAGGGGCCTGTTTCCGCGCTGTATCTCTAAACTAAACTGAACTGAAGCCTCTCGGTAGCAAAGGCTCAAGTCCGGAGAACACTTTGGAAGCTGAACACACAGAGATGCAACACACTGCTTACACTGTGGGGGGGGGGGGGCCTTCGCTAACCATCACTGCACATTAATAAAGCCACGAGGCAAGGCCCAGAGCCAAGATGAGTGCTTAATTTGGAATTACACGCTGATCATAACAAGGTTATCCTTTGTACCAGATTTGAACGCCTGCTGGTTTTCTCCGCAGGGAAACACGTTCTTTCATCCAGAGACGGGTGACAATCTTCTACATGTTCCTTGATCTCAACCCCTTTGATGCCTCATTTCCACACCTCACCCTTCCTTATCTCTGTGTCTCCCTCTCCTCTGACGCTCAGTCTAAAGAAGGGTCTCGACCCGAGACATGATCCATTCCTTTTATCCAGAGGTGCTGCCTGTCCCGCTGGGTTACCCCAGCATTTTGTGTCTATCTATCCTTGTTTCCCCCATTTATTAGACATCCCTCATCGCCCCAGGAATGTTGAAGGCAGGTAGTGATAGTGGGTCAGGAGTCACAGGTAAGCCTGATCATATGATCATGTGATAGGAGTAGAATTCGGCCATTCGGCCCATCAAGTCCACTCCACCATTCAATCATGGCTGATCTATCTCTCCCTCCTAACCCCATTCTCCTGCCCTCTCCCCATAACCCCTGACACCCGTACTAATCAAGAATCTAAATATCTTCTATGGCCTAAAAATACCCACAGCCTTCTGTGGCAAAGAATTCCACAGATTCTAAACCCACTGACTAAAGAAATTCCTCCTCATTTACTTCTTAATAGTAACGTCCTTTAATTCTGAGGCTATGACCTCTAGTCTTAGACTCTCCCACTAGTGGAAACGTCCCCTCCACATCCACTCTATCCAGGCCTTTCACTATTCTGTATGTTTCGATGAGGTTCCCCCTCATTCTTCTAAACTCCAGCGAGTACAGGCCCAGTGCCGACAAACGCTCATCATATGTTAACCCAGCTCACTCCTGGGATCATTCTTGTAAACCTCCTCTGGACCCTCTCCAGAGCCAGCTCATCCTTCCTCAGATACGGGGCCCGCATATCCATGGGTCTATCTAAAAGCCTAAAAAGGTTTCCGAATGTCTACTCTCTCTCTGCCTCTCTAACCTTATATTCTTCTACCAGGTCTCCCCTCAGCCTCCGATACTCAAGAGTAGAAACAATTCAGGATTTAGAATCCAACATGTTTTAGAATAATCGAACAGTTGCGTTGTTACAACTACCAGCTGCAACTCTAGACTTTCTTTATTTAATTGCAAATTCAAATCCCTCAGCTCCCCCGCTGGGGATTTGAACTCCCAGTTTCTGGACCAGTGGTTTAGATGTTTAACCAATAACTTAACTGCTAGGTGGACATTCCTCCTAGAAGTTCAAAAGTTCATCTTCTAGGAGCGGAATTCGGCCATTTGGCCCATCGAGTCTCCTCCGCCATTCTATCTCTCCCTCTCAACCCTATTCTCCCCATAGCTCCTGGCACCTAACCAAGAATTTGTCGCTCTCCGTCCACTGACTTGGCCTCCACAGCCTTCTATGGCAAAGAATTCCACAGGTTCACCACCCTCTGACTAAATAAATTCCTCCTCATCTTCCTTTCTGAAGGTAGGTCCTTTTATTCTGAGGCTGTGATCTCTGGTCCTAGACCCAGCACTAGTGGAAACGTCCTCTCCACATCCACTCTGTCCAGAGGTTCAGTTTATTAAGCTGCGTGTGGTAAATTTTGAATTAAATCGTCCAGTAATGAGCACAGTACCGTCAATGTGTGTGACACAAGCTGTGGGCCTTCAGTGTCTGTGGGCTATCGGGTTCTGTTTGATCAGTAGATCGTCAGGATTGGAAAGGTTTGATGGCACTCTCACCCAAGGGCATCACGGTGGGTAGAGCCACTGCCTCACAGCGCCGGAGGACCAGGATCGATCCTGACCTTGGGTGCTGTCTGCATGTGTGGAGTTTGTACGTTCCCCCTGTGACCGTGTGGATTTTCTCTGGATGTCCTGGCTTCCTCCCACATCCCAGCGACGTTTGGTTTAAATTGGTGCAGCTGAGAGATTCAGAGCGTAAACATGCCCTTCGGCCCGCTAAGTCTGCGCCGACCGAAATTTCCCGCACACTGACACTACCCGACACGCACCAGGGACAATTTACAATTTTACCGGGCCAATCTGCCTGCAAAATGCACGTGGGAGGAAACCGGAGCGCCCGGAGAAATCCCACACAGGTCACGGGGAGAAAGTAGAAACTCCGCACAGACAGCGCCCGTAGTCAGGATCGAACGCGAGTCTCTGGCGCGGTGAGGCAGCAACTCTACCGCTGCGCCACCGTGCCGCCCTGAGACGTGCAGGTTTGTAGGTTAATTGGCCCTTTGTAAATTGCCCACTAGTGTGTAGGGAGTGGGGCAGTGGGATAATGGAACCAGAGTGGACGATTGTTCAGCATGGACAATAGACAATAGACAATAGGTGCAGGAGTAGGCCATTCGGCCCTTCGAGCCAGCACCGCCATTCAATGTGATCACGGCTGATCATCCCCAATCAGTACCCCGTTCCTGCCTTCTCCCCATATCCCCTGACCGCTATCTTTAAGAGCTCCATCTAACTCTCTCTTGAAAGCATCCAGAGAACCGGCCTCCACCGCCCTCTGAGGCAGAGAATTCCACAGACTCACCACTCTCTGTGAGAAAAAGTGTTTCCTCATCTCCGTTCTAAATGGCTTACCCCTATTCTTAAACTGTGGCCCTGGTTCTGGACTCCCCCAACATCGGGAACATGTTTCCTGCCTCTAGCGTATCCGATCCCTTAATAATCTTATATGTTTAAATGAGATCCCCTCTCATCAACTGCAGAACTCGGTGGGCCAAAGGGCCTGTTTCCATGGTGGGTCGTGAAAGTACAAGGGTCGGAACATCATCTGTCCATTTCCTCCACACCTACTGCCTGACCCGCTGGATAGAATAAACACAGAAACAGGCCCTTCGGCCCACAATGTCTGTGCTGAACATAATGCCAAGATAACCTAATCTCCTCTGCCTACACATAATCCATATCACTCCATTCCTGCTTATCCAAAAGTCCCTTAAATGCCACTACAATATCTAAATCTACCACCACCCATTGGTCCGTAGGGGGTGTCAGATAGTGTTAATGTGCGGGAATCGCTGGTCGTCGCGGACCCGGTCGGCTGAAGGGCCTGTTTCCGCAGTGTATCTCTAAACTAAACACTAACAGGGTGTAGTAAAGCGTTTAAAGTGAAGGGATAAAAGATTGAAAGAGGATTAGGATTAAGTTTCACATAGAGAATGGTAGATATCTGAAATGTGCTGCCGGAGAAGGTGGGTGAAATCAGATACAGTTACAATGTTTAAGACACACTTAGACGGACCCTTAAATAGACAAGGCATAGATAGGGACTTATGGGCAAATGGGATACATATAGACAAGGCATAGATAGGGACTTATGGGCAAATGGGATATGTATAGAAGGCGGGCCAGCTGAGGAGTTTTGTCCCGGGAACCGGACTTTGCGCGCGATGTCGCGTGGCCCGGGCTGGCCCGCCGGCTGGGCGTTGTGTTCTGCTGCACGCAAAGTCCGGCGCCCCATCCAACTCATGAACCGATGATCGGCCATGAGAAGGAGGGGTGGTGGTGGTGTCGGCGGTAAGCGAAGGTCCGAAGGTCGGACAGCTGGCCGGGCTGCCGACCGACGGGGCCACGGGCGAGGCGCTGCTGCTGCTGCTGCACTCCATGGGCTGCACTACGTCGGGACGGGTGAGGCGGGGCCGGACGCGGCGCTCCGACCCGACAGTCCCCTCGACCCGAGTAGTAGCAGTCAAATACGGGACAAGGGCGGTCCCGTACGGGACAAACCAATTTAGCCCAATATACGGGATGTCCCGGCTAATACGGGACAGTTGGCAACCCTAACTTACACATTCACAGGACACGGAACAATACAGCACTGGAAAAGGCCCTTCGGCCCACAACGTCTGTGCCGTTCCAGATACTTACCACCCTCTATGTAAAAAACTGTGCCCTCTAGTGTTTTATTATTTTTATCCTCCTGTCCAGAGATGCTGGCCGTCCCGCTGAGTTACACCAGCATTTTGTGTCTATCTTTTATGAGGGGAATAGATGGGTTGAATGTATTAATTCCAGGGTGCGGGAATCGAGAACCAGACGATAGGTTTACAGTGGGGGGGGGGGGGGGGGGGAGAGATTTAATCGGAACCTGAGGAGCAACGCTTTAACTTAGAGCATGGTTGGGTATATGCCAGAGGTGGTAGTTGAGGCGGGTACCACAACGGCATTTAGTTTCAGTTTAGTTTATTGTCACGTGTACCGAGGTACAGTGAAAAGCTTTTTTTGCTGCGTGCTAAACAGAAAGACAATACATGATTACAATCGAGCCTTTCTTTAAATTCATACAGTGTGGAAACAGGCCCTTCGGCCCAACTTGCCCACACCGGCCAACAATGTCCCAGCTACACTAGTCCCACTTGCCTGCGCTTGGTCCATATCCCTCCAAACCTGTCCTACCCAATACCTGTCTAACTCTTTCTTAAACGTTGGGATAGTCCCAGCCTCAACTACCTCCTCTGGCAGCTCGTTCCGTACACCCACCACCCTCTGTGTGAGAAAGTTACCCCTCGGATTCCTTTCCCCCTTCACCTTGAACCTATGTTCCCCTGGTCCTCGATCCCCCGACTGTGCATCCACCCGATCTATTGCTCTCATGACCTCTATAAGATCTCCCCTCATCTCCCTACTCTCCATGGAATAGAGACCCAGCCTGCTCAACCTCTCCCGATAGCTCACACCCTCTAGTCCTGGCAACATCCTCATAAATCTTTTCTGAACCCTTTCAAGCTTGACAATATCTTTCCCATAACACGGTGCCCGGAACTGAACACAATATCCTAAATGCGGTCTCACCAACGTCTTACACAACTGCAACATCACCTCCCAACTTCTATACTCAATACTCCGACTAATTTTTTTAAATGTATCTATTTACCTATTTATTTATTTGATTATTAGACTTGAAAGGCTTTTGGCACTTTAAGCAGTTTTGGCAATGCTGAACTGTTGGCAGTTCAGGGATGCATCTCAAAGCTGGAAAGTGCAGAGATAATGAAAAAGGATGTCGCCAGGACTCGAGGGGCCTGAGCCTACAGGGAGAGGTTGGGCAGGCTGGGACTTTATTCCTTGGAGCGCAGGATCCCGAGAAAAAGGTTCTGGCTGTCTACCATCCGTATGCCTCCGAACACACACACACACACACACACACACACACACACACCTTTAATCACATATTTAAACGCATGGCGACACAAGGAAGTGCAGTTGCAGGTTTACGAAAAAATTTACCAAGTGCGGATCAGGCAGCATGTTTTTTTATGCACGTCGGTTTAGTTTAGCGATACAGCGTGGAAACAGGCCCATTGGCCCACCGGGTCCCCGCCGACCAGCGATCCCCGCACACTAACACTATCCTACACCGCGAAGGACAATATTTGCATTTACCGAGCCAATCAACCTACAAACCTGTACGTCTTTGGAGTGTGGGAGGAAACCAAAGATCTCGGAGAAAACCCACGCAGGTCACGCGAGCACACACATAAAAGCCCACAAACACACATTTACAAGGATGTCAACGGGACTTGAAGCCCAAACTATAGAGAGAGATTGGGCAGGCTAAGACTCTATTCCTTGGAGCTCAGGAGGCTGAGGGGAGATCTTATAGAGGTGTGCTAAATCATGAGGGGAATCAATAGGGTAGATAGTTAGAAGCACCCACAGAGTCTTTTACCCAGAGTTGGGGAATCAAGAACCAGAGGACATCGGTTTAAGGAGAGAGGAAATAGATTTGATGGGAACCTGAGGGGCAACTTTTTCACAACTTTTTCTGGAACGACCTGCCAGAAGAGGTAGTTGAAGCAGGTACTATCATAGAATTTTAAAAGCATTTGGTACATGGCTTGGAAAGGTTTAGAGGGATATGGGCCAAACACAGGTTGGGCGGAACTAGTGTAGATGGGACGTGTTGGACGGCATGGCCAAGTTGGGGCCGAATGGCCTGTTCCCGTTCTGTATGGTTCTTTGACTGTGACACACATAAACACACATGCACATACACTGAGTGCTCAGAGAAATATTTCCACTAGCGCCGTTTAATTTAGCTTAGTTTAGTTTAGAGATGCAGCGTGGAAACAGGCACCTTCGGCCCACCGGGTCCGCGCCGACCAGCGATCCCCGCACATTCACACTATCCTACGCACACTAGCGACAATTTACAATTATAACAGGCCAATTAATCTACAAACCTGTACGTCTTTGGAGAATGGGAGGAAACCGGAGCACCCGGGGTAAACCCGCGCAGGAAAGTACAAACTCCGTACAGACAGCAGCCAAAGTCGGGATTGAACCCGGGTCTCTGGCGCTGCGCCACCGTGCCGCCCTATGTGTTTGGGATTTTTCTATTCTGCCCAATCTGAAAAGACTGCACTCGTTGAGACTGATTCCTTCCTGCTGTTTTCATTGGAAAATGCAACAGTGCGGGGGCAGGCAGACGCTGGTTGTCGGAGAAGGCTGGTGCAGGAAATACTTGCAACACCACAGTCGGAACAATGGGAAGTACTTATCCCAGGATTGCTCCGGGCAATCGGAAGCGGTAGGCAGAGCAAGCTGACATGTGTAGTGAAGGAAATGCAGATGCTGGTTTAAACCGAAGATAGGCACACAAAAAGCTGGAGTAACTCAGCGGGACAGGCAGCATCTCTGGAGAGAAGGGATGGGTGGCGTTTAGGGTCGAGACCCTTCTTCGGACTCTGAAGAAGGGTCTCAACCCAAAGAGTCTGAAGAAGGGTCTCGACCCGAAACGTCACCCATTCCTTCCCTCCAGAGATGCTGCCTGTCCCGCTGAGTTACTCCAGCATTTTGTGTCTATCCTTCAGTTTAAACCAGCATCCGCAGTTCCTTCTCACACAGGTTTAGAGGAATATGGGCCAAAGGCGAGCAGGTGGGACTAGTGTAGATGGGGCATTTTGGTCGACAGGGGCAAGGTGGGGCGAAGGGCCTGTTTCGGTGAGTCTAACTTACCGAAGATGTACAGAGGCTTCTTTTTTTTTCTTTTTTTTAATTTATTTATTATAGAAACAAAATAATAACAGAGTACATTATTTTACTGTAGTAAAAATACATAATATTAATGATCAATTCATACTATTAATATTATTTGTATTGTTCTTAATTATAAATTTCAAGGTTATATATTTTATATAACTAAGAATACATGATACTAATAATACATTTATAATATTGGCAATATACTCATACTGTTAATACTATTTATTTTGTCTCTAATTTTAAGTATAATGCTAAATATTATGTGATTAATAATATGAAATACTAGTAAAACTTACTAGTAAAATACTAGTACAGAGACTTCTCACGCACAAATTAATTAAGCAGGATGTGTTTTACCCAGCCCATGTTGCTGACCTGGTGTTTCTGTGCACTAGTAGCCAGACTCACAGAAAATCCACAGAGCAATTGCAGTGCTGTAGTTATCCAACTGCTTCCAGTCACCAATTTTTCCAATTAAATTCTTTCACATCGCGCGCACAAATGTTGCACGTCACGATGGAATTTTGGGGCTACTGTTCTGCGAAGCACAAACCACAGATCTACAGGAGCATTATTTAGAGTTTTAGACATACAGGGCGGAAACAGGCCCTGTCGGCCCACCTGGTGGGTCCGCGCCGACCAGCGGCCATCCCGTACACGGGCACTATCCAACACACACACACACACGGGACAATTTACAATCCTCGCTGAAGCCATTTAACCGGCTGAAGCTGTAACGTCTTTGGAATGTGGGAGGAAACTGGAGCAAACCCACGCGGGTCACGGGGAGAACGTACGAACTCCGCACAGACAGCACCCGAAGGTCAGGATGGAACCTGGGCCCCTGGCGCTGTGAGGCAGCGACTCTACCGCTGCGCCACCCTTATTCTCGATCACGAGCTTGTTAGACTCACTCTGTACGTAGAACATGCAAGACACGGGCACAGAGCAGAGAAACAGAAATGTGCTGATCTTGATGTCAAGATAAACGAATCTCCTCTGCACATGAACAATATCCCTCCATTCCCTGCAGTAACAGTATTCATTCTGCAAAGTGTCACACAAAGCCGATAATACTTGTATAAAGTGTGAAGCAGAACACATATCAAGGCTGAGGAAGTTTGGCATGTCCCCTAACAACTCTCACCAACTTCTACAGATGCCACGTAGAATGCATTTTATCGGGATGCATCACAGCACGGTTTGGGAACGGCTCCATCCAAGACCGCAAGAAATTGCAGCGAATTGTGGACGCAGCCCAGACCATCACACAGACCAACCTCCCTTCCATTGACTCCATCTACACCTCACGCTGCCTCGGCAAGGCCAGCAGCATAATCAAGGACCAGTCTCAGCCCCGGTCACTCCCTCTTCCCCCCTCTCCCATCAGGCAAGAGGTACAGAAGTGTGAAAACGCACACCTCGATTTTCAGGGACAGTTTCTTCCCAGCTGTTATCAGGCAAGTGAACCATCCTACCACCAACTAGCGAGCAATCCTGAGCTCCCATCTACCTCACTGGAGACCCTCGGACTATCTTTAAGAAAGAACTGCCGATGCTGGAAAAATCGGAGGTAGATGTAAATGCTGGAGAAACTCAGCGGGTGAGGCAGCATCTATGGGGTGAAGGAATAGGCGACATTTCAGTCTGAAGAAGGGTCTCAACCCAAAGTGTCGCCTGTTTCCTTCGCTCCATAGAAGCTGCCTCACCCACTGAGTTTCTCCAGCATCTTTGTCTACCTCGGACTATCTTTTATCAGATTTTACTGAACTTTATCTTATGCTAAACGTTATTCCCTTTATCCTGTATCAGTACACTGTGGACGGCTCGGTTGTAATCAGTATGATCTTTCCACTGACTGCTCAGCACGTAACAAAAGCTTTTCCCAGTACCTCAGTACGTGTGACAATAAACTAAACTACAGAAGTTAACATAAGCAGAGGTTTTTTGCATTAAGACGGGGTGGCCACATATCAAGTGCGGATATTGGGTGACTGGGCTGAAGTCCAAGAAGGAAACTCGCAGACAGCTTCTTAAACCTCCAAAATATAACTTTGCTTGAACTAACAAAGCAAATGCACATTGGTATAAGCCTCAGGCAAGATGAAAGGGCAGTCTGGCCACAGCTGCTGAACATTTCAGTACATTAGTACAAGGACAAGCGGAGGCTTCACGTGTGCAAATCCCAAACCACACGTCACCCACACATTCGCAACCACCTACTCCTAGAAACACACACACACACATGCGCTCACAGGCACATGTACAGAGGCGCACACTGACACACACACACACACACAAAACACACACACATTCACAGACACATGTTGAGTCGCACACACACACACTAACACACTCACTAAGATATACACATACTAATGTACACACACTAACATATACACATACCAATGTACACACACACACACTGACACACACACATTCACAGACGCATGTACAGAGGCGCACACACACACACCCACATGCAAGCTAAACACATACACACTAATGTACACACACATATACTAATGTATGCACACACACCCTAACACACACACTAACACACACACACACACTAACATTTACACATACTAATGTACCTTTCTTGAAGTCCTCTGAGGGAGCGCTGTATGTGTGTATTTATGTATGTATTGTTAGATCTATGTACCACTGTATGTAGGACGTTAGTGCCTGCATTGATGTAAAGTACTTTGGTCAACGAGAGTTGTTTTTAAATGTTCTATAGAAATAAAATTGACTTGACTTGACTTGACTAATGCACATACACACTAAGATATACACATACTAATGCACACACACACACACACACACACTAATGCGCACACACACACACTAACATATGCACACTAATGCACACACACACAAATGCACACACACACTGACACACATACACACACACTGACACACATACACACACACTGACACACACACTGACACACACACACTGACACACATACACACACACACACAGACAGGCATCTCCATGAGACGTTGGTTATTGCATTTGGAGTATTGTGTGCGGTTCTGGTTGCCCGATTACAGGAATTATGTGGAGGCTTAGGAGAGGCTTTGGAGGAGGTTTCCCAGGATGCTGCCTGGATTAGAGGCTATTACCTGCTGGGAGCGGTTGGATAGTCACAGATAGTTTTTTTTCTGGAATGTTGCAGCCTGATGGTAGCCTTGATGGACGCACTGCATGAGAGGCATGGATAGGGCAGACAGTCACAACCTTTATCCCCAGGGTGGAAATGTCCATCACTAGAGGGCGTGGCTAAAAGGTGAGAGGAGGATAGTTTAACAGAGAGGTGAGGGGTAAATTCTTTACACAGAGGGTGGCGGGTGCCTGGAACGTGCTGCCAGGGCTGGTGGTGGAGGCAGATGCAATAGTGATGTTTTAGAGGCTTTTAGATAGGTGCGTAGAAGAGCAGGGATTGGATGGATATGGATCGTGCACAGGCAGATGAGATCAGTTTAACTTGGCATCATGTTCGCCATAGACATTCCTGTCAAAGGCAGACACAAAATGCTGGAGTAACTCAGCGGGGGACAGGCAGCATCTCCGGAGAGAAGGAACGGGCGACGTTTCGGGTCGAGACCCTTCTTCAGACTGATGTCGGCGGGGGGGGGGGGGGGGGGGGGGGGGTGCGACAGAGATAGAATGTAGTCGGAGACAGACTGGTGGGAGAACTGGGAAGGGGGAGGGGATGGAGAGAGAGGGAGAAAGCAAGGGCTATCTGAAGTTAGAGAAGTCAATGTTCATACCGCTGGGGTGTAAAATGCCCACGCGAAATATGAGGTGCCGGCCCCTCCCCTGACATCAGTCTGAAGAAGGGTCTTGACCCGAAACGTCCCCCATTCCTTCTCTCCAGAGATGCTGCCTCACCAGCTTAGTTACTCCAGCATATTGTGTCTACCTTTGATTTAAACCTGCATCTGCAGTTCTTTCTTACACATTGTGGGTTCGTGTGCTGCGCTATGTTTTATGTTCCACCTTGCAACATTGACCATGTACATGTGTGACACGCACATGCATGCACTGACATATGCATGGAGGCACACACACACACACGGAGGCACCCACAACGCAGAACACGACACGTGAAATGAACACGCCTTCACACAGGCAACACATACATCCACTTGCAAACATGTCAAACAGTAGCGGGCCCACATGCACGCCTATTCTGTTTATTTCCACTGATTTCATGGCGGACGGGGTGGCTCAGCGGTAGAGTTGCTGCCTTACAGCGAACGCAGCGGCGGGGACCCGGGTTCGATCCCGACTACGGGCGCTGTCTGTACGGAGTTTGTACATTCTCCCCGTGACCCGCCTGGGTTTCCTCCGAGATCTTTGGTTTCCTCCCACGCTCCAAAGACGTACAGGTTTGTGGGTTAATTGGCTCGGTGTAGGTGTAATTTGTCCCTCGTGGGTGTAGGATAGTGTTAGTGTGCGGGGATCAGAGGTTGGCGCGCACTTGGTGGGCTGAAGGGCCTGTTTCCGCGCTGCATCTCTAAACTAAACTAAACAAACTCATCCTTCCAAGCTTCAAAGCGGGACGTTCAGTTTAGTTTATTGCCACTTGTACCGAGCTACAATGAAAAGCTGTACATACTGTAGAATAGCATAGAACTAGTGTGAATGGACAATCGAGGGTCGGCAAGGACGGTGGCCTGTTTCCATGCTGTATCTCTAAAAAACATAAATGTGGACAGTAACGTGCCTTGGAGGGATATGAGGTAAACACAGGCGTATGGGACTAGCTCAGATGGGGCATCTTGGTCGGCATGGACGAGTTGGGCTGAAGGGCCTGTTTTCACGCTGAATGGCTCCATGACTATGACTGTGATTTTAGTTTAATTTAGTTTAGCTTCGAGATACCGCGCGGAAACAGGCCCTTCTGCCCGCTGACTCCGCGCCAACCAGCGATCCCCGCACATTAACACTATCCTACACCCACTCGGGTCCATTTTACATTTACGCCAAGCCAGTCTGCACGTCTTTGGAGTGTGGGAGGAAACCGCGAAGATCTCGGTGAAAAATCCACGCCGGTCACGGGGAGCACGTGCAAACTCCGTACAGACGGCGCCCGCAGTCGGGATCGAACCCGGTTCTCTGGCAGAGTAGGGCAGCAACTCTACCGCTGCGCCACCGTGCCGAAAAACTAACTAATTGAAAAGAACGTGCAAACTCCACACGTGCAGACAACACCCGAGGTCAGGATCGAACCGGGGTGTCCAAGACAGCGGCTCTGTGCCACCCGGTGCTGTGTGATAGTGTTGCTCCTCAAGTGACCCCCAGGAGCTGGAGTATCAAGAGAAATCTACCGGTGTTCTATGGGACTAGCTTAGATGGGGCCAGTATGGACGGGTTGTAGATAATAGACAATAGACAATAGGTGCAGGAGTAGGCCATTCGGCCCTTCGAGCCAGCACCGCCATTCAATGTGATCATGGCTGATCATCCCCAATCAGTACCCCATTCCTGCCTTCTCCCCATATCTCCTGACTCCGTCTATCTCTTCAAGAGCCCTATCTAACTCTCTCTTGAAAGGTATCCAGAGAACCGGCCTCTGATGCAGAGAATTCCACAAACTCACAACTCTCTGTGAGAAAAAGTATTTCCTCATCTCCGTTCTAAATGGCTTACTCCTTATTCTTAAACTGTGGCCCCTGGTTCTGGACTCCCCCAACATCGGGAACATGTTTCCTGCCTCTAGCGTGTCCAAAGCCTTAACAATCTTATATGTTTCAATGAGATTCCCTCTCATCCTTCTAAACTCCAGAGTGTACAAGCCCAGCTGCTCCATTCTCTCAGCATATGACAGTCCCGCCATCCCGGGAATTAACCTTGTAAACCTACGCTGCACTCCCTCAATAGCAAGAATGTCCTTCCTCAAATTAGGGGACCAAAACTACACACAATACTCCAGGTGTGGTCTCACTAGGGCCCTGTACAACTGCAGGACCTCTTTGCTCCTATTGAGCAGAAGGGCCTGTTTTCACACTGTATGACTAAAGGATTATGACTCTAAATGGGACTAGTTTAGATGGGGCATCTTGGCCAGTATGGACAGTTTGGGCTGAAGGGCCTGTTTTCATGCTGTAAGACTATATGACTGACTCTAAATGGGACTAGTTTAGATGGGGCATCTTGGCCAGTATGGACAGTTTGGGCTGAAGGGCCTGTTTTCATGCTGTATGACTATGTCTCTACATGGGACTAGCTTAGATGGGGCATCTGCATGGATGATCAGGCCGAGGGCCTGTTTTCATGCTGTATGACTATGTCTCTACATGGGACTAGCTTAGATGGGGCATCTCGGTTGGGAATTGACGTGTCGGGCTAAAGGGCCTGTTTTTAAGGATAAGGGGGAAGTGTTTTAGGACCGAGATGAGAAAAACATTTTTCACACAGAGAGTGGTGAATCTGTGGAATTCTCTGCCACAGAAGGTAGTTGAGGCCAGTTCATTGGCTATATTTAAGAGGGAGTTAGATGTGGCCCTTGTGGCTGAAGGGATCAGGGGGTATGGAGAGAAGGCAGGTACGGGATACTGAGTTGGATGATCAGCCATGATCATATTGAATGGCGGTGCAGGCTCGAAGGGCCGAATGGCCTACTCCTGCACCTATTTTCTATGTTTCTATGTTTCCATGCTGTATGACTGTCTCTACATGGGACCAGCTTAGATGGGGCATCTCGGATGGGCATGGACGAGTCGGGCTGAAGGGCCTGTTTCCATGCTGTCTGACTCCGTGACGCCTCCGAATTAGGTGAGTGGCCCCACCTAATGCTTAGCGGGCTGCTTACCCAGAGGGGCAGCCCTGGTGAAAAACAAACGCAAACGACAAACGCTGTGACCCCTGAACGTCTGAAAGGCTGTGTGTTTGGCCGGGGAGGGGAGCTAGGGGAGGGCCCCTGGGCCAAAGAGAAAGGCAGCCGGCAATGACAGAACACACAGCCATATGCCTCCTGAAAAATAAGTGCACAAAACACTACCACGTGTGTAGATAAAAGTGCAGAAAGCGACGTTGGTTCAAAAGTAATTTGTTGGTTCGCCAACCACCCATTGTGCCTTTGGACATTTTCACGGTCCGTTAAGTCAGGCTGTTTTAATCCAAAAAAATTGTAACTCGCAACAAATGTGGTTGCTGTTTTAATTTTAATTCAATTGAAAAATATATACTTTTTCCACCATGCCGCTTGTCTGCGAGAAGACCTCTCCTCACAGCAGTTGGTGGTTTCACCAGTCTGCAGAAACATAACTGTGAAAGGTAGACCCTAGAAAATGCTGGAGCAACTCAGCGACTCAAGCAGCACCTCTGGAGAACATGGGCGGATGACGTAGAAACATCGAAAAATAGGTCCCATTCACCCTTCGATCCAGCACCACCATTCAATATGATCATGGCTGATCATCCAAAATCAGTACACATTCCTGCTTTCTCCCCATATCCCTTGATTCCGTTAACCCCGAGCTAAATCTAAGTTTCTCTTGAAAACATTCATTGAATCTGCCTGCACTGTGGCAGAGAATTCCACAGATTCACAACTCTCTGGACGACATATTTTTTCCTCATCTCAGTCCTAAATGGCCTACCCTTTAATTCTTAAACTGTGTGACCCCCCTGGTTCTGGACTCCCCCAACATCGGGAACATGTTTCCTGCCTCTAGCCTGTCCAATCCCTTACATGTTTCTATAAGATCCCCCTCTCATCCTTCTAAATTCCAGAGTGAATATGAATACAAGCCCAGTCGACCCATTCTTTCATCATATGTCAGTCCCGCCATCCCGGGAAGCAACCTGGTGAACCTACGCTGCACTCCCTCAACAAGAATGTCCTTCCTTAAATTAGGGGACCAAAACTGCACACAATACTCCAGGTGTGGTCTCACCAGGGCCCTGTACAACTGCAGTAGGACCTCCTTGCTCCTAAACTCAAATCCTCTCACAATGAAAGCCAACATGCCATTAGCTTTCATCATTGCCTGCTGTACCTGCATGCTTACTTTCAGTGACTGATGTACAAGGACACCCAGTTCTCGTTTCGGATCAGACTGAAGAGTCCCGTGAAAGGGGCAATGGCGGTATGGTGGCGCAGCGGTGGAGTCGCTGCCTCACAGCGCCAGAGACCCAGGTTCGATCCTGTACACGGGTGCCGTCGGTACAGAGTTTGCACATAATGAGTGAATTTTGAGACTCTACAGAGTGGAAACAGGCCCCTCGGCCCACCTAGTCCGCGCTGACCAACATCACCCTGTGCATTGGAACTATCCTACGCACTAGGGGCAACTTTACAATTTGCCCGGGTTCAATCCTGGCTACGGTATGTATGGAGTTTGTACGTTCTCCCTGTGACCACGTGGGTTTTCTCCGGGTGCTCTGGTTTCCTCCCACACTCCAAAGACGTGCAGGATTGCAGGTTAATTGGCTTTGGTAAAATTGTAAATTTCCCCTAGTGTGTAAGATATTGCTAGTGTACGGGGGGGGGACTCGGTGGGCCGAAGGGCCTGTTTCCCGTGCTTTGACTTAAAAGTCTAAAGTCTTGACTGCAGTTTACAAAAAAAAGACATGAAGTGCTGGAGTAACTCAGCGGGTCAGGCAACATCTCTTGAGAACATGGAGTGGTGACCTTTCAGGTCAGGACCCTGCTTCAGACTCAGTGGTTTAGTTTGGTTTTGTTTAGCATCGAAACAGACCCTTCGGCCCACCCAGTCCATGCCGACCATTGATCATCCACTTCCTACTCTCGACCACCGATCGGCAATTTTACAGAGGGCCGATTCACCTCCAAACCCGCACGCCTTTGGGATGTGGGAGGGAACCGGAGCACCCGGAGGAAACCCGCGCAGGTCACAGGGAAAACGTGCAAACTCCACACAGACAGCGCCCGAGGTCGGGATCGAACCCGGCTCTCTGGTGCCGTGAGGCATCGGCTCCACCTGCTGAAGTGCCGCGCGACGCCTTGTCCAATCTGCGATCTGGCACTTGACACTTGCCAAAATGGCTTCCGGCAGACCATGAGGCAAATCAAAATGGAGGGCAGATGGGATCGCCGGGTGACGTCTGCCTACCTTATCTTTCGCCTCAGCGAGGAGGTCCTCCATCTCGGAGAAGCTGAAGCTGGCCACAGTGATGAAGTCGCTCATGACCGGAACAAACTTGTCCTCCGAGGTCCGCGTGCGATTCCTCTGATACTCCAGCTCCTGGGGGGTGGGGGAGAAAGGAAGGAGAGGGTCACTTAAGGAGTAACACTATCGCACAGCACCGGGCCGCACTGAGCCGCTGCCTCGGAGACCCCGGTTCGATCCTGACCTCGGGTGTTGTCTGCACGTGTGGAGTTTGCACGTTCTTTTTATTTAGTTTGTTTGGCGATGGAGTTGCTGCCTTACAGCGCTTAAAGCGTCAGAGACCAGGGTTCGATCCCGACTACGGGCGCTGTCTGTACGGAGTTTTACGTTCTCCCCGTGACTGCGTGGGTTTGCTCCGAGATCTTCGGTTTCCTCCCACACTCCAAAGACGCGCAGGTTTGTAGGTTAATTGGCTTGGAGTAAGTGTGAAATTGACCCAGTGTTAATGTGCGGGGATCGCTGGTTGGCACGGATGCAGTGGGCCGAAGGGCCTGTTTCCTCGCCGCTAACTAAACTCATTTAATATTTCTCCCTGTGACTGCCTGGGTTTCCTCCAGGTGCTCCGGTTTCATCCCACATCCCAAAGATGTGTGGGTCTGATGGGTATAAAGTCATAGTCAGACAACGAGGAAGCAGGCCCTTCGGCCCAACTCGTCTTTGCTGACCAAGGTGCCTCATCTAAGCTAGTCCCATTTGCCTGCATCTGGGCCATTTCCCTTTGAACCTTTCCTATCCATGTACCTGTCCAAGTGTCTTTTAATATACAGGGAAGATGTACGAGGATGTTACCAGGACATTTATATGGAGAGGTTGGGTAGGCTAGGACTTGTAGCTTGCAGCGCAGGATGAGGGGGTGATCTTATAGAGGAGGGGAATAGATCAGGTAGATGCATAGAGTCTTTTACCAAGAGTAGGATCTTTGCCTCATTGACTAAAGACATTTCCCTTCATCCCCTTTCTCACAGAGAGTGGCGAGTCTGTGGAATTCCCTGCCTCAGAGGGCGGTGGAGGCAGGTTCTCTGGATGCTTTCAAGAGAGAGCTAGATAGGGCTCTTAAAGATAGTCGGAGTCAGGGGATATGGGGAGAAGGCAGGAACGGGGGTACTGATTGGGGATGATCAGCCATGATCACATTGAATGGCGGTGCTGGCTCAAAGGGCCAGATGGCTTACTCCTGCACCTATTGTCTATTGTCTAAAGGTAAGTCCTTTTATTCTGAGGCTGTGCCCTCTAGTCCTAGACTCTCCCATGAGTGGGGGATACGTCCGCGCCCGGGTGGTGCTAGAGAGGGACTGGGGGATTTCCGGGACCGCTGGGCACCGTGGGGGGGTGGAACGCATCCTTGACAAGGATTGTAACATAGTTGTATAGTAGTTTATTTAGTATATGTGTTTGTATTGTATTGTGGTGGTGGGTTCCGGTTTGTTTTATTGGTTATTTATTGTTTATGGTTTATTTTTAATAATTGCATTTTTTTTAAATAATAAAAATTAAATAATAAATAAAATACATGGATAAAAGAACTGCAGTGCCACCAAGCCAAAGGGCTCATTAGTATTGGGAGAGGCTAACACACATATTCACATTCTTTTTGCTCATCGCTCTGAAGACCCCACTTCACACACACACAGATAGGACATCGGGGACGTAAACCAGACACATTCCTCACAGCTGATTGCAGCCGCCTCTGGTGCAGATGTTTAGTTTAGTTTAGTTTAGTTTGGAGATACAGCGCTTTAGTTTAGAGAGCAGGCCCTTCGGCCCACCGGGTCCGCGCCGACCTGCGATCCCCGCACACGAACACTATCCTGCACACACCAATCTTACCGACGCCAATTAGCCTACAAACCTGTCCGTCTTTGGAGTGGGGGGAGGAAACCAGAGCACCCGGAGAAAACCCGCGCAGGTCACGGGGAGAGCGTACAAACCCAGTGCAGACAGCACCCGTAGTCGGGATCGAACCTGGATCTCCGGTGCCGGGGGGGGCATCAACTCTACCACCACGCACACCGTGCCACACATGGAAACAGAGGTCTTCACCTCCCTGATCTTACACATTAATAAACAATTCAGTCTCCATTGCAAACTAATCCCATCAGCTTTGCCCCGAATATTCTGTAAACAAATGTTTTATTTCCTGATCTGACCTGCTTATCTTTTATATAGAGGAACTCATTGCCACAGAAGGCTGTGGAGGCCAAGTCAGTGGATATTTTTAAGGCGGAGATTGATAGATTCCTGATCAGTGCGGGTGTCAGGGGATATTGGGGTAAGGCAGGAGAATGGGGTTAGGAGGGAGAGATGGACCAGCCATGATTGAAAGGCGGAGTAGACTTGATGGGCCGAATGGCCTAATTCTGCTCCTAGAACTTATAAAAATATAATTCCATTTAGCAATCAGTATAAAAAAGGTTCTATTTTGTAGCCCAATGGTAGAGCTGCTCCAGAGACCCACGTTCGATCCTGACTATGGGTGCTGTCTGTGTGGAGCTTGCACGTTCTCCCCGTGGCCAGTGCTCCGGTTTCCTCCCACATTCCAAACACGTGCAGGTTTTATAGGTTAATCGGCTTCTGTAAATTGTCCCTAGCAAGCAGGACAGTTTACGGGGTGGTCAGCACGGACTCAGTGGGCCGAATGGCCTGTTTCCATGCTGCATCTCTAAACTAAAACAAACTTTCCGATTTGAATTTTTAAAAATCTTTTATGATAAATTCCCTTACAAATTCAGTTAAAAAAATGTTTTTCATCTTCTGATCTGAATTCCTTATCTTTTATAATAAATTCCTTTATACACAATCTGTGAAAAAAAATGTTTTTATTTTCTGATCTGAATTTCTTATCTTTTATCACAAATTTCTTTGTATATTCCTAGAAATATATTTTTACTTTGTGAGCTGAATTTCTTATCTTTTTAAATTAAAAATGGATTCTGCACCCCTTCCCAACATGAGCAAGAAATTAAAGAATTTCCATCGAGAGTAAATATGTTTAAAGTGCACACACAACTCAAAGGTTCAAAGGTTCTTTAGTAGCATTCATTTCAATATTTGTGTAGGAAGAAACCGCAGATGCAGGTTTACCGAAGATAGACACAAAATGCTGGAGTAACTCAGCGGGACAGGCAGTTAAATGTGCACACGGTTCAGACCAAAGATCCTAAATAGATCCGCTATTGGATGTTTGGTTCAGACCTCCCTTCCATTGACTCCATCTACACCTCACACTGCCTCGGCAAGGCCAGCAGCATCATCAAGGACCAGTCGCACCCTGGCCACTCCCTCTTCTCCCCTCTCCCATCAGGCAAAAAGGTACAGAAGTGTGAAAACGCACACCTCCAGATTCAGGGACAGTTTCTTCCCAGCTGTTATCAGGCAACTGAATCATCTCAGTTTTAAAAGGACACCCCCAACATTGGGAACATTTTTCCTGCATCTAGCTTGTCCGTGGCAGTGAGCAGCTGAACTACTATCCACCTCATTGGCGACCCTCGGACTGTCCTTGATCCGTCTTTGCTGGCTTTACCTTGCACTAACGTTATTCCCTTATCATGTACCTATGAACTGTGGACGGCTCGATTGTAATCATGTATTGTCTTTCCGCTGACTGGATAGCACGCAACAAAAGCTTTTCACTGTACAATAAACAAAAGTGAATAATGATTGGTAAACTGAATACTGAATAACCATATAACCATATAACCATATAACAATTACAGCACGGAAACAGGCCCTCTCGGCCCTTCCAGTCCGTGCCGACCATTTGTTTTCCCCTAGTCCCATCTACCTGCACTCAGACCATACCCCTCCATTCCCTTCACGTCCATATACCTATCCACTTTAGTCTTAAATGTTAAAATCGATCCTGCCTCCACCACTTCTGCTGGAAGCTCATTCCACACAGCCAACTGAGTAAAGAAGTTCCCCCTCACGTTACCCCGAAACCTCTGTCCCTTAATTCTCATGTCATGCCCTCTTGTTTGAATCTTCCCTACCCTCAATGGGAAAAACGTATCCACGTCAACTCTGTCTATCCCTTTCATCATTTTAAAGACCTCAATCAAGTCCCCCCTTAACCTTCTGCGCTCCAAAGAATAAAGACCTAACTTGTTCAACCTTTCTCTGTAACATAGTTGCTGGAACCCTGGCAACATTCTAGTAAATCTCCTCTGTACTCTCTCTATTTTGTTGACATCCTTCCTATAACTAGGCGACCAAAATTGTACACCATACTCCAGAATTGGTCTTACCAATGCCTTGTACAATTTTAACATTACTTCCCTACTCCTATATTCAATGCTCTGATTTATAAAGGCCAGCACACCAAAGGCTTTCTTTACCACCTTATCTACATGCGATTCCACATTCAGGGAACTATGCACAGTTATTCCTAGATCCCTCTGTTCCACAGCATTCCTCAATTCCCTACCATTTACCATGTACTTCCTATTTTGATTTGTCCTGCCAAGATGTAGCACTTCACACTTAACAGCATTAAACTCCATCTGCCATCTTTCAGCCCACTTTTCCAAATGGCCCAAATCTCTCTGTAGACTTTGAAAATCTACTTCATTATCCACAACACCACCTATCTTAGTATCTTCTGCATACTTACTTATCCAATTTTCCACCCCATCATCCAGATCATTGATGTACATGACAAACAACAGTGGACCCAACACAGATCCCTGAGGCACCCCACTGGTCACCGGCTTCCAACCTGACAATACATTTCAGAAAAAAAGGAATGGGTGACGTTTTGGGTCGAAACCCTTCTTCAGACTGCAGACGTCAATCTGATGAAGGGTCTCGACCCGAAACGTCACCTATTCCTTCCCTCCAGAGATGCCGCCTGACCCGCTGAGTTACTCGAGCACTTGTGTTCATTTCAACATTTGTAATTCAGAGAAATCCAACTTCAGAATGTCAAACGCTGCATCTGCAAGACAGAAGAAAGGAGGAGCAGGAGAGTAGGCCACTCGGCCCATCATGTTATTCACTGTGATCCTAGCTGATCTACCTCGGGTCTCAATGGAGCTAGTTCCCCATAACTCAAGAAAGCGCACCAACGCCTGCACTTCCCCCAGAAGACGGGGGTAATTCATCACCTCTCCAATGACACTCACAAACGTCTACAGATGCACCAGAGAGTGAAGGACTAATGCAAAACAACAACAAAAACAGACACTGAATATATGAAGATAAAAACAGAAGATGCTGGAAAATCTCAGCAGGTCAGCCTGCATCTGTGGAAGAGCAACACCTAGTGCTTTAGATCTGCGACACTCTACAGGAACCTGTTTGTTACATGTTTTTAATATACGTAAAATACCAGGTAAGCAGTACTCACAGATTCCAAAGCCTTCAAGCCATTCTTTAGATTGTTGATTTCTTTGTCCAATTCTGCCAAGCTGTGTTGAAATAAGCACAATTAATTTCATTTGGAAGTATCTCCCATCTTGCACACCGATTAGTTTAGTTGAGAGATAGATCAGGTGGATGCACAGAGTCTCTCGCCCAGAGTAGACAGATCGAGGAGTTAGGTTTGTGATGGTCCACACAGGCTAACATGTCCCAGCTACACTAGTCCCACCTGCCTGCGTTTGGTCCATATCCCTCTCAACCTGTCCTATCCATGTACCATATCTAACTGTTTCTTAAATGTTGGGATAGTCCCAGCCTCAACTACCTCCTCTGGCAGCTTGTTCCATACACCCACCACCCTTTGTGTGAAATAGTTATCCCTCAGATTCCTATTAAATCTTTTCCCCTTCACCTTAAACCTATGTTCTCTGGGCAAGAGACTCTGTGCATCTCCCCGATCTATTCCTCTCTTGATTTTATACACCACTATAAGATCACCCCTCATCCTCCTGCGCTCCAAGGAATAGACTTCCTGCCTACTCAACTCCTCATAGAAACATAGAAAATAGGTGCAGGAGGAGGCCACAACTCTCAGGGTGAAAATGTTTTTTCTCATCTCAGTTTTAAATGGCCTCCCCTTTATTCTCAGACTGTGGCCCCTGGTTCTGGACTTCCCCAACATTGGGAAAAATTTTCCTGCATCTAACTTGTCCAGTCCTTTTATAATTTTATATGTTTCTATAAGATCCCCTCTCATCCTTTTAAATTCCAGTGAATACAAGCCCAGTCTTTCCAATCTTTCCTCATATGATAGCCCCGCCATCCCAAGGATTAACCTCATGAACCACCGCTGCACTCCCTCAATAGCAAGGATGTCCTTCCTCAAATTAGGAGACCAAAACTGCACACAATACTCCAGATGTGGTCTCACCGGGCCTGTACAACTGCAGAAGGACCTCTTTACTCCTATACTCAAATCCTCTTGTTAGTAAGGCCAATATGCCATTAGCTTTCTGCACTGCCTGCTGTACCTGCATGTTTACTTTCAGTGACTGGTGTACAAGGACACCAAGGTCTCCTTGCACTTCCCTTTTTCCTAATCTGACACCATTGGGATAATAATCTGCCTCCTTGTCCTTGCCGCCAAAGTGGATAACCTCACATGTATCTACATTGTACTGCATCTGCCACGCATCTGCCCACTCACTCAACCTGTCCAAGTCACCCTGCAACCTCCTAGCATTCTCTTCGCAGTTCACACTGCCACCCAGCTTTGTGTCGTCTGCATATTTGCTCTCCCTAACGCTCACACCCTCTAGTCCTGACAACATCCTCGTAAATCATCTCCGTACCTTTTCAAGCTTGACAACATCTTCCCTGTAACATGGTGCCCAGAACTGAACACAATATCCTAAATGCGGTCTCACCAACGTCTTATACAACTGCAACATCACCTCCCAACTTCTATACTCAATACTCTGACTGATGAAGGCCAAAGTGCCAAAAGCCTTTTTGACCAACTTATCTACCTGCGACTCGTCCTTCAAGGAACCATGCACCTGTACTCCTAGATCCCTCTGCTCTACAACACTACCCAGAGGCCGACCATTCACTGTGTAGGTCCTGCCCTTGTTAGACATCCCAAAATGTAACACCTCACGCTTCGCTGTATTAAATTCCATAAACCATTCTTCCGCCCACCTGGCCATTCGGACACGATCATGCTGCAAGTTTTCACAACCATCTTCATTATCTGGCGTGTTTATCTGACACCTGATATGTTACTATCTGATATGTGGTATCTGTCCGTGCACCAGTCTTCCCATGTTAAGGAATGTTACACACAGGCGCGCACCTGTAGGGACATGAAATATGTGGCTCCAGTATTGACCTCTTTAGACTTTAGCAATGAAGCACGGAAATAGGCCCTTCGGCCCACCAAGCTGCTATCCCCCCCGTACACCCGCACTATCCTACACACAAGCGGCAATTTACGATCTACAGAAGCCAATTAACCTACAAACCAGTCCTTCTTTGGAGTGTGTGAGGAAACTGGAGCACCCGGAGAAAAACCCCATGCGGTCACGGGGTAGAAAGTTCCGGTAGATTGGGAGACAGTAGGAGATGAAAGAGTGCGTTTATTGAAGAATCGTTTCCGTATTGTGATTTTGTCCAAATGAAAGGAGGTACCTTTGGTTTAGTTTAGTTTAGTTTAGAGATATAGCTTGGAAACAGGCCCTTCGGCCCACCGAGTCCAGCACACTATAGCACTATCCTGCACACACTAAGGATAATTTACAATGATACCCAGCCAATTAACCTACAAACCTGTACGTCTTTGGAGTGTGGGAGGAAACTGGAGCACCAGGTCACGGGGAGAACGTACAAACTCCGTACAGACAGCACCTGTGGTCAGGATCAAACCCGGGTCTCTGGCGCTGTGAGGCAGCGACTCTACCGCTGCGCCACCGTGCCCACCCTTCATCTGATTCAAGACCCACAGAAAGGTCCCACCAGAAGGACAAACACACAAAATGTCCAGTGGATATTTTTAAGGCAGAGATAGATAGATTCTTGATTAGTGCGGGTGTCAGAGGATATGGGGAGAAGGCAGGAGAATGTGGAAAGGAGAGATAGATCAGCCATGATTGAATAGCAGAGTAGACTTGATGGGCCGAATGGCCTAATTCTGCTCTTCTCACATGACCTGATGAACTTTGAGTGATCAGCAATATGCGTCACGAGGAGCAGGGTACGGAAGACAACCAAGCTACAAACGCGGGCTTTATACCATCAGGTGCTGTATATCATCACTTACTTCACTTTAGCTGCGTGTGGGACATGGAGCAGGTCCACGTGGATGTTGAGGATCTCAGGGTAGCTCTTTTCAAAGATCATGATCAGATAGTGCAAAAGCGTGATGCTCCTGGAATGGAGAGACCAGTGACACTCCACGTTAGAAGGCTTCCCGTCGGCTCGCGGCCGTCATCTATCCCGATGCCTCCCGGAAGGCCCCGAAGGCTCGGCAGAGGGCCCGGCCCGGCCCGGAGCTCGTTTGGCTCCGTCGTAAGGCTGGACGGGTGCGGAGGAGACAGGACGGGACCGGCGGCAGCCGGACGCACATGGGAGGTGGCGGAGCACCGTTGTATGGGCGTGTGTCGTACGGCGCATGGGTCGACGGAGCCGTCCTTTAGTATAGAGATACAGCACAGGAACAGGCCCTTCGGCCCGCTGAGTCCATGCCGACCAGCGATCCCCGCACAGTAACACCATCCTACACCCACTAGGGACAATTTTTACATTTACCAAGCCAATTAACCTACAAGCCTGCACGTCTTTGGAGTGTGGGAGGAAACCGAACATCTTGGGGGAAATCCACGCAGGTCACGGGGAGAACGGACAAACTCCGTACAGGCAGCACCCGTAGTCGGGATCGAACCCGGGTCTCCGGCGCTGCATTCGCTGTAAGGCAGCAACTCTACCGCTGCGCCACCGTGACCGCCCACAGTTCTTTAAGAATATTTGTTTGACTTGTACTATGGTGGCGGGTTTTGTTTTGAGTCATTTCGTTTTGTACATGTTACTGTAAATAATTGAATAGGTTATTTTTGGTTAAAACGTTTTTTTTGGGGGTCGATGGAGCTCGGGTCGAACGGATGTGCAGGACCCGCCACTGGGAACGAAGGAGGACCCGGTGTGGGGGAGTGGGGCGGGGAAGAACAAGGGCGGACTGGCCGCGGGATACTTGCAAATAATAGATTAAAATTACTTTTTTGGTAAAAAAAACCCAGAAACCAACACACACACACGCGCAGGGACACATAAACACAGACACGCACCGCATACACATACACACACACGCACACACGCACACGCACACGCACGCGGGGGGACACACAAACACAGACACGCATACACACAAACACACACACACATACATACACACAAACGGTCAAACACACACCCCCACACACACACACACGCACACACGCACGCACACGTGCACACATATACACACACATACACACACATGCACACACATACACATAAACACACACACGCAGACACACACACACACGCACACATACACACACACACGCACACATACACACACACACGCACACATACACACGCACACATACACGCACATGCGCGCGGGGGACACACAAACACGCAAACACACACACGCACACACGCACACACATGCACACACATACACGCACGCGGGGACACACACACACACACACACACACACAGGGTTTTCGGGCACCTGCCTTGCACCAACTCCTGGGTGGTCTCTCAGCGGGACAGGCAGCACCTCTGGAGAAAAGGAATAGGCTAAGTTTGGGATCAGAACCCTTCTTCAGACTGAGAAAGAGAGAATTCACTTAAACGCCAGGATGGTCTCTCCTCAGCCACCACGTCTGGCAGTGCGATCCATGCATTCATCACCCGCTTGTGTAAAGATCTGACGGCACATCTCCATGCACCTTTGCCCGTCTCACCTTGAAGCGAGGCTCTGGAGTATGTGAGGGATAAAGGTTCTGACTGTCTACCCTGTCTGCAGGAGGTTTACCAGAATGATGTAAGGAATAGGGGGTATGGCTACGAGGAGAGGTTGGACGGACAGATTGTTTTCTGGAACTTCAGATGTTGTGGGGACACCTGATAAAAGTATTAAAAAAAACATCCCAGCAACGGAAGGCTCGAGGCCCCTGACCGCTGGAGAACAAAGAAGGGAAGAGACTGAACTTATTTTTGCTTTCCATCACAGTGAGGAATGTGGAGGAGTCACTGAGGTGGATGTTTATGTTAAAATATATTTTGTGTGTTCTGTTGCTTTTTTATTGGCAAGACTGTGTGGCAAATCGTATGTTGCAAAACATACTTGGCTAATAAAGTATTATTATGATTATGATTATTATTATATTATTATAATAATCATATTATGATTATGATTATTGCCCCATAGCAAAAGTCAGAGTATTGTCCACGTCGCAGGGCCGGAAACTGGAAGTATCCCGAGCTAATTCTGCAACCACCATCATCTATTGCAAGGGTGGGCAACCTACGGCCTAGATCTGACCCGTAACCCGAAATATATATTTTTTCAATTCGTTTTCGCGACCTGGGAACTGCAGCCAGTCCCGGGGCGCGCAGGCGACCTGGGCGCTACTGCCCGTCCCGGGGCAGGCGAGCCGACCTGGGAACTGCAGCTAGTCCCGGGGACACGAGCTGATCTGGACACCCGTTAGTTCCCGGGCATGCGAGGGACCTGGGAACGGCAGAAAACGAATTGAAAAAACACGTGAAAACCAATGCGAAAAACAACAGCGAGTGTCACACCGTGGCGATAGATGTGGCCCGCCATCCGCTCACAGAATGGGTCCCGGCCCCTATGCAGAACAAGGTTGCCCACCCCTGATCTATTGTGACAAGCGATGGCTTCGGCTGGTTGTCGCCGGAAGCTTGTGTCCTTTTCAGGACGGACGACGACAGCGCGGCCAACATTTGTAATACGATGGACACGTTAAGAAGAAGAATATGATTCTGATTATGATGAGATGTATAGATAGGGGAGACAGTCAAAACCTTTTATACCAGGGTGGAAATGTCAAGGATTAGATGGGAATAGCTTTGTGCGGGGAAGGTTTTTTTACACAGAGGGTGGTGGGTGCGTGGAACGCGCTGCCAGGGCTGGTGGTGGAGGCAGATGTGATAGTGGTGTATCAGAGGTTTTCGGATAGGCACGTGGGTATGCAGGGAATGGAGGGACATGGCTCACGTGCAGGCCGAGGAGATGAGTTTATCTTGACATCATGTTCAGTACGGGCATTGTGGGCTGAAGGGCCTGTTACTGTACTTTAGAAGCTTTACTCTAGAGATACGACTTGGAAACAGACCTTTCGGCCCACCGAGTCTGTGCCGACCAGCGATCCACGAACACTGGCGCTATCCTACACACACTTGGGACAATTTACAATTTTACCAAAGCCAATTAGCCTACAAACCCGTACATCTCTGGAGTGTGGGAGGAAACAGGAGCACCCGGAGAGAGCCCACGTGGTTACAGGGAGAACGTGCAAACTCCACACAGACAGCACCCGTAGTCAGCATCGAACCCGGGTCCCTGGCGCTGGGAGGCAGCGACTCTATGTTCGAAGTTCCAATCTCCGAAAGGAACAGGCCAAGGTTTGTTCCTCTGCCTGTTTTCCGGGGTTGCATCCGTGCCCGGGTGGTGTTAGAGTGGGACCACGCGCTGTCCACGGGCACCCGGGGGATTTCCGGGAATGCTGGGGGGTGGAATGTATCCTTGACAAGGATTGAAACATAGTCAGTATATTTGTTTAACTTTGTATTATGGTGGTGGGTTTGTTGGTATTCGTTACCATTGTATATTTTATTCTTGTAATAATTGATTCTATTTATTTTTTTAGTCACAACAATAAATGCTTTGGCCCCGCCAGCTCTCGCAGTACCTGTCGATGCTTGATTTGGTGTCTCCGATCTTGTTGAGGCTGGACACTCGGAAGCCAAATGCGTTCCCCCTCTGGCCTTTGTTCATGTAGTTCCCAAAGGCAAGCACCACCTCCAGTAGTTGTTTCAGCCTCTTGCTCTGACACAGCTCTTTGGAAGCCTGAAGAATTCCTGAAGTTTGGGAATGACCAGAACAATGCACATCACAATCAACTCTTTGGAACAAACCATCTCCTACTGTCGGTGAAAACAATATGCTGTTATATGATAGACTCACTGTTGCCAGAGTAACTCAGCGGGACAGGCAGCATCACTGATTAGATGACGTTAGATGATGGGTGACGTTTCGGGTCGAGATCCTTCTCCAGTCTGCTTTGATCTCATTCATTCTCTCCAGAGATGCTGCCTGTCCCGCTGAGTTACTCCAGCATTTTGAGTCTATCTTTGGTGTAAACCAGCATCTGCAGTTAGTCATAGTTACAGAGTGATACAGTGTGGAAACAGGCCCTTCGGCCCAACTCACCCACACCGGCCAACAATGTCCCAGCTGCACTAGTCCCACCTGCCTGCGCTTGGTCCATATCCCTCCAAACCTGTCCTATCCATCTACCTGTCTAACTGTTTCTTAAACTATGGGATAGTCCCAGCCTCCGGCAGCTCGTTCCATACACTCACCACCCTCTGTGTGAAGACATTACCCCTCAGATTCCTATTAAATCTTTTCCCCTTCACCTTGAACCTCTGTCATCTTGGTCCTCGATTCCCCTACTCTGGCCAAGAGACTCTGTGCGTCTACCCGATCTAGTTCCTTCCCACAGATGCTGTTATATGAGTTTAAATTTAACGTGTCCCGAGGTACAGTGAAAAGCTTTTGTTTTGTGCTAACCAGTCAGCGGAAAGACAATACATGATTGAGACATCCACAGTGTACACGATACATGATAAAGGGAATAACTCGAACAACGTTTAGTGCAAGGTAAATGGCCAGTGAACTCTGATCAAAGATAGGCCGAGGGTCTCACACAGAGATCCTCGGCCTATCACACAGAGAGTGGTGAGTCTCTGGAACTCTCTGCCACAGAAGGTAGTTGAGGCCAGTTCATTGGCTATATTTAAGAGGGAGTTAGATGTGGCCCTTGAGGCTAAGGGGATCAGGGGGTATGGAGAGAAGGCAGGTACGGGATACTGAGTTGGATGATCAGCCATGATTTATATTGAATGGCGGTGCAGGCTCGAAGGGCCAAATGGCCTACTCCTGCACCTAATTTCTATGTTTCTATGTTTTTATGACTCCAACGAGATAGATGGTACATCAGGACTGCTCGCTAGTTGGTGAGAGAATGGTTCAGTTGCCTGATAACAGCTGGGAAGAAACTGTCCCTGAATCTGGAGGTGTGCGTTTTCACACTTCTGTACCTCTTGCCCGATGGGAGAGGGGAGAAGAGGGAGTGGCCGGGGTGCGACTGGTCCTTGATGACGCTGCTGGCCTTGCCGAGGCAGCGTGAGGTGGAGATGGAGTCAATGGAAGGGAGGTTGGTTCGTGTGATGGTCCGGGCTGCGTCCACAATTCTCTGCAATTTTGTGCGGTCTTGGTTGGAGCCGTTCCCAAACCGTGCTGTGGTGCATCCCGATAAAATGCGTTCTGCGGCGCCTCTGTAGCAGTTGGCGATGTATTAAAGAAAGAGTTACATTTCGCTCTTGGGGCTAACGGAATCAAGGGATTTGGGGAGAAAGCAGGAACGGGGTCCTGATTGTGGATGATCAGCCATGATCCTATTGAATGGCGGTGCTGGCTCGAAGGGCCGAACTACTCCTGCACCTATTTTCTATGTTTCTATTTTTTCTATGGTGAGGGTTGTTGGTGGCGGTTTTCACACTCTAGTTGTACCTCTAGCCTGATGGGAGAGGGGAGAAGAGGAGTGGCGGCATGAAGGAGCAATATCTGTTGCCACTTTCTGAGAGCCATGGACTCGGATGCCCAGGTCACTCACTGCATCACCAATGTTGAGGAACTGCAAGCAACACTCCAAGCAGGTGACAATAATAAAGAAGGTATAATAATGAGGGAAAACTCTTTCACCCAGAGAGTTGTGAATCTGTGGAATTCTCTGCCACAGATGGCAGTGGAGGCCAATTCACTGGATGTTTTCAAGGGAGAGTTCGATTTAGCTCTTAGGGCTAACAGAATCAAGGGACATGGGGGAAAAGCCGGAATGGGGTACTGATTTTGGATGATCATGTTGAATGGTGATGCTGGCTCGAAGGGCCAAATGGCCTACACCTGCACCTATTTTTCTATGTTTTTATGTTCTGTTTCTATGAACCAATGCCGATTGGATGGAAACATGTCTCACTGCCCAACTCTTCACCCCGACCCTTTGACGGTCTCACCTTCGATCTTTGGCTTTGCTTCGGCGATGTCGCTCGGCAAACTTCTTCTTGAAGAACAGGGCTTGTAGACGCTGCTGATAGTGGTCGATCCTGCAGGTTGAAGGACAGGACCGTGGTTAGATCTTCCCCGGCGAAGGTGGGGTGGGGAGGGGTGAGGTGGGGTGGGGAGGGGTGCGGTGGGCTTTGTCTGATGACTGCAAATGGGAAGGTCTGAGCTGCGGTGGACCAAGAGGACAAACCTTCCTCGGAGAAGAGGCCCCGAGTTCACCCAGAGGGTGGTGGGTGCATGGAAGCCTAAACCTACCCGATCACCCCAGTTGCTGAACACTTTAACTCCCCCTTCCCATTCCCGCACTGATCTTTCTGTCCTGGGCCTCCTCCATTGTCAGAGTGAGGCCCAGCGCAAATTGGAGGAACAGCACCTCATATTTCGCTTGGGCAGCTTACACCCCAGTGGTACGAACATTGACTTCTCTAACTTCAGACAGACCTTGCTTTCCTCTCTCTCCATCCCCTCCCTCTTCCCAGTTCTCCCACCAGTCTTACTGTCTCCGACTACATTCTTATCTCTGTCCCACCCCCTCCCCTGACATCAGTTCTGAAGAAGGGTCTCGACCCGAAACGTCGCCCATTCCTTCTCTCCCAAGATGCTGCCTGTCCCGCTGAGTTACTCCAGCATTTTGTGTCTACATTTTATCTCTGTAGTCTTTCTGGTCAACTTCCCCTAGCTAACAATGGTCTATTCTTAATTTTTCCTTGAACCTCATCCCTTTTGATGTCTCGTTTTCACACCTCACACTTCCTTATCTCTGTGTCTCCCTCTCCCTGACTCTCAGTCAGAGACGTGGGTCTCCGACCCAAAATACGTCACCCATTCCTTCTGATGCTGCCTGTCCCTTCTGAGGTACTCAACATTTTGTGACCATCTTCGGTGTAACCAGCATCTGCAGTTCCTCCCTACACTGGTTGGTGAGCCAGGTACTATACCAGCATTTAAATGATATTTGGACAGGTACATGGACAGGAAAGGTTGAGAGGGATATGGGCCAAATGTGGGCTCATGGGACTACCTTAGATGGGTGACCATCAGTCGGCATGGATGAGTTGGGCCAAAGAGCTGTTCTGTTTCCCTGCTATATCATTCTACGGCATCCAGACTGGCCAAACCCCCCACACATTAAGGAGATCGGATACACTAGAGGCAGGAAACATGTTCCCGATGTTGGGGAGTCCAGTACCAGGGGCCACAGTTTTACGGAATAAGGGGTAGGCCATTTAGAACGGAGATGTGGAAACACTTTTTCACCAGAGAGTTGTGAATCTGTGGAATTCTATGCCTCTCTCTGGATGCTTTCAAGAGACAGATAGATAAAGATAGCAGTCAGGGGATATGGGGAGAAGGCAGGAACGGGGGGTACTGATTGGGGATGAATCAGCCATGATCACTGTGAATGACGGTGCTGGCTCAGAGGGCCGAATGGCCTACTCCTGCACCTATTATATATTGTCTACTATCTATTGTGTATTGAGACACAAGAAACAGCAGATGCCAGAATCTTGATCGAAATAAAAAGTAATGGAAGAACTTGGAGGGCCAGGCAGCATCACAGGGAAGGAATGGACGGGCAACATTTTGGGCCAGGTTCCTTCCTCAGACAGGGGACTCCTCTGATGCTGCCTGGCGAGTTGGTCCGAAGGGCCTGTAGGCCTGCCTGGCGAGTTGGGCCGAAGGGCCTGTTGACTCAATGACTTTATAACCTGTGGAACTAAGCTTCCCTTGAGTAGAGGGCGTAGAGAGGGGTTACCAGAATATAGAACGTGGAACAGTCCAGCACAGGAACACGCCCTTCGGCCCACAATGTCTGTGGTGAACCTAATGCATGTTCATGATCCATATCCCTTCAATCCAATTTTCCCGCATTTGTTCCATATTCGTCTATCCATTATATCCATCCAAATGTTTTTTTTAAATTCTCTCTTAGTACCAGCCTCAACACCTCCTCTGGCAGCTCACTCATAGACCGACCGCCTGAATGAAAAAGTTGTCCCTCGGGTTCTTATTAAAATTTTCCCTTCAAACACTGGCTGTTGCTTCCTCTCATAATTTTATACACCTGTATAACATCACCCCTCAGTTTCCTGCAGTCCAAGGAATAAAGTCCTGGCCCAATCTCTCTCTACAGCTCAGGCCCTCGAGTCCTGGCAACATCCTCGGAAATCTCTGCATTCTTTCCAGTTTAACGACCTTTATAGGTGTGGGTCACCTATCCTCGTAAATCTTCTTTTCACTCTTTCCAGCTTTTGTAAAAAATCATTTTTAACAAGTCGTCATGTTTGCAACCACATCAAAGCAACTGCCAAGAAGGCCCACCAACGCCTCTACCTCCCGAGGGACTGAGGTCATTGGGCGTTCTCCAGTGACTCTTAATATACTTCTACCGTAGCACAGTAGAGAGCACGCTGTCGGGTTGCTTCACGGTTTGCTTTGGGAACAGCTCTGCCAAGGCAGAAGAAACTACAGAGTTGTAGATGTGGCCCAGTCCATCCCACAGACCAGACTCCCCACCATCGACTCCATCTACACTTCACGCTGCCTCATGAAAGCAGCCGACACAATCAAAGACTTGTCCCACCCCGGTCATTTCTTCTTCTCCCCGCTCCCGCCCGGAAGAAGGTACAGAAGCCTGAAAGTGCGCACCACCAGACTCAGGAACAGCTTCTTCCCCTCTGTTATCAGGCTTCTGAACGCTCCTTCCATAAGCTAGGGTCCTGTCCGATTCACCTCTACCCCAGTGCGGACATTGGACTTTGTCTCTGGAACTGGTGTGCTACAATGCTGAGAACTATATTCTGCACTCTGTATCTTCCCCTTTGCTCTACCTGGTCGTACGCGAGTTTGACTGGTTGTATTTTATGTGTTGTGGTACCTGGTCTAATCTCAAACCTATTCTCATGCCTTCTACCCATAATCTTTGGTAATCTACTAATCAAGAACCTATCCATCTCAACTTTAACAATACCCGAAGACTTGGCCTCCACAGCCTTCCGTGGCAAAGAATTCCACAGATTCATCACCCTCTGACTAAAGACATTCCTCCTCATCCCCTTCCTAAAGGAACATCCTTTAATTCTGAGACTGTGACCTCTAGTCCCAGACTCTCCCACTAGTGGAAACATCCCCTCCACACCCACTCCATCCAGGCCTTTCACTGAGGTCAGTTTCAATGAGGTCCCATCATTGGCTGCAACCTTCCCTCCATTGATGAACTGTACACTGCAAGGGCCAGGAAGCGAGCGGGCAAGATCATCCCTGACCCCTCTCACCCTGGCCACAAACTCTTTGAATCACTTCCCTCTGGAAGGCGACTCCGGACTAACAAAGCTGTCACAGCCAGACGTAAAAACAGTTTTTTCCCACAATCAGTAGCTCTACTCAATAACCAAAAGTCTGCAGCCTCCTTTTGCTCAGGTATTTTATTTCATTCACATGTTTAAACTATAATGTTTTATTCTTAATGTTTTAATGTTTTATGTTTTATTCTTCATTGTTTACTGTTGTTACTTGCAGGCGGAGCATCAAGGAAAATTCCTCGCATGTGAATACTTGGCCAATAAACTTATTCATTCGTTCATGCTTCCAAAACCCTTTCTAAGGTTTGGAAAGGGAAAGCGAAGCCAATGGAAGTGATGCACCCAAGGTCAGATGGTGACGCGGGGTTTCTGGGGCGCTGCGTGATCGCGTGACCAACTGCTCATCTCGTAGAGGAAGCGGTATGCCCTGGCCATGCGCTCGGTCTCATGCCGGTGTTCCTCCAGGAGGTCACATCGCTCTTCTCTGGCACGAACTTGAGGAGCTGTGGGCAGAAGTCGCCACGGGGGGGGGGGGGGCGGGAGGGTTTAGCTCGGACAACGGCAGAAAACAGGTCATAGAGTCATACAGTGATACAGTGTGGAAACGGGCCCTTCGGCCCAACTTGCCCACACCGGCCAACAATATCCCAGCACTACACTAGTCCACCTGCCTGCGCTTGGTCCATATCCCTCCAAACCTGTCCCATCCATGTACCTGTCTAACTGTGTCTTAAACGGTTGGGACAGTCCCAGCCTCAACTGCCTCTCTGGCAGCTTGTTCCATACACCCACCGCCCTCTGTGTGAAATAAGTTACCCCTCAGATTCCTATTAAATCTTTTCCCCTTCAACTTCAACCTAATGCCTCTGGTCCTCGATTCCCCTACTCTGGGCAAGAGACTCCTGTGCATCTATTCCTCTCATGGTTTTGTACACCCTCTCCCTCAAGGAAGGAGTCCCAGCCTGCTCCAACCTCCCCCGATAGCTCACGCCCTCTAATAGTCCCGGCATCATCCTCGCAAATCTTCACTGTACCCTTTCCAGCTTGAAAGGTCCTTGGACAGTTCCTCGGTCGACCAAGCATCTGCAGTTCCCAGGAGAGACACAAAGTGCTGGAGTAACTGAGCGGGTCAGGAAGCATCCCTGGAGAAAAGGGACAGGTAACATTTCGCGTTAGTTAGAAGCCTTCTTCAGGGTCTGGACTGGTCTGAAGAAGGTCCTGACCTTTGAAACGTCACCCATTCCTTTCTCTCCCGGAGATGCTGCCTGATCGGCTGAGTTACTCCAGCACTTTGTGTCTGCTTGGACTTCTCAGCACACCGGCGAGAAAAGCGTAGACTCGCCGACTGTTTCGCGTTGAGGACAGCGACTCTACCAGCTGCTGCAACTGTGTTTTGCCCTGTTAACCATTTTCAGCATGCTCCAGGATCCTAGATTTACCTGCTCCAGCATATCCTTGGCTGGTCCTCCTGTTCATCCATTTGCGAGATAGCCCGCTTAATCTCCTCATTAGACAGCTTCAACCTAGCAGTGGGAAAAGTACACTGTCAGAACGGAAAAAAAAACACTGTCTTCAGCCAAGTCAGTCGCAAAATGCTGGGGAGTAACTCAGCGGGTCAGGCAGCATCTCTGGAGAGATGGAATGGGACCGAGTTTCAGGCTGACCTTCTTCATACGAGAGTTGGGGGGGGGAGGGGAGGGTGGCTACAGAGATCATGGAAGGCACGGAGTTAAAAACGAGCAAAGGGGATGCAGTCACGGAGCTGTAGAATGGTTAAAAGGTCAAGGTCGTTTAATTGTCACGTGTACACAATTAAGGTTACTGTGGACACTCCAATTACCAAACAGCCATTTAAAAAAAGCACCAAGACACACAAAACTAATAAACGTAACATAAAACATAACCACCCACAGTTCCTCGCTGTGGATGGAAGGGAATAAAGTTAATCTTCCTTCCTCTACAATAGATCATCGGTTAGTTAGGGGAAGCTGGCAAAAGGTACATTTCATAGGTGGCAGTTAGACTGATCGGGAGAACTAGGGTGGGGGAGGGGATGGAGAGAGGAGTTACTTGAAGGTTAGAGAAGTTCAATATTCATTAACCGCTGGGGTGTAGTGCCCGAGCGAAATATGAGATTTAAGGATACTGGGGGAAGGTTTTTAGGACCGAGAATGAGAAAATCATTTTTCACCAGAGAGACAACAAAAAAAACTGGTGAATTTTTTTTTCTTGGTTTTTTTTTTTTGGAAAAATTCTCTCACAGAAGGTATAGTTGAGGCAATTCGTTGGCTTATTTAAGAGGGAGTTAGATGTGTCCATTTCCACTGGCCCTTGTTGGCTGAAGGGAATCAGGGGGTAGGGAATGAGAAGGCAGGTACGGGTACTGAGTTGGCATGATCAGCCCATGAACAATTGAATGGCGGGGCAGGCCGCGAAGTGTTTTTCCGAATATGACCTGCTCCTGCACCTAATTTCTATATTTCTATGCTGTTGACGATGAGGCGGCCCAGGACAGAAGGTCAGCATTGGGATTGGAGAGGGGGAGTTAAAGGGTTTTGGCAACACTGGGAGGAAAATCTGTGGAGTACCAGTGACAACAATCACCACCAAGGAAACTAGATTGTCCTGCACTCGGGGAACAGTTTATATTAAGCGGGCCAATTAATCAACAAGCCTGCATGTCTTTGGGGATGTGGGACCGGAGACAACCACACGGCACGGGGAGAACGTTGCAAACCCCATGCAGAGTCAGTGGGGGATATGGGGGAAAAGACAGGGAACGGGGACACTCCCCCCCCCCCCCGATGATCAGCAATGATCACTGTGAATTGGCGGGTGCTGGCTCGAAGGGCCGAATGGCCACTCTGCCACCTGTTTCTATGTCTGTTGTCAGGATTGGAACCCGGGTCTCGGCGCTGTGAGGCAGCGAGGTCTACCGCTGCGCCCACGTGCTCCCGCAGTGTCTTGGGGGAACTAGGCTAGTAACTAGAGCCATTTACCATCAGGCATATCGAAGGCACTTTTTCAACCAACCTGGCATGCTCTGCTCAAGGGAGTTTCTCCGAGCAAATCTACGGGACTAAATCCAGAGCAAAATATGTTTTTAATGGGTTTTTTCTCTGTTGTGTTATAATGGACCCTTGTTTTTATGTTTACAAATCGTGCAATTAATAGAGATTCTTTGCTGAGTTATGATGTTTTTTTAAACAGACCATTTTCTCCACTCGACCGCACCTTTTTCCACACCAATAATTCTGCAGGCTTGTTTTGTGCTGGTTTTGTTTTTTAGTTTAGTTTAGAGAGATACAGCGCGGAAAACAGGCCTTCGGCCCACCGGTCCGCGCCGCAGCGATCACGCGCAATAACACTGTCCCACACCCATAGGACAATTATTTAACATGACCAAGCCAATTAGCCTAGAAACTGTTCGTCTTTGGTAGTGTGGGAGGAAACCGGGATGATCGCGGAGAAACGGCAGGTCAAGGGGGGGGGGGAAACGTACAAAACCGTACAGACAGCGCCCGTAGCGGGATGGAATCCGGGTCTCCGAGCGCCTGCATTCGTGTTAGGCAGCAACTCTCCCGCTGCAGCACCGACGAATTAGGCACATTGTATGACCAAGTAAGCCAAACAGAGTGCAAACGAGCAGGGATATTAGTATAGGGAGGGCTGCAGATGCAGTTTTAAAACAAAAAAGCTGCAGTAACAGTTCTTGGAGAGAAGGAATGGGTGACGTTTGGGTCGCGACCTTCTTCAGACTGGTTAGGGATAAGGGAAACAAGAGATGCTGGCGATGGATGGGGAGAGATAAAGGAAATGAATGGACAGATATGCAAAAAAAAGTGGCGATGATAAAGGGAAACAGGGCCACTGTTTAGATAGTTGTTGGGTGATGAAAACGAGTAAGGCTGGTGTGACTTGGGCGGGGGAGGGATAGAGAGAGAGGAATGCCGGGGCTACCTGGAGTGAGAGAAATCAATTTCACACATGGGCTGTAAGCTGCCCAAGCGAAATGTGAGATGCTGTTCCTCAATTTTGCGTTTAGCTCAGCGGGATAATAGATCGCCTACACTCGTTTTGCCTCCAAAAGGGTTATTCCAGGTACACTGACATTTGTCCTCTGTTCAGTAGTTAGTTTAGTTTCGAGAATACAACATTGGGAACAGGCCCTTCATCCCACGGTTCACGCCGACCATCGATCACCTATGTTCACGATAGTTCTGTTATCCCACTTTCATACAAGCTACTTTACGACGAGCGGCATGTACACTAACGACCAAATAACATACAAACCGGTCACGTCTTTGGGATGTGGGAGGAAACCGGAGCGCCCAGAGAAAAAACCCACGCGGTCACAGGGGAGAACGCTGCAAAACTCAACACAGGCAGACGATCCGGGGGGTGGGTAAAAGTTGGGTCTCGTGTGCCCTCTTCATCCACCTGTCCACTTGCTAGGCTATGTGCTGCCTCTCCTTCTTATGATGACAGGGACATCGTTCAAGCCTGAAGAAAGGGGTCTCGGTGCGCAGCGGTAGAGTTGCTGCTTCTCGCGCGGAGAAAGGGTTCTATCCCGGCCTAACGGGCGCTGTCTTGTAGCAGAGTTTGTACGATCTACCACGTGACCTGCGTGGGATTTCTCCGACATCTTCGGCTTTTCCCACACTCCAAGAGTACAGTGTTTGTCAGTTAATTGGCTTGGTATAAATGTAAAAGATTGCCCTAGAGTGTGTGTAGGGATCGTGGTAACGTTAGTGTGGTCGGGTGTCGTGGTCGGCGCGGAGGTGGGGAACGAAGGGCCTGTTTCCGCGCTTGTTCATCTCTAAATAAAGCTAATTAACTAAAAAATGGTCTCGACCGACGCCACCAATTCCCTGTCTTCAGAAGGATGTTGCCTGGGCCAGCTGAGTTACTCCAGCACTTTGTGGTTCTATCTTTCTTTGTCGGCTTCGTGTCCCCGTCCGTTACAATCAATCTGAACAAGGGTCCCGACCCAAAACGTTACTTTCCATGTTCTCCAGAGGATGCTGCCTGAGCCCGCTGAGTTACTCCGGCCTCTGTGTCTACCTTTTGTGTCAACGGCATCCGCGTTGCGTTTCGATCTGATTTTACTGCGGGTTCCTTGCGACTGTATTTGGCTGCTTTTCCTTCAACAATCCCTCCTTCATCCTCCTCCTAACTTTTCTTATACTCACCCTCCTACAACCCAATATTATCTTAACTTTAATAATTTCCCTCAAAATCCATTCCCTCTCTCTCCTTCCTTATCCAACCCTCTCCATA